>CM059016.1:46703786-47138786 GCA_030272315.1 Paspalum vaginatum
CCTGTAAAGTCACCCCTTCCGGTCCAAGCTTCAAAACCGGGGCCCAAGAAGTGTTTCTTGGTTCCACCGTCAAAACCAAGGGCAGGTTGCCAGTTTCGCCAAAACCGGAGTTATTCAAAGGGATGGGCTACTGGACATGTGGAGAACATTGGGAGATTGCTTCGAGCCGAAGAAGATCAAAGACTCCATCGTGTTCGTCCATTTGAGTTTCCCAGTGTCTTTTCTAGCCCCTATGGGCCTTCTAGTGTTAATGTCTGTAATATAGGGATCTAGTGGAAAACTGCCTTAGAATTTTGTAGTATAAATAAGGTAGTGGCTGCCATTAGTCACTTCTCTTGGCTGGTTTAGGGTTTGCTTAGACTTCGGTTTATGTAGCCAAGGGTTTGCTTAGACTTCGGTTTATGCAGCCATTTTCGTTTCCAAGCAAAAACATCAAGATCAGAGGGTTTTAGAGTGATCTAGCTCCATTGTAAGAGGGTAGGAAGTGAGAGGCTGCTTGGAGGACGAAATCCACATCTTGTAATCTGATCTTGAGACCCTTTTGGACTGATAATAGATGGAATTTCATGCAGCAACTTGAGTGTGCATCCCCTTTCCCTTTCCCTTTGGTTTTTGGGTGATTTCTCAAAGCTTTTGGTGCTTTGGTTTGCCTACAAGATTTTTTTTCTTCTCTTTTGTTGTTATGGACTTATTAGGACATGGAGACCATGCCTTAGAATATCTCAATGAGACTATGCCTTAGAATATCTCAATCCTGTAGGATTGCCACAAGCAAGGCGTTCTTGAGTTTTCTCCTTTCTGCCCAAAGGTTCCCTTTTCACGAAATCTGGAATTATCGCTAATCCCATGATCTTTTTTCATAGATCTTTTGGAAATAGCTTTAGAATTGAGCTAGGATAACCTATGTCAAATCTCATAAAGATTGGAGAAAGTTTGGTCAAGTTTTGAATATGGGAGCTCAAACCGGGTTATTTTTGCTTTCAGTTCTGAACGTCATGTGCGTTCAGTTTAGAACATCTTGTGTGTTCAGCTCTGAGCATCATGTGCGTTCTGTATAGAACGTCCTGTGCGCTCAGTTCAAAACACCATGTGCATTCAGTTCAGTGCGTTTTGTATAGAACGGCGTTCAGTTCAGAATGTCTTGTGCGTTCCTGTGCATGGTTTGATGTTGTTTTGCTCGGTTTGCATCCAGTTTCTTTGGGCGTTGATTCGAGTGCTTCCGCTAAGCTTTCCTCAATGTGTCCTAGGGTCAGTAGAACCTTATCGCTACGTGATCTTGCACGGTATGAGAAGAGTGGATTTTTAGGGTTCGAAAGTTTTAGGTGTCGATCTATTCAACCCCTCCCCCTCTTGGTCGCCTTCTAGTCCTCAATTTCATCACAATCAGCTATATAAATAGACCGAGGAAGCACTAACTAATTCTTCTATGGGTTAACATATAGAGAATGACCACACATATCCCTATTTATACCATGCTACAACTACTTCACCTTTTTTACAACATTAAAGGAAGGGGTAAAGAAGACTTAGATAGAAAACTCCTTTCCCCTTTCCACTTCCCCTACTATAGGAGAGAGAGGCGAAAAGGGAAGCGACTCCAAATCCGGCGCCAATTTCGCCAACTTCTCTGCTCTGCCGGCGTCGCCGGGCGTTGCGCGAGGGGAGTCGGTGAATCGACGTCCGGCGTAGTTTATAGCTTACGTAGTTCTAGTTCCTAGGGTATACCTTCTGTCTCGACAGCGACACTATGCCATCGGTGGCCTCTTTTGTTCCTATGTTGCCTCTTTGGCGCTGCACTGGTTGGATGGGCAGTGTTGAGGCTTCATAGCTACCGCACGACTCCTCTGTGCTTCGACTCCGGTGACGGCGTGCCTCCACGCCTGGATCTGCGAGGACAAGTATCAGAAGGTCGTGGACTATTTTGCTTACTCTAGATCCTCTCCAGGGATGGTGAGGTCGGCTTCGGCGTCGGCGGATGCACTGTGGTGAGCCTCTTCAACATCTTTGGCGAGGATTCTGTGAGTTCTTTTGCCCCAACTCTATGCGAGAGGAGGGGAATAAATGACATCCCCAGTGGTGGGTTCGATTTCTGAGGTGCTGAGGATATCGGTGCTGTCGAATTACTCTTCCGGCCGACGGTGCTCTGGCCCGGCAGCGGCGGATTTGCTTGCTCTCCATTGCGTCGCAAGGTGGCAGTCGATGGGCGTTCACCGACGACGATGCGTTCTGGTAGAGTCTCCAAGCGTTGGCTCTTGCAACAATTCCAAACGTTGGCGTCACTTCTGCGGCGGGGAGGTGGATTTGGCCTGGCTCCAGCAACCTTCTTCATCGGTGTCGAGCGGAGGCGGCGACGGGGTTCACCGTGGAAGCTGGGTGTTGCGTGTTGTAATTACCTAGAAGGGTGTTCTCTGTAAAATGTGGGGGATGTACTGTTCTTCCTTATCGTTGATGAAATTCCCCTCTTGCAAAAAAAAAGAAGGGTAAAGGGTGGACAAAAAATGACACGTGGTGGAACTGCAACTCCCAGTAAAATCAACAAGTGGTTGTAAAACTGAAGGAGTAACACACAGGTCGCTAAAAGGACAGTTACAGACTTACATTTACCATTTGGGGTGCTTGCCATCATTTATGGTATCCTTTCTATAGGCCCAGGGAAGGATATCCCACCACAAATGATGCTACACACGCATTGCCCCGCAGGGACAGATGCATCACCACATTGAACTTTATGGTTTCTGGTCACTCTACTGTGAAGGTTGCCAGTCATACTGAATGTTATTGAAGCTGTTTGCTGATCTAAGTCCGCCAAACCTTCCTATGTCATGCTGCTGCTACTGCTGTTGTTGCTGAAGTAGTTGACCCAACTGTGAATCTGTGATAGGTCATGTGCACTGTGATTCATTCCCATCCTCACGCCCATTGCCATTGGATTGTTTGCCAATTGCCATTGCCGTTCTCATCCCATGACCGAATCCTCCCATAGCCCCAAACCCCATTCCTCCCATTCCTGTGTTATTTGTGACAGCATTCCCAACTAAGCAGTTAACCCCATTAATACCAGGGGCTAGTCCATTCGATCTCTTCATGTCATTGCCCGACTGGCCAACACCATTCATCACTACAAAATGACCACCCCTATACCAACGCAAATATGCGTTGTTAGGGTCTATACCAACGCATAATTGTGTGTTGTCTATGCTGCCGTTGCAACGGCCTATAGGAACGTTTATATATGAGTTGGTAACTCCTATTAATAAACGTTGCTACCTTAAAATGGATATTTATCGGCTACTACAACAGCTTAGATGCGTTGGTGAGTACATGACATACCACTTTTTATATAGGTTGTTGCATCATAAACGGTGCAATTTTGGCAACGGTTATATGCGTTGCAAGTAATAAACCATTAATAATAAATAATTAAATTTTGAATCATAATTAATTTTTCGAAATATATACCCAGTAGTATTGTTATTTTGTAAATAATTCTTAAAACGCACAGGACAAATAACCATAAATGCTATATTAAAAATGCATAGTCACATTACATATTGGCATCCGATCCATGACTAAATTCATCACATAAGGTACATAAATAATTCTTGCTATGACAGTAAAATAAATACACTGAACTGTTTAGGCAGATTACATAGTAGAATAAAATTCAACACACATTCTTCAATCTGTTGAACAAAACCTGGTGCTACGCCTACGAAACCACTACATTTTGTCTTCTATCTTTGTCTGCTATCCCAATGTAAGCATTTTTGAATCAATCTTTAGGACCTGCAATGGCAATGTATTGTGTAAGTGCACTTTACATGGACAGATATATGTTGGGTAGATGGAATTTGCAAGCATCCCATCCTAACAGAGAATGGACAGCTCATATGTTGAGCACAAGATCAATGTTGTGTTATAATTAAAAAATAGACAATTGTTAATAAACTGAGTACATATCTATGTCATTCTAACACCTTAGCATAAGCTGACTGATTATGCATCAATCTGACAAGTAGAACCATCTACAAAACAGTATCGATTTGGCAACTAGACTCAGCTGAGAAGAAACTTTATGAATCTAACAACTTCAGTATGATAGAAGAGATTGCCAAAAAAAATGGAGCACATAGTCTGACTCTGACCAATGAAATGGAGAGACTAGAAATAGATGCAATCTGAAAACATGAGTTAGCTCAACAGTATCTTCACAACAATCACATGACATTAAATGCTAGCTGGTTATATATTAATATCTGGAGCTGTGCGCATGTGCATGCTGTGAGTCTGTGTTGTAGGTTGACTAATTGGATCATGACAGTAAAACATCCATGCTAAATCATCTAGCATATATATCAAAGACCATGTATAGAGATACTGCTCGGCTGTACATATATCAGTGAGGGCATTTATGGGACCAATTAAATACCTTTGCAATCCCATTGTCGATGTTCATTCCATGGAATCAGTTTGCCTTTTCAATCTACAAATGGAATTACAGTGTACAAACCTTTCCCCGATAGCACAAAAATTAGTAAATTTTTTCATGTATGATGACGAACAGAACAATAGAATATAATATTAGATAATTAGGCATGAAGTATCTAGATCGTCAAACTTCCAACCAGAGACGCTAAACTCAATAAGAGTCAGTATGACGGTCAGCAGGAATAAAAAAAGATATCACTCTGAAGAAGGTATGATGTTATTAATAATTTACAAGCATATCTCCATGGAAAACATTGGCTTGTCAGCCTTGGTTTAGGTCCTAGCTGATTGAAAAGGGGAGCATATCAAAAGAAATTGCTCTCAGGTACAAAAGTAAGCTATCTGCTCAAGACCAAAGGAAAAAAAGGCAGACCTTTGCTGTTGTCTTTAGTAAGACATTGGTACTAAGTACTATACTGATCATTGACACCTCTAGGTGCCACATACACTGTAACGATCCCATGTTCAGCAAGGCATTTCCTCTTCCAAGGCCCTATAAAAATCAATGGCAAAAGTGGAACAGAGAGAAAGTATATTGCAATGCAATTTTTTCAAAGATAACAGAAGCACCACGTTTAAATGTGAAGTGGTCAATTGGAAATTCACACTTAAACCTATGATCTATATTATACGTTCGTAGGACTGGTTGACCAGCTCGGCCCCAGCCTTCCTGCTGCACGGACCTGTGAATGGGCAAGCGCATGATTGTTCATGACTTCTATGCCTAAGCAATGAAAGTTCCTTCCTGAAAAAAAAAAAAAAAACAGGCAGACATTCACCAAGGGCTCTACTCATTTGGAGATTTTTTTAATTACTCGAGAGTCAAATACTGTCATCAGGAAAAAAAATTAATGGCTGCCCAGCACAGCTTAGCGAATGGGCAGGAGATGAATAAATGATGAGGCTATTTCCTCCCTGTTTTCCGGGCACATTGACATGGCACATGCTACTGACTGTAATTGCACATTCTTCTGCTGAGAACATTTTTTTGTGTTCAATCATAATATGACAAAGTAACAGTTCTAAACAAAGAAATACCTAATCTACCTTTTATCATATATGAAGTCATGTAAAACCTAGAATTTCTTAATAAAAAGTATTTCAAGTACTGCTGTATCCTTTAATTTAGGTATTACCACAAGCACTTGCCTGTCATGCTCCGTATAATGCAACAACAAACAGGACGATTCACCGATCCATACAACCAGGAATATAGGTTTAGAGATTTGGCATTCCAATGAAAAAAATAAACAGATTGGTTATGTATCCTGGCAGTAATTTTGGATTGCATACCTGAACGACGTTTCCGGTTCCCTGCGCTCGAAGATTTCTCCCCGCCGTGATTGCTAGGGCGCCGACCACCAGCCTCGAAGCGGCATCACCTGTATGGGAATCAGTAGCCACCATCACCAGGGAAGGAAAATTGGAGACGAATGTGAAGGCGATTTGGCAAGGAAGGTCGTTCTTGGATGCCGGGCGACCGGCAGACCTCCACTACCCCGGTGGAACAGGGCGTGATGAGGAGCGCATGCGAGCGGTTGAAAGTCGGATCCCTTTTATTAGCAGATTTGATGTGTGCGTCAATTCTATGGAAGGTAGGCCCAGGACATGGTAATATGATATGCTGTGGAAGTTTTGGTTTTGCCGATTGAAAAGGAATGGAGGTGCAAACAAAAAATGGAACTTGATTTTCCGAAGGGAAAAATTGATTTCTGTGCATGAAACCAAATTAGGGGAAGGCAGAAAAGAGGGGAGTTTTAGATTATTTTTTTACAGAAAAATAATTTTATATTATCATAGGTAATTGATCATAATTTTATTTCGGTATAAACTCCCTTTTCAATTTTGGTAGATAAAGAGGACCCTTGTATTGAAATTTTGGTAAATTAACCAAGATTGTTTTAGATTAATTTTTTATAGAAACATAATTTTATATTGTCAATTCTGATTAAAAAATTATTTCCGTGTAAACTCCCTATTCAATTTTGGTAGATAATGGTGACCCATGTGTTAATTTTTTTGTAAATTAAACAACATTAACCGATTAAAGGTCATAAAGTGCACTTCTTAATTTAAAATATCAGTGAAACCACAAAGTTCCTTCAAATCAATTTAGTTTTCAAAGTGAAAACTAATTTGGATATTCAAAGTACCCGACTTAACCCAACTAATGATCCTTGAATCCATGATTAGCCATCGACTATCGAAACCGTCTATATTAAAAATCTACTCCCTCCGTCCCTTGTAAGGGTTCTAGCCAACTTTTTATTTGTCTACATTCATATGGATGTTGATATATCTAGACACATATTAAAGCTACATACATGAAGGAATAAATGAATCTACCAAATGTCTCAAAACCCTTATAATTTGGGGCGGAGGGAGTAGTTATAGATAAAGCACAACCCATGGAACTGCAAAGTGAAGGCGTTTATACCCAAATGTATCTAACAAGTTTGGTAGTATACATGACAAGATACCCATATGCATATGAGATGTTCACTTTTCTACCATTTTAGTGCTAACTTAATTCATATTTATCTATAAAGTTACACTCCTATATATACAATGAACAAATATAGAAGGACCTCAAAAACATTGTTATACATATGAGTGGTTAATATTTTAAAGGAAATTTTATATATTATGAAGGAAAAAAATAAATTTCAAAACTTAATTCATATTTCTCTATAAAGCTACATCTCCTATATATACAATGAAAAAATATAGAAGGACCACGGATAGACATGGCGTGTCGACTCGGTCCGTTTGCACCCGTTGGCATGGTTCGGCGTCGCCTCGACGCAACGCTCGGCCCTCCCTTTTGGCATCGTGAGGGCGGTAGATGGAGGCGATGTGGAACACAAATGGTGAGCTTGGTCCAATGGACCGTAGGCGTTGGGGCGAACGAGTCCAAAGAGGATGGGGTGGGACGAGTCCAGGGGCTCTGGTGGAAGCGACAGTGACGTTTTGTGCCGTCCCCCTTAGAGAGAGAGGGAGAGACCGACAGGTGGTACTGTGCACTTGAGTGTGAACCAGTTTCTGTATTTCAAATATTTGAGGCCCAAAATGACCAAAATTCAAAATGTTCATATGGCAAAAGTTCTTCAGAATTTTGTGGGCTACAACTTTGTCGAAAAGGTCACATGTAACTTGTATTCAAATATTTGAAGATATTTGCATTTACAAACCTGGTTAGATTTTGGCAGATTTGACACTTTTTGGAAACAATTCATAAACTCAAGTTTCTGGGCCAGTAAAAATTATGGTCATGGAAACACTATTGTTCTACACTTGAAGGGCTGCAAATGTTGTTAAAAAAAGCAAGAGTTGATTCAATTTAGAAATTGGAGATCTAGAGGCAAACAGTTAGCCTTTGTGGAAGGATAGAAAAACAGGGGGCCAAATTCAATACAAGTTTGCATTAAAATTTGAACCCAAACCATGGATTACACTTCAAATAATACTGAAGCATGGTAATTTCACTAAGAACCAGTAGTCTAAGGAAACTCCAACTTACTTTTGTCCACGCCCTAGCAAGTATAACAAGCATCAACTAGAGTAGTTCAAACTTTAAACACTAGCACACGTTTGCATTCCAACTCAACTTGAGCAAGATTCAAAAATTAAAAATTCATGTGTGTACTAAATCTACCATGTGTAGCAAGTGACTTGGTCCTAGAGACACTATATTATACTTAACTCTTTTGAGTGGTCTACACATCAAACAATTGCTAGTTACATATATTTCAAATGAAAAATTTTCCCCTTCACTCAAACTTTGAAAGCAAACACATGCATATTCAATATGAATGTTGTTGAAATCATTAGATGCACATGAAAATGCAAGTGAGAATGCTTTTGCGATATCGGAGGTATCACAACCCTCCCTCATTAAAGAAATATCATCACGAGATTCAAAGTGTTGTTGGTGATTAAAGTTAAAAGGAAAGGAAGGTGCCATAGTGCTTGCATTCAAATATTTACAAAATATTACATATGGTTCAGTTTTGAAACTTTACACTTGCTGAGATGCAAGAAAGTGTGGAAACTTCTTTGCCTCATCTCCAGAATCATTTGTCCATTGAACTTTGTTGAACTTGATGGTGCGATGGCGGGTTGATCTTTCCTTCTCATCAAGCACTCGAACAGGTTGTTCTTGGTAGTTCAATTCAGGCTCTAGCTGAACCACAGCGGTGTCGATGGCCTGGTCTAGCATGGGAATGCAGTTCTTGAGTTGAGACACATGAAACTGAAGCACCCCACTTCCATAATGAGACTAAAATGTGTTTTATTATCATTCCCAGGGGTATGATAATCACATTCTTACATCAGAGTAGTATGGATCCGCCCTAACGGGTCATACCAAACGGGCACAGCCCGAACACACGGCAGCGGAACTTAAAAATGAGGGTCCAAGCTTCTCCACAACACCGTTGGGGATAGGTCGTAACCCTTACATGTTCAGAATCACGATGGTTTCGTCTTCTCTGTAAACCAACAACAAGACAAGGGTGAGTATGAAACGTACTCTGCAAGCCCACCTTCCTCCTTGAGGAATTAGGGTTAATGCTATTACTACATGCAAGACATATCTGGAACTCAAGATAATTTACTGGAAAACACTTTTCATAAGCGGGGTTCATTAGTTCACAGTTTTAATTCAATAAAACACTTTTCCATAAAAGGGTTACCACTGGACTTCTTAGTCCACCGTGGCCCATGGCATGCCAGCAACTACATTTTCACACAGCTACTGGGCCTAGCCCACCATAGCACACAGCATACACTGTCGAACCAAAAATCACCATTTTGCCTAGCCAAACCCATCCCATTATATAAAACTGCTAATTGTCGAAACCAAGCCTTAACCCATCCATACCAGTGGACAACAGACTATTTGAATACATTCATGCTCTAGCCAGAGAGTGTTCTATGACCCACAAGTTGGACTCAGCGATGATTTACCGTCGTAAACGTCTGAATTCCAAACTAATCCCTTGCCTTCATGTCATCACCAAGTAGTGCCTCAAGAGGATCTAGGCCACCCAGCCGTCCAGTGTCCCATGACCCCAAACAAATCCCTTAGCCTCTTGCCACACCGGGACCGCAGACAGCTGCTAGACTATCCACTCTGCCTTGGGCTCAGTTGCTGCTCCACACAGCGTCGAGTGGTTGTACCAAAAGGAGTTAGGAAAGATGAGACTTCAACTCGGTCCTTCAAGGCAGAACTCCGCAAAAGCTCATTCCCAAGCCACATTGTCCAGTCCTCTCCATGAGGCTAGACCCCAGATACACCATGATAATGGTACCCATGCTTTCTACCCTTTAGCTCATGGCATAGTCGACCGAAGTTGTCTGCCGGGTTCTTTCCCCATGTTTTCCCAAACACCCATACACACACCATACCCATCACCATATTTCCACCAACAAGATTAATATAGATAATTGAGTGAGTGATCCACCTACGTGCACTACATCTAAGAATGGCTCATGTGGCTATCCTACCATGTTACCTTAGCAAGCAAAACGTGCAGATTTTATTATTTAACAGGGCAATGGCTTGTGTATAGAAAACTGGGTAATTTATGCCTCAAGTGGAGATTCCAGTGGACTTCTTCGCTTAGCTAGGGTAGTGTGTACAACTACCTAGTGTTGAATCCGAGCTTGGAGTAGAACCTCTCGAGCGCTCGACCAATCGGACTCTTCGATAAGGCACAACATGATCTCAACAAGAGTTTGATTTGTTTGAGAGAAGGATCTCTTAGTTGCCTAGTGGTTCATATCGGTGGCTCTATGTCCAATGAGTTGAGTTGCTCCGCGGCTAGATGCTGCACTATGAAGCGTTGGGCCATAGGCCGATCACACCACCGGGCTTGATAGCGATCAAGGAAGAGGCGCCACGGCCATGGGTATGGACGGCCATAGTAAGAGCGAAGGTGTCGGGGGCGAGGTGGTCGCAAGGTGGCATGGGGAGTTCCTTTGGAACACAACGACAAAGTGTGTGAGATGCGCCACAAAAGAATCGAGATGTGGAATGACCATTGGTTGGGTTCTTTCGACCATCCCTTTCATCGTGATAGTGTAGCCTGGCGGCCATCCACTTAGTGCGAAAGAAAAGAGGACGGTGTGTTGCCGGCGGATTTTGACCAAGTCTAGTTGGGCCAAAATGCCAAGAGAAGACCATGATGAAGCAACCCACTTGGCCAGCCTTATATCATAAGTTCAGCCAAACATAATGACCAGTGTGTGCCCAAGGCCTAATCCAAAATGAAGTCGGTGGCCTATTCCATGCTGAAGCCCAGTTTAGTCATGAGACTGGTTCGGGCTGCTGGAATAGGCCACACGAAAATAGGCACCCAAGCCGCATACAGACTCCATTTTGGGCATTCTAGATATGGATGGAAAGCTAAGGAGATAAGCTTTCTAATTCAAGTAAAATCACATCAATATATGCCTGGAGTCGGTGGGAATAGCCGAAAAAATATGATGTCCAGAATCTGCGTTAACTACACGACATGTTTTGGCTGATATTTGGAAGCTTCATGAGGATCCGGACCTATGGAAAGAAGAGTCTATATCATGTTTTCTAGTCATATAGTCATTATTAAGTTGTAATCTATTAGTTAGCAAAATGTCTGAGTATATCTAGGAAAGGATTTGCGTTGAGAATCAAGTCTTCAGACTATAACTATGTAGCCCTTTGTTCATAATAAAGCAACAACGATATTGTTCTCAAGCAATGGTGTCTCGTTCATCAACTCTCGGCTGTAGGACCCAGACGTGCGACTAGAGGGGGGTGAATAGAAGCACTTAAAACTCAAAACTCACAACCCCCCAAACCTGGTGCTTGAGAAAAGAATTAGACACCGTCCACTGAACAGTTACGTGTTTAGTAACGCAAGGTGCCGTCCACTGAGAGGATACGCACCAAGCAAGCGGAAGCACTCAACTCAACGATCACAAAGACCGCAAGCCAAGCGGAGCAACAACTCACGCCGAAGAGTCTCGCCAGCCACTCAACGCACCTAGATGCGTCTCACTGATACACAGCAAGCAAAAGAGTATAGGCATACAACGAGAACCACCAAAGCGAGGTTGAGGCAAAAACACGGAAGCAAACGAACACAAACCAACCAAAATGAACACACCTAGTTATCACCAACATCTCTTAGCAAATGAGGTGCTAAAGACCTTATGAATGACCCTAGGCACCCCCAAAACCACCCGGAACAAGGCACAAACCCTAGGAACAACTCAAACCAAATCCGGGGCCAAAAACCCTGTCTACACCGGACTATCCGTCCGATAGCAGTTTTTCAGGCAAACCAGGTTGCAAAGAAAAATGCCAAAACCTAGTCAAACGGACTCCAAAAATCATGAAATTTTAACCACAGGCTGAGGAAAACATGGGGAACAACATACTAAAAATTCATCACATTTGGAGACTGTTAAGTCCACCGGACTATCCGGTGAAGTTTCACCGGACTGTCTGGTGTGCCCAGAAATCAGCCTCGGACTTTGAGTTTTCAAACCTCAAACTTGACCAAATCTTCTCGGATCTTCACGAAATTTTGCACAAGCTATCCTAGCACTATTCCAATGTTATTCCAAAAAGATCTACTCAAAAAGATCAAGGAATTAGCGGAAATTTCAGATCTCGTGAAGAGGGGAAATTTTGGGCAAGAAAGGGGAAAACCCAAACTGACTTGCTCGTGGCAATCCAATTAGATTGAGATGTTCTAAGACATAATCTCCACATCATAGCAAGTCCAAAACATCAGCAAGAGAAGGGATTCCAAGCTTGGCCAAAACAAACAACCAAAAGATAAGGATTGGAGCCAAAATCCAAAGAGAGAGGGGGAGGAGAAGAACACAAGGTTGCTGCACGAATTCACCTCAAATAGATGCACAAGAAGGGTCTAAAGATTAAGCATACAAGCAGGAATTCATCCCAAGCAACCACCCTCACCTTCCCTCAAGATTAGGAGGCTAAATCCTACTCTAACCACCCTAACAATGGAGCTCAAGGCTTGAGGATGAAAATCACAAAACAAACACTAATCCTAGCAGCCAAGAGTCACTCTAATGACCTGCCTTGGACCTATTTATACCCGAGTGCAATTTAGGCAGTTTTGCACTTAGGTCCTTACAACTAGACAAACCTTAAGGATTCAAACGAAAGATTACAGGATATCTCGGGACGGACGACCACGATGAAGTCTTGATCTTCGTAAATTCCACACAATCCTCGGATGTTCTCCACGTGGCCAGTAGTCCAATCCGCGATCCGCCCCCGGTTTTGAAGTCAGAAACCGGGAAACTTTAGGAAGTCTTCGCTTGGGCCGGATTTGGCCCATCTTCTCTATCTTGGCGAGTCAAGGCCCAACTCACAAAGGCTTGGGTAGATTGTTTGACGGTTTTGAGCTGAAGCCGCCAAAGCCTCCCTCACACGTCTTCGCGCCACGCACTCGGGTTGGAGCACCGCGGTGGCACCCAGCATCCCCTGTCCATCGGGGCAGCCATGCAGTCCTTCGGAGGATTTACTCTTGCCGCCGCCATGCCGCTCCTCCGTGTACCGAACTCCCATGGCCGACAGACGCCGAGCATGCCTCTAGTCCATCGGAGGGCCTCCTGTCCATCGGAGGTCTTGTGCCCAAGTCCTTCTGGGCCTTCCTACTGTTGACAATCACTCATCACTCCAGAGGCAATGGAGCCGGTCCATTGGCTCTCAATCTCCCCCTTGATGAGTGCATTGTCAACACCTTCAACTTGTAACCTGGAATATAACAAAGACAAGAAGAAAAGCGTAAAACCGAAAAGAAAGAAGAAAAGAAGAAGTTGCTCAAGATGCCCAAAAGCCAAATACAAGCAGACAAGGGCAAATTGAGACAACAAAAACAAAGCCAAAGATCGACCCCCTAAGACAAGGGAAACCTCTCAACGCAGTCGATCAAACTAAAGCATGACCCCTCAAGAAAGAGGCAAACCGGCTCAACACAGTGATGCTTAGGCAAAGCATCGGCTCCTCCAGAAAGAGGCAAAAGGCTCAACGCACCGATGCAAGAGCATGCTACAAGCTCAAACTCCCCCTCAACTAGATCTCTACAGAGTTCTCCCCCTTAGTCCATCTCTCCCCTCAAGGGTCAACATCTATTCTCTCCCCCTTGTTGACAATGGACACATCAAGGGTTCATAGAACTCAACTCCCCTTGAAATGGACAACTCCCCCTCAAAATATGCCATGAAATGCAGGAAGTGTACCATGAAGAGCTCAGCAGGGATGAAAAGCTAGTAAATACAAGTTCTAGCATACAGAGCAAGTGAGGGCAAGGAAGCATGCAAACAAGCTCAATTGAATCTATCTTATACAGATCAGGAGCATGTTTTTCAGGGTTGTTGAAAAGAAAGCATCTCCAGCATGAATAGCATCTAGCAAGATAGGCATGAACAGCAAAATGCTAGCAAAACATACAAGGTGTGCTACTCACAACCAAAGCATATACAATAGGCCATAAGCAATTTAGAAACTTGCAGATTTCAGATTTAGCAATTTTTAACTTCAAGAAAATCAGATCATATGCTAGGGGTTATTCACTTGTTTTTGCCACTTCTTACCAACCAATGCCAAGCCTAGGCTCAGAAAACCAACAGAAGCTTAAGACAAGGTTTTGGTCATACACAGCCTAGTCCAAGTTCATGCCAAAGTGCAAAGGCAAGCTATCTCAAACTAAATCAGTGTGACAAGTGAACCCACCTGGATCTTTTCAATTTAGCTCATAGCACACCACTTTGTAAACAAAATTAATTCAGATTTCAAATTTGGACAAGGTGTCATAAATGCTTAGGCATCAGCTTAATAAAGGCATTCGACTAGCATATCCAAGCATGAAAAGATTGCATAGCATTCAACATTCCTACACATGCTAGGTAGCCAAGTCAAGTGGTGATCATGGTTTTTGATTTTCAAGAAACAAAAGTGACTGAGCTCACAAAAGATATTAGACAGATTCAAGGAGCTTAGCCAACCATGATCATGCAAGCAACTGTACAATCTAGCACAAGCAAGTACTAACCCGTCATACCAGAAGAGCTTTAGTGCTAGTGTAAGTGAAAATGCATATGTTACAATGCAATGCATGGTATGATACAAAATGCAAGAAAAACAAGGAAAAGCAAAGAAAAGGCAAACGAAAACCCTAAACTACAACAAAGTTACCCCAACCTAAAAGGGTAACAAACACCAAGCTCCCCACAAAAGCGAGCAAACACGCTAAGATCTAAGGGCTTGGTGAAGATATCGGCCAACTGGTTCTCAGTCTCCACATGGATCAAGTCTATATCTCCCTTCTCATAGTGATCTCTCAAGAAGTGAAACCTCACGTCTATGTGTTTGGTTCTGGAGTGCAAGACGGGGTTCTTAGCTACAGAAATAGCAGAAGTAGAGTCTACTAGGAGAGGGATCTTCCTAAAACTAAGACCAAAGTCACTCAAAGTGGACTTCATCCAAAGCAACTGGGAGCAGCAACTAGCAGGAGCAATGTATTCAGCTTCTGTGGTGGAAGTGGCTACGCTAGATTGCTTGCGTGAGGACCAAGAGACAAGAGAAGAACCGAGAAACTAGCAGGTGCCGAAAGTAGACTTGCGCTCTAGCCGACAACCCGCAAAGTCAGCATCAGAATACCCTCTGAGAGAGAGCATCGAAGCTGAAGAGAACCAAAGACCAAGCTCAGGAGTGTATTTCAGGTACCTGAAGATGTGCTTCACCGCTTGACGATGTGGTGTCCTTGGTGAGGCCTGAAAACACGTACAGAGGTAGACCGCAAAATGAATGTCTGGCCTGGTCGCTGTCAGGTACAGAAGTGAGCCGATCATCCCTCGGTACTCTCTTTGGTCCACCACCTCCCCTTCTTCATCTGCATCAAGTGCCGTCTGTGTTGACATGGGAGTCACCGTGGGCTTGAGATCTCCCTTGTCAAACTTTCTCAGAATGTCCTTCGTGTACTTGGCCGAGGAAGAACTGAAGCTCACCCATGAGACTCATCTCGAACTCACTGCTCATCTGTTCAGCAAACTTAGACACCAAAGCGTTAGATGAACCACCAAAGATAATGTCATCAACATATATCTAAACTAGAAGGGTGTCACCACCACGACTCAACAGAAACATGGTCTTGTCTACTGAACCCATCACAAACTCATACTTGAGCAGAAAAGCTTTCAACCTAGCATACCAAGCTCTTGGAGCTTCCTTCAGACCATAAAGGGCTTTTCTCAGCTTATACACCAAGTCTGGAAACTTGGCACTCTCAAAGCCAAGAGGCTGTCTCACATATACCTCCTCCTCTATGTAACCATTTAGGAAGGCTGACTTGACATCCATCTATTGCAATTTGAAGCCTTTAGAGGCAGCAAAGGCAAGCAGAATCCTAATGGCTTCTAAACGAGTTACAGGAGCAAAGGTCTCCTCATAATCTATCCCCTCCTTCTAACAGAAACCCTAGGCAACCAATCTCGCTTTGTTCCTCACAACCATCCCATCCTCACCCTGTTTGTTCTTGAAGACCACATGGTTCCTATAGGGTGGCAGTTTGGTGGAGGTTCAACAAAATCCCAGACATGGTTTCTCTCAAAGTTCTCCAACTCCTCATGCATGGCATTCACCCAACTAGGATTAGATAATGCATGTGACACATCCCGGGGTTCAAAAGAAGCAACAAATGCAGAGTGGCAGAAAAAGGCTTAAGAGTTAACCGAAGAGCGTGTGACACGCTGGTGTAGATCTCCAATCATCCTATATGGAGGGTGATCCCGCTGGAGCTACCGAGATGGAACAATCTCAGAGGTCACCTCCCCTGCGTCCTCAGCGGGGCCAGCCTCTGCTCGAGCTTGCAGTCTGGAGAGCGAGGAGGAAGCCGTAGGCAAAGGTCCTCATTCATCTTCAGAGCTCGTAGTAGAGGGGGCAGGAGCTACAGCCGGTGCAGTGGCTCCTGCATCACCAGCATCTACTTCGCCTTCCTCCTCTTCAAAGATGGGAGCGCCTTCTTCATCATCACCTGAAAGCTCAAATGCAGGGGTTGTGCAAGGCATAGATTCATCAAAGGAAACTTCACAGGTCTCAACCACTTGTTTGGTATCAAGGATCCACACTCTATATGCCCTAGAGCTAGAGGGGTACCCAAGGAAAATACCATCCAAGCAGCGAGATTCAAATTTGTCCAAATGCCCCCCTTTTTTGAGCACAAAGCATCTGCAGCCAAATGCACGCAGGTGCTTGACACTAGGCTGCCTACCAAACCGTAGCTCGTACGAAGTCTTCCCTAAGAAAGCTCATAGGAAGATGCGGTTGGCAATGTAACAGGCCGTATTTATAGCGTCAGCCTAAAAGCGTCGTGGAGTCCTAAGCTCATCAAGCATCGTCCGCGCCATCTCAACAAGTGTGCGGTTCTTTCCTTCCACGACACCATTCTGAGGTGGGGTATAAGGAGATGAGAATTGGTGATCAAGACCTAGGTCATGACAAAAGTTTTTGAAACGAGAGTTACGAAATTCTTCGCCATTGTCGCTGCGGATAGCCCTCATGGCCTTATGACTCTCATTCCTTAACCTTAAGACCAGATCCCGAACAAAACCAAAAGCCTCATCTTTGAATTCCATGAAGAACACCCACGAAAAGCGAGAAAAGTCGTCTACTACCACAAGCACATACCACTTCCCACTGACCGACTGTACCCGAGCAGGACCAACCGTGTCCATATGCAGTAGCTCACCCGGGTAAGAGGTCATTACCTGATTGACAGGTGCATGAGAAGCGACAACCATCTTGCCATGATGACAGGGGTGGCACACTAAGTCCTTTTCTGCTTTCAAATTGGGCAATCCTCGGATCAGACCCAATGAGCTCAACCTGGCTAGTAGATCAAACAAATGGCCAAGCCTCCTATACCACTTCCAAATATCAGCAGAAGGACTAGCAACCAAACACAAAGGAGGGCCAGAAACATTTACAAGGTCAACCTTAAAAACCCGCCCATAGGGCAAAATCCGACAAACAAGGTTTTCCTTAGCATCAAGCACACAAGAAGAACCGTCCTTAAAACTAACCTCAAACCCTTCCTTGAGAAGTTGCGAGACGAAAACCAAATTGAACCCCAAATTCCTCACCAAAGCAACTTCTCTCAGGGAAAGCTTGCTAGAAAGAGCAACAGAACCAACACCCAACACTTTACCTTGACCATTATCCCCAAATGTGATGTAGTCCTTCGTGCTCACGGGGTTGAGGCTGGAGAACCATCTGCGATGCCCTATCATGTGCCTAGAGCAGCCAGAGTCCATAATCCACATGTCCTCCAGGCCTCGATCCTGCAAAATCAAGGAAAGCGAGAGTGAGCAAATGGTCCGGCACTAGGGTTAGTGAAACTGCTGAACCAGTGCCGAGCCATCTGCTCAAAAATGGGGTAAGCACAGTCAAAGTAAGCATCACATCTACCTGGGTACCCACGACCTCCAAAACCTCTACCTCAAAAACCTCGGCCATGAGGTCCATAGCCACGCTGAAAATGACTAGGAGCTCGGCCGGCAAAATGTCTCTCACCACCAGGAACACGGGCCTGAAAGCCGCCTCCTCTCTCACCACGAACAAAGCGGTCTCTCATCTCACTGCGATGGGAAGGACCATGCCTACCATCATGGTAGAACTGATCCTAGTTCCCCCAGGCTCTCTTCTGCCTCTCAACTCGCTTCTTCCTAAAGCAGAACTCCTCCAAGTGGCCATTCCGCTGGTAAAAGTCACAGTGGTAGACAGGCCTCTTGGGAGTAGGGTTAGGCTGGGCCTTGGGCTTAGGTGGAGTAGCCTTGGGTGGAACAGGCTGCTGGACTCTCTCCTTGCTCACTGGAGGCTTGAGAATCTCAGTCACTACTCTGTCCAGCTTAGCCTGTGAGGGCTTGGGTGTCCAGAACTGCTTCTTTGGGGTAGCCTTGGGAGGCTCGTGGTAAACCCATCACAGTAGGATTAGGCTGAGGAGAGGCAGTTTTAAGCTTAATTGGGGAACTCTTCTTCTCACCCGAAATACTGCACTCTCCTAACCCAAGTCCACTCATATCACCCTCAGCTCTCTTGGTGCTCTCTAAAATCATCCTTAGTTGGGGGTCTCTAGCATACATCCAACTGAGCACCTCTCTCAAACGGTTGTTCTCATCAACCAAAATATGTTTCTCCTCTCTCAAATCCTCCAGAACTAAAGTCTGGGCAGCACAAGTGTTACAGTCTAGAGAGGGAATAGAGGGAGCAGACTTCTCTAGCTTCTTAATGGTGGCATCCCTATCTACCAACATCAACCTCAAAGTGAGAAAGTTCTCACAAGTGTCAGGGGGTGCTGAAAGCACCTCAAAGTCAGCTCTCAACTGCTCAAGCTCACTCCTCAAGGTAGGACAGACTATGCACGCACCCAAAAGCGTGGGTCTAGCCCCAAGCTCCTCCAACTCCTTGAGCTATCCCACACACCTCACTTTCAGCTTAGCTATGTCAACAGCTAGGTGAGAGCACATCTCACACTCAGGCTCATCACTCAAAATAGGCTCATCCAGTTTAGATTGGAGCTTGACTAACTCTACCTTCCGCATATCCATCACCTCTACCTGATGAGCATACTTGCTCTTCTACTCACAGAGATCCCTCATCAAAGTCTCACAGGTATGGCACTCAGACTCACTAGGCTGGGCTGGCACACTCTTCATACTCTCTATCTCAACTAAAGCATCAACCAACTTGGCTTTCTGCTTCTACAGCTTCTTGGCTGCCTTCTCCAACATCTTATCCTGGGCTTTCGGAGAGCCAATGGACCGGCTCCATTGCCTTTGGAGTGATGAGTGATTGTCAACAGTAGCAAGACCCAGAAGGACTTGGGCACATGACCTCCGATGGACAGGAGGCCCTCCGATGGACTGGAGGTAGAGGGAAGTCCTCATAAGGACTGGAGGCACACTCGGCATCTGTCGGCTATGGGAGTTCGGTATACGAAGGAGGCTACCCCGATGGACAGGGGATGCCGGGCGCCACCGCGGTGCTCCAACCCGAATGCATGGCGCGAAGGCGTGCGAGGGAAGCTTTGGTGGCTTCGGCTCAAAACCGCCACCCAGGCTACCCAAGCCTTGGTGAGTTGGGCCACGACTCGCCAAGATAGAGAAGATGGGCCAAATCCGGCCCAGGCGGAGACTTCCTAAAGTTTCCCGGTTTCTGACTTCAAAACCGGGGCGGATCGCGGATTGGACTACTGGCCACGTGGAGAGCATCCGAGGATTGCGTGGAACTTACGAAGATCAAGACTTCATCGTGGTCGTCCGTCCCGAAATATCCTGTAATCTTTCATTTGAGTTCTTAGGGTTTCTCTAGCTGTAGGGACCTAAGTGCAAAACTGTCTAAATAGCAGTCGAGTATAAATAGATTCAAGGCAGGTCATTAGAAGCTCTCTGGGCTGCTAGGATTAGTCTTCACTTGGTGATTTTTGTCCTTAAGCTTTGAGCTCCATTGTTAGGGAGGTTAGAGTAGGATTTAGCCTCCTAATCTTGAGGGAACGTCAGGGTGGTTGCTTGGGACGAATTTCTGCTTGTATGCTGAATCTTTAGACCCATCTTGGGCACTTAATCGAAGCAAATTCGTGCAGCAACCTTGTGTTCTTCTCCTCCCCCTCTATCTTTGGTTTTTGGGTTCAATCCTTGCTTTTTGGGTGTTTTTGTTGGGCAAGCTTGAATCCTTTTCTTTGCTGATGTTCTGGACTTGCAAGGACGTGGAGATCATGATTTAGTTCATCTCAATCCTGCTGGATTGCCACGAGCAAGCCTCTTTTGTGTTTTCCCCTTTCTTGCCCAAGGATGGCCATTTCACAAGATCTGAAATTCCCGCTGATTTTGGGAGTAGCTTTGAAATTGGGTCCAGATAACCTGTGCAAAATTTCGTGAAGTTCGGACAAGGTTTGATCAAGTTTGGATTTAAAAACCTCTTTTCTGCGACCCTACTGGACCATCCGGCAGAGGCCACCGGACAGTCCGGTTCCACCAGATAGTCCGGCAGTGCCCACCGGACAGTCCGGCATGAGGCACTATCCAGGCCGTGCCACCGGACAGTCGGGCGTCAGGCACCGGATAGTCCGGTCCCACCGGACAATCCGGTGTTGGCCACCGGACAGTCCGGTCCTACCAGGGAGCTGCTGTGTTCTTCCCAGTTTGGTTTTTCCGCTGTGATTTTGCTATGGATTTTCGCATTCCTCCTTTAAGACCATTCTCTTTGCTTACTGTGAGTCAGTGAGACGCACCTCGGTGCGGTGAGTGTCTTGTGGCGGTTATTGCAAAATCTGTTGCTCCGCTGTCATTCTTGTTCGGATCTTGAGTTTTCTTGCATTGGTGCATATCCTCACAGTGGACGGCACCCTTGCACTGCTAGGCACGTATCTGTTCAGTGGACGGTGCTTAGTTTCGGTTACCACTTGGGGGTTTGTGATTTTGTGATTTCAAGTGCTCCTATTCGCCCCCCCCTCTAGTCGCACGTCTCGGTCCTACAATTGGTATCAGAGCGGTTAGGTTTCTTCATACCTTTACCGGGGAGAAACCAGTAGCGACTATGACTCACTCTGGGAAGATTTCGGTCCTTGGTTCCGATGGCTACTCCTACTAGAAGGGTAGGATGAGAGCTTTCTTGCTTAGCCAGGGCCAGGACATATGGGATGCTACTCAGAGTGCGAACTTTGTGGTGCTTCTAGTTGCCCAGCGCACCACCCCAGCGATTGTGGCTCAGCATGAGGCGAACGCCAAAGCTGTTAACTTTCTCTTCTCAGGACTTGGTCCAGTTGATTATGAGAAAGTGAGCCATCTTGAGACTGCCCGTCAGATCTGGTCCCTGCTATGTGCACACCATGAGGGCACTGCTACTATCAATGGGCGTCTCATTGATACTTACAGGCGCGAATATGAAAATTTCGTTCAGAAGCCTGGTGAGTCCATCGATGACTTGTCTGGTCGTTTTCAATCGATCATCAACAAGTTGCGCGTTAACTCTAGCCCTGAGAGGATCCCATACACCGACCATCAGCAGGCTGTCAAGTTGCTGTATGCGTTGGATAGGAAGGTATGGGAGATCAAGGTTAACTCGATCATCGAGTCTGAGGCCTATGACACAATTGGAGTGCAGACTCTTTACAGCAAGCTCAAGGCCACAGAGGTGGATTACAAGTTGAGAGATTCTCTCGCTTGTACTGGCTCCAAGAGCCTGGCCTTGGCTTCTCCCACCAGTGAGGCCGTTTCTAACCCCTAGCTTCACAACTTTTCATTTTCTGCTCTTATGTCTGTTACAGAGGAGCAGTTGGCGTCACTTGGGGATGATGAGCTTTGTTTGGTGTCTAGCCGCTTTCAGCGCGCCTATGACAACCGGATGAGCAAGAAGAGGGGCGAGAGGACCAAGTGCTTCGAGTGCGGAGAGGTCGGCCACTTCATTGCCGAACGCCCAAACAAGAAGAACGACTACAACAAGAAGGGCAAGAGCCACTCCCGTGACTCCAACAAGTACCACTCCGGCAAGCGTGACCACACCAAGCACCGATCCGGCAAGATCAAGAACTTCCTGAAGGCTTTCAAGAGCTACCAGAAGGATAACCGGAATCGGGACAAGGCCTTCTTCACCGAGCTTGGTGGTTTGTGTGGCGGATCGTCTTCCTCCTCCTCGTCTTCGTCAAGCTCAAGTGATGAGGAGATCATCACCAAGTGGGACAAGAGGAGGGACCAAGGCGGTCTAGCTGGACTCTGCTTCATCTCCACCAAGTCCAAGCGCAAGCACAAGATGCACAGGAGATCCTTTTGCTCCATGGTGCTTGAGGACAAGGACGACAAGGGCAACGACAACGACTCCTCCGATGAAGAGGTAACTCCTGAGCAAGCTGAAATTCTTGAGATGTTGGAGTCAAATAGTCGTGAGTTGAAAGCTCAGGATAGGTTGTTGGAGAAGGCAGCCAAGAAGTTGCAGAAGCAGAAAGCCAAGTTGGTTGATGCTTTATCTGAGATAGAGAGGCAGAAGAGTGTGGCAGCCCAGCCTAGTGAGGCTGAGTGTCCTACCTGTGAGACTTTGATGAGAGAGCTCTGTGATCAGAAGAGCAATTATGCTCATCAGGTAGAGGAGATGGATAGGCTGAAGGTAGAGTTAGGCAACCTCCAGTCTAAACTGGATGAGCCTATTTTGAGTGATGTGACTGAGTGTGAGATGTGCCCCCACCTAGCTGTTGACATAGCTGAGCTGAAAGTGAGGTGTGAGGGACAACTCAAAGAGTTGGAGGAGCTTAGGGCTAGACCCACGCTTTTGGGTGCGTGCATGGTCTGTCCTACCTTGGAGAGTGAGCTTGTGCAGTTGAGAGCTGACCTTGAGATGCTTTTAGCATCCCCTGACACTTGTGAGAACTATCTCACTCTGAGGTTGATGTTGGTGGATAGGGATGCCACCATTAAGAAGTTAGACAAGTCTGCTTTCCCAATTCCCTCTCTAGACTGTCCTACTTGTGCTGACCAGACTTTAGTTCTGAAGGATCTCAGAGAGGAAAAACAGACTTTGGTTGATGAGAACAACCGGTTGAGAGAGGTGCTCAGTTGGATGTATGCTAGAGAGCCCCAACTTAGGATGATCTTGGATAGCACTAAGAGAGCTGAGGGTGATATGAGTGGACTTAGGTTAGGAGAGTGCAGTACTCCGGGTGAGAAGAAGAGTTCCCCAATTAAGCTTAAGACTGCCTCTACTCAGCCTAGCCCTACTGTTGATGGGGTTTACCATGAGCCTCTTAAGGCAGCCCCAAAGAAGCAGTTCTGGACACCCAAGCCCTCACAGGCTAAGCTGGACAGAGTAGTGACTGAGATTCTCAAGCCTCCTGTGAGCAAGGTGAGAGTCCAGCAGCCTGTTCCACCCAAGGCTACTCCACCTAAGCCCAAAGCTCAGCCTAAACCCACTCCCAAGAGGCCTGTCTACCACTGTGACTTTTGCCAGCGGAATGGCCACTTGGAGGAGTTTTGCTTCAGGAAGAAGCGAGTTGAGAGGCAGGAGAGAGCCTGGGGGAACCAGGATCAGTTCTACCATGGTGGTCGGTAGGATCCTCCTCGTCGCGGTGAGATGAGAGATCGCTTTGCTGGTGAGAGAGGAGGCCGGTTTCAGGCCCGTGAGAGACGTTTTTCCGGTCGAGCTCCTAGTCATTTTCAGCGCGGCCATGGATCTTCTGACCGAGGCTTTGGAGGTATAGGGTTTGAGAGCTCACGCTTTAGAGGTCGTGGGTACCCAGGTGGACATGATGCTTACTTTGACTGTGTTTACCCCACTTTTGAGCAGATGGCTCGGCACTGGTTTAGCAGTTACACTAACCCCAGTGCCGGACCATTTGCTCACTCTCACTTTCCTTGATTTTGCAGGATCGAGGCCTGGAGGACATATGGATCATGGCTGCTCTAGGCACATGACAGGGCACCGCAGATGGTTCTCCAGCCTCAACCCCTTGAACACCAAGGAGTACATCACATTCAGGGATAATGGTCAAGGTAAAGTGTTGGGTGTTGGTTCTGTTGCTCTTTCTGGCAAGCTTTCCCTGAGAGAAGTTGCTTTGGTGAGGAATTTGGGGTTCAATATGGTTTCTGTCTCGCAACTTCTCAAGGAAGGGTTTGAGGTTCATTTTAAGGAGGGCTCCTCTTGTGTGCTTGATGCTAAGGAAAACCTTGTTTGTCGGATTTTGCCCTATGGGCAAGTTTTTAAGGTTGACCTTGCATCTGTTTCTGGCCCTCCTCGGTGTTTGGTTGCTAGTCCTTCTGCTGATATTTGGAAGTGGCATAGGAGGCTTGGCCATTTCAGTTTTGATCTGCTAGTCAGGTTGAGCTCGATGGATCTGATCCGAGGATTGCCAAATTTGAAAGCAGAAAAAGACTTAGTATGCCACCCCTGTCGTCATGGCAAGATGGTTGCCGCTTCTCATGCACCTGTCAATCAGGTGATGACCTCTTACTCAGGTGAGCTGCAACATATGGACACGGTTGGTCCAGCTCGAGTACAGTCGGTCAGTGGGAAGTGGTATGTGCTTGTAGTTGTGGATGACTTTTCTCGCTATTCATGGGTGTTCTTCATGGAATTCAAAGATGAAGCTTTTGGTTTTGTTCGGGATCTAATCATGAGGTTAAGGAATGATAGTCATAAAGCCATGAGGGCTATTCGCAGCGACAATGGCAGAGAATTTTGTAACTCTCGTTTCGAAGCCTTTTGTCGTGACCTTGGTCTTGATCACCAATTCACATCTCCTTATACCCCACCGCAGAATGTTGTCGTGGAACGAAAGAACCGCACACTTGTAGAGATGGCGCGGATGATGCTTGATGAGCATAGGACTCCGCGATGCTTTTGGGCTGAGGCTATGAATACGGCCTGTCACATCGCCAACTGCATTTTCCTACGGGCTTTCTTGGGAAAGACTTCGTACGAGCTACGGTTTGGTAGGCAGCCTAGCGTCAAGCACCTGCGTGCATTTGGCTGCAGATGTTTTGTGCTCAAAAAGGGGGGCATTTGGACAAATTTGAATCTCGCTGCTTGGATGGTATTTTTCTTGGGTACGCCTCTAGCTCTAGGGCATATAGAGTGTGGATCCTTGATACTAGACAAGTGGTTGAGACCTGTGAAGTTTCCTTTGATGAATCTATGCCTTGCACAACCCCTGCATTTGAGCTTTCAGGTGATGATGAAGAAGGCACTCCCATCTTTGAAGATGAGGAAGGCGAAGTAGATGCTGGTGATGCAGGAGCCACTGCACCGGCTGCAGCTCCTGCCCCCTCTGCTACGAGCTCTGAAGATGAAGGAGGACCCTTGCCTACGGCTTCCTCCTCACTCTCTCGACCACAAGCTCGAGCAGAGGTTGGCCCCGCTGAGGACGCAGGGGAGGTGACCTCCGAGATTGTTCCATCTCGACAGGTCCAGCGGGATCATCCTCCAGACAGGATGATTGGAGATCTACACTAGCGTGTCACACGCTCTTCGGTTAACTCTCTAGCCTTTTTCTGTCACTCCGCATTTGTTGCTTCTTTCGAACCCCGCGATGTGTCACATGCATTATCTGATCCTAGTTGGGTGAACGCCATGCATGAGGAGTTGGAGAACTTTGAGAGAAACCATGTCTGGGATTTAGTTGAACCTCCACCAAACTGCCACCCAATAGGAACCAAGTGGGTTTTCAAGAACAAACAGGGTGAGGATGGGATGGTTGTGAGGAACAAAGCGAGATTGGTAGCCCAGGGTTTCTGTCAGAATGAGGGGATAGATTATGAGGAAAACTTTGCTTCTGTAGCTCGTTTAGAGGCTATTAGGATTTTGCTTGCTTTTGCTGCCTCTAAAGTCTTCAAATTGCAGCAAATGGATGTCAAGTCAGCCTTTCTAAACGGTTACATAGAGGAGGAGGTATATGTGAAGCAACCTCCTGGCTTTGAGAGTGCCAAGTTTCCAGACCCGGTGTATAAGTTGAGAAAAGCCCTGTATGGTCTGAAGCAAGCTCCAAGAGCTTAGTATGCTAGGTTGAAAGCCTTTCTGCTCAAGTCTGGTTTTGTGATGGGTTCAGTAGACAAGACCTTGTTTCTGTTGAGTCGTGGTGGTGACACCCTTCTAGTTTAGATATATGTTGATGACATTATCTTTGGTGGTTCATCTCACGCTTTGGTGTTTAAGTTTGCTGAACAGATGAGCAGTGAATTCGAGATGAGTCTCATGGGTGAGCTTCAGTTCTTTCTCGGGCTTCAGATCAAGCAAGGCCCAAAAGGAACCTTCGTCCATCAAGCCAAGTACACGAAGGACATTCTGAGGAAGTTTGACAAAGGTGATCTCAAGCCCATGGCGACTCCCATGTCAACACAGACGGCTCTTGATGCTGATGAAGAAGGGGAAGTGGTGGACCAAAGAGAGTACCGAGGGATGATCGGCTCACTTCTGTACCTGACGGTGACCAGACCGGACATTCAGTTCGCGGTCTGCCTCTGTGCGCGTTTGCAAGCCTCACCAAGGCTATCACATCGTCAAGCGGTGAAACGCATCTTCAGGTACCTGAAATACGCTCCTGAGCTTGGACTTTGGTTCTCTTCAGCTTCGTTGCTCTCTCTTAGAGGGTATTCGGATGCTGACTTTGCGGGTTGTCGGCTGGAACGCAAGTCTACTTCTGGCACCTGCCAGTTTCTTGGTTCTTCTCTTGTCTCTTGGTCCTCACGCAAGCAATCTAGCGTAGCCACTTCCACCACAGAAGCTGAATACATTGCTCCTGCTAGTTGCTGCTCCCAGCTGCTTTGGATTAAGTCCACCTTGAGCAACTTTGGTCTCAGTTTTAGGAAAATCCCTCTTCTAGTAGACTCTACTTCTGCTATTTCTGTAGCTAAGAACCCCATCCTGCAATCCAGAACCAAACACATAGACGTGAGGTTTCACTTCTTGAGAGATCACTATGAGAAGGGAGATATAGACTTGATCCATGTAGAGACTGAGAACCAGTTGGCCAATATCTTCACCAAGCCCTTAGACCTGAGCATTTTTGCATGCTTGCGTGGGGAGCTTGGTGTTTGTTACCCCTTTTAGGTTGGGGTAACTTTGGTGTAGTTTTGGTTTTGCTTTGTTTTTTTCTTTCTTTGCTTTTCTTGCTTTTTGTCTCATACCATACATTGCATTGTAACATATGCATTTTCACTTCCACTAGCACTAGAGCTCTTCTGGCATGACAAGTTAGTACTTGCTTGTGCTAGATTGTACAGTAGCTTGCATGATCATGGTTGGCTAAGCTCCTTGAATCTGTCTAATATCTTTTGTGAGCTCAGTCACTTTTGTTTCTTCAAAATCAAAAACCATGATCACCACTTGACTTGGCTACCTAGCATGTGTAGGAATGTTGAACGCTATGCTATCTTTTCATGCTTGGATATGCTAGTCGTATACACTGATGCCTAAGCATTTATGGCACCTTGTTCAAATCTAAAATCTGAATGAATGTGGTTTACAAGTGGTGTCCTATGAGCTAAATTGAAAAGATCCAGGAGGGTTCACTTGTCACACTGATCTAGTTTGAGATAGCTTGCCTTTGCACTTTGGCATGAACTTGGACTAGGCTGTGTATGACCAAAACCGTGTCTTAAGCTTCTGATGGTTTTCCGAACCTAGGCTTGGCATTGGTTGGTAAGAAGTGGCAACGACAAGTGAATAACCCCTAGCACATGATCTGATTTGCTTGAAGTTCAAAATTGCTAAATCTGAAATCTGCAAGTCTCTAAACTGCTTATGGCCTGTTGTAGATTACTTGGTTGCGAGTAGCACACCTTGTATGTTTTGCTAGCATCTTGCTGTTCATGCCTATCTTGCTAGATGCTATTCATGTTGGTGATGCTCTCTTTTCAACAACCTTGTAAAACATGCTCCTGATTTGTATAAGATAGATTCAATTGAGCTTGTTTGCATGCTTCCTTGCTCTCACTTGCTCTGTATGCTAGAACTTGTATTTACTAGCTTTTCATTTCTGCTGAGCTCTTCATGGTACACTTCATGCATTTCATGCCATGTTTTGAGGGGGAGTTGTCCATATCAGGGGGAGTTGAGTTCTATGAACCCTTGATGTGTCCATTGTCAACAAGGGGGAGAGATGTTGACTCTTGAGAAGAGAGAGATGTTGGACAAAGGGGGAGGACTCTGTAGAGATCTAGTTGAGGGGGAGTTTGAGCTTTTAGCATACTCTTGCATCGGTGTGTTGAGCCTTTAGCCTCTTTCTGGAGGAGCCGATGTTTTGCCTTAGCATGACTGTGTTGAGCCAGTTTGCCTCTTTCTTGAGGGGTCATGCTTTAGTTTGATCGACTGTGTTGAGCGGTTTCCCTTGTCTTAGGGGGTCAATCTTTGACTGTGTTTTTGTTGTCTCAACTTGCCCTTTTCTGCCAATTTTTGTCCTTTGGGCATCTTGAGCAACTTCTTCTTTTTCTTCTTTCTTTTTGGTTTTACGCTTTTCCTTTTGTCTTTGTTCTATTTCAGGTTACAGGTTGAAGGTGTTGACAATGCACTCATCAAAGGGGAGATTGAGAGCCAATGGACCGGCTCCATTGCCTCTGGAGTGATGAGTGATTGTCAACAGTAGCAAGACCCAGAAGGACTTGGGCACAAGACCTCCGATGGACAGGAGGCCCTCCGATGGACTAGAGGTAGAGGGAAGTCCTCCGAAGGACTGGAGCCACACTCGACGTCTGTCGGCTGTGGGAGTTTGGTATACGGAGGAGCGACATGGTGACGGCAGGAGTAAGTCCTCCGAAGGACTGCGAGGCTGCCCCGATGGACAGGGGATGCCGGACGCCACCGCGGTGGTCCAACCCGAATGCATGGCGCGAAGGCGTGCGAGGGAAGCTTTGGTGGCTTCGGCTCAAAACCGCAACCCAAGCTACCCAAGCCTTGGTGAGTTGGGCCACGACTCGCCAAGATAGAAAAGATGGGACAAATCCGGCCCAGGCAGAGACTTCCTAAAGTTTCCCGGTTTCTGACTTCAAAACCGGGGGCGGATCGCGGATTGGACTACTGGCAATGTGGAGAGCATCCGAGGATTGCGTGGAAGTTACGAAGATCGAGACTTCATCGTGGTCGTCCGTCCCGAAATATCCTGTAATCTTTCATTTGAGTCCTTAGGGTTTGTCTAGCTGTAGGGACCTAAGTGCAAAACTGTCTAAATAGCAGTCGGGTATAAATAGATCCAAGGCAGGTCATTAGAAGCTCTCTGGGCTGCTAGGATTAGTCTTCACTTGGTGATTTTCGTCCTTAAGCTTTGAGCTCCATTGTTAGGGAGGTTAGAGTAGGATTTAGCCTCCTAATCTTGAGGGAACGTCAGGGTGGTTGCTTGGGACGAATTTCTGCTTGTATGCTGAATCTTTAGACCCATCTTGGGCACTTAATCAAAGCAAATTCATGCAGCAACCTTGTGTTCTTCTCCTCCCCCTCTATCTTTGGTTTTTGGGTTCAATCCTTGCTTTTTGGGTGTTTTTGTTGGGCAAGCTTGAATCCTTTTCTTTGCTGATGTTCTAGACTTGCAAGGACGTGGAGATCATGATTTAGTTCATCTCAATCCTGCTGGATTGCCACGAGCAAGCCTCTTTTGTGTTTTCCCCTTTCTTGCCCAAGGATGGCCATTTCACAAGATCTGAAATTCCCACTGATTCCGCAGTTACCTTAAGTTGATCTTTTAGGAGTAGCTTTGAAATTGGGTCCAGATAACCTGTGCAAAATTTTGTTAAGTTCGGACAAGGTTTGATCAAGTTTGGATTTGAAAACCTCTTTTCTGCGACCCTACCGGACCATCCGGCAGAGGCCACCGGACAGTCCGATTCGACCGGATAGTCCGGCAGCGCCCACCGGACAGTCTGGCATGAGGCACTGTCCAGGCCATGCCACCGGACAGTCCGGCGTCAGGCACCGGATAGTCCGGTCCCACCGGACAATCCGGTGTTGGCCACCGGACAGTCCGGTCCTGCCAAGGAGCTGCTGTGTTCTTCCCAGTTTGGTTTTTCCGCTATGATTTTGCTATGGATTTTCACATTCCTCCTTTAAGACCATTCTCTTTGCTTACTGTGAGTCAGTGAGACGCACCTCGGTGCGGTGAGTGTCTTGTGGCGGTTATTACAAAATCCGTTGCTCCGCTGTCATTCTTGTTCGGATCTTGAGTTTTCTTGCATTGGTGCGTATCCTCATAGTGGACGACACCCTTGCGCTGCTAGGCATGTATCTGTTCAGTGGACGGTGCTTAGTTTCGGTTACCACTTGGGGGTTTGTGATTTTGTGATTTCAAGTGCTCCTATTCACCCCCTCCCCTCTAGTCGCACGTCTCGGTCCTACTCTTTCAACTCATGACTATTTGCCTCCAACATCTCAAGAATTTCAGCTTGCTTAGGAGTTACCTCTTCATCGGAGGAGTCGTTGTCGTTGCCCTTGTCGTCCTTGTTCTTAAGCGCCATGGAGCAAAAGGATCTTCAGTGCATCTTATGCTTGCGCTTGGACTTGGTGGAGACGAAGCAAAGTCCAACTGGACCGCCTTGGTCCCTCCTCTTGCCCCGCTTGGTGACGATCTCCTCATCGCTTGAGCTTGACGAAGACGAGAAGGAGGAGGACGATCCGCCGCACAGACCACCAAGCTCGGCGAAGAAAGCCTTGTCCCACTTCCGGTGGTCCTTCTGGTAGCTCTTGAAAGCCTTCCTGAAGTTCTTGATCTTGCCAGAGCGGGGATTGGTGTGGTCACGCTTGCTGTAGTCGTGCTTGCCGGAGTGGTACTTGTTGGAGTCACGAGAGTGGCTCTTGCCCTTCCTGTAGTAGTAGTTCTGCTTGTTCGGGCATTCAGCGATGAAGTGGCCGACCTCTCCACACTCGAAGCACTTGGGCCTCTCGCCCCTCTTCTTGCTCATCCGGTTGTCATAGCCACACTGAAAGCGGCTAGACACCAGGCAAAGCTCATCATCCCCAAGTGATGCTAACTGCTCCTCTGTAACAGACATAAGAGCAAAAAACAAAAAGTTGTGAAGCTGGGGGTTATTAGCGGCCTCACTGGAGGGAGAAGCCAAGGCCAGGCTCTTGGAGCCACTACAAGTGAGAGAATCCCACAACTTGTAATCCACCTATGTGGCCTTGAGCTTACTGTAAAGAGCCTCCACTCCAATCGTGTCAGAGGCCTCAGACTCGATGATCGAGTTAACCTTGATCTCCCATATCTTCCTGTCCAATGCATACAGCAATTTGACAGCCTGCTGATGGTCGGTGTATGGGATCCTCTCAGGGCTGGAGTTAACGCGCACCTTGTTGATGACCGATTGAAAACGACCAAACAAGTCATCGATGGACTCACCAAGCTTCTGAATGAAATTCTCATATTCGCGCCTGTAGGTCTCAACGAGACGCCCCTTGATAGTAGCAGTGCCCTCATGGTGTGCACTCAGCAGGGACCAAATCTGACGGGCAGTCTCGAGGTGGCTCACTCTCTCATAATCAACTGGACCAAGTCCTGAGAAGAGAAAGTTAGCAGCTTTGGCATTCGCCTCATGGTGAGCCACAATCGCTAGGGTAGTGCACTGAACAACTAGAAGCACCACAAAGTTCGCACTCTGAATAGCATACCATATGTCCTGGCCTTGGCTAAGCAAGAATGCTCTCATCCTACCCCTCCAGTAAGAGTAGCCATCGGAGCCAAGGACCAGAATCTTCCCGGAGTGAGAGATAGTCGCTACTGGTTTCTCACCGGTAAAGGTATGAAGAAACCTAACCGGCTCTAATACCAATTGTAGGACCGAGACGTGCGACTAGAGGGGGGGTGAATAGGAGCTCTTAAAACTCAAAACTCACAACCCCCCGAACCTGGTGCTTGAGAAAAGAACTAGACACCGTCCACTGAATAGATACGTGTCTAGTAACGCAAGGTGCCGTCCACTGAGAGGATACGCACCAAGCAAGCAGAAGCACTCAACACAACGATCACAAAGACCGCAAGCCAAGCGGAGCAACAACTCACGCCGAAGAGTCTCGCCAGCCACTCAACACACCTAGATGCGTCTCACTGATACACAGCAAGCAAAAGAGTATAGGCACACAACGAGAACCACCAAAGCGAGGTTGAGGCAAAAACACGGAAGCAAATGAACACAAACCAACCAAAATGAACACGCCTAGTGATCACCAAGATCTCTTAGAAAATGAGGTGCTAAAGACCTTAGGATTGACCCTAGGCACCCCCAAAACCACCCACAACAACGCACAAGCCCTAGAAATAACTCAAACCAAATCCGGGGCCAAAAACCCTGTCCACACCGGACTATCCGAGTCCGACAGGACTTTTTCAGGCAGACCAGGTTGTAAAGAAAAATACTAAAACCCAGTCAAACGGACTCCAAAAATCATGAAATTTTAACCACAGGCTGAGGAAAACATGGGGAAAAACATACTATAAATTCAGCCCATTTGGAGACTGTTAAGTGCACCGGACTATCCAGTGCAGTTTCACCGGACTGTCCGGTGTGCCCAGAAATCAGCCTCGGACTTTGAGTTTGCAAACCTCAAACTTGACCAAATCTTCTCGGATCTTCACGAAATTTTGCACCGCTATCCTAGCACTATTCCAAAGCTATTACCAAAAGATCTACTCAAAAAGATCAAGGGATTAGCGGGAATTTCAGATCTCGTGGAGAGGGGAAAATTTGGGCAAGAAAGGGGAAAACCCAAACTGACTTGCTCGTGGCAATCCAATTGGATTGAGATGTTCTAAGACATAATCTCCACATCATAGCAAGTCCAAAACATCAGCAAGAGAAGGGATTCCAAGCTTGGCCAAAACAAACACCCAAAAGCCAAGGATTGGAGCCAAAATCCAAAGAGAGAGGGGAGGAGAAGAACATAAGGTTGCTGCACGAATTCACCTCAAATAGATGCCCAAGAAGGGTCTAAAGATTATGCATACAAGCAGGAATTCGTCCCAAGCAACCAGCCTCACCTTCCCTCAAGATTAGGAGACTAAATCCTACTCTAACCTCCCTAACAATGGAGCTCAAGGCTTGAGAACGAAAATCACAAAGCAAAGACTAATCCTAGCAGCCAAGAGTCACTCTAATGACCTGCCTTGGACCTATTTATACCCGAGTGCAGTTTTGGCAGTTTTGCACTTAGGTCCCTACAACTAGACAAACCCTAAAGACTCAAACGAAAGATTACAGGATGAAGTCTTGATCTTCGTAAGTTCCACGCAATCCTCAGATGTTCTCCACGTGGCCAGTAGTCCAATCTGCGATCCGCCCCCGGTTTTGAAGTTAGAAACCGGGAAACTTTAGGAAGTCTCCGCTTGGGCCGGATTTGGCCAACCTTCTCTATCTTGGTGAGTTAAGGCCCAACTCACCAAGGCTTGGGTAGCTTGGTTGACGGTTTTGAGCTGAAGCTGCCAAAGCCTCCCTTGCACGTCTTCGCGCCACGGACTCGGGTTGGGGAACCGCGGTGGCACCAGGCATCCCCTGTCCATCGGGGCAGCCTCGCAGTCCTTCAGAGTACTTACTCTTGCCGTCGCCGTGCCGCTCCTCCGTGTACCAAACTCCCCATGGCCGACAGACGCCGAGCATGCCTCCAGTCCATCAGAGGACTTTCCTCTGCCTCCAGTCCATCGGAGGGCTTGTGCCCAAGTCGTTCTGGGTCTTGCTACTGTTGACAATCACTCATCACTCCAGAGGCAATGGAGCCGGTCCATTGGCTCTCATTGGTGCATCGCAATCCCTTGCTCCCAAGGTTATTCTCTCCAGTTAAGCGCCATGCTGCCCTAGCGGAGTCACCCGGGTCGGCTAGGGCAGAGAAGCGCTTGTCGGATCCATGATGAACCTTGTACTGAAGCATTTTTTATGGCAAGGTTTGCTAGTTACCTCAGTGAGCCTCGTACTAAGCTTCGCAGGTTGCGAGATTCGCTATTTATCCTGATGAATCTAGAGTTTGGCACAAGATCCGTTAGTTATCTTCCATGTTATCAATCTATTCTCTTGTTTATGCTTTATGTCTTTAGATCGGTAATGTGCGGCCAAGCGTACATAGCTTGTTCAGTTGCTACATTCCTTGACATGCGCCGCAATATGTGCATGCAGCAACTCGGGAGATTGATGTGTGCTTGGCACCCTGCTTTACATGTTTTAGATTGTATCTTCTTTCTTAGATGAACCTCCTTGGGGGTTCCGATCTATGTTATGTGTGTGGTTAGATCTATCTAGTTATGTGCGTAGTGGAAGTCAACTTAGGGGAGTCATTTCTTCTAGATCATGCTTTAAGTAGGGTTTGTTCCCTTTGCCTCCTTGTTTAAGATTTGACGATGAACTAACCCATCAAGACATAGGGAGGTGATCGGCTCATATGAGCTGATCCACTCAAAGGTCTTAAGTCGATCCCAGGGATCTAGCCGGTATTTTACGCCCGTTTCTTGTCTGTGTATTTGTAGGGCGATCCTCCAACCACCACAACATCCCTGGCTAGAAGGTCAAGCCAAGTGGCACGCCCAGAACCCTCACCACCCTTGGATCCACCATAAGGAGGGGTTGACCGCAGCAGCAGCAGCATACCTCCTAGATGAAACGCCCTAGTTTCCATAATATGACTAAAATGTGCTTTATTACAATCCCAGGGTTTGGTAATCACATTTTTACATCAGAGTGATACAGATCTGCCCTAAATGGGTCAGACAGCAAGGGGCACAGCCCTGAAAATCTAAGCAACAGAATATAGAACGTGGGCCCATCTTCCTCACGCCACAGTTGGGAAACAGGTCGTAACCCTTACTCGTTCTTGGACCAATATATGTCCATTGCACTGAGAAAAACAACAACAAAGCAAGGGTGAGTACATACGTACTCAGCAGCCCACCTTCCTCTAAAGGAAGTTGGGGAAGACTAACACTATATGCAAGGATATATCTAGAGCTTAGGATAATTTTGCAGAAAAGTATTTGTAGGCAGGGTTTGAGATAGTTGTCCAGTTTTAATCTTTCTGAAAATTGGGTTTTTCCCAAAAGGGGTGGCCACTGGACTTGCCGGTCCAAAACAGCTCATGGCTTTCCAGCCAACATGCTTTTCCATACATCTAGCATCCACTGCTGAACCAAAAACCCATTTTATCCAATTCCCAATCCAATTCCATTTTATTTTATGAAAACCGCTAACTGAAGAACCAAGCCGTAACTCATCCATACCAATGGACACGGACTATTCGAATAGGTTTTACTCTGATCAAAGTTGTACTAATTCTCACAAGTTGGACTCAGCGGCACGTTACCGTCGTAACTGCCTGAATTCCAAACCAAGCAATTGCCTTTGTTTCATCACGTAGCAGAACTTTAGGGGTTCGGGCATCCGAGCCACTCCAGTACCCCGCAGTACTCCCATTGGCACACCACCCATCCCCTAGCCCCTTGTGCGCCAGCACAGAAGCTACTAGGCTATCCACTCCGGCTCGGGCCTGGCCAATGCCTCATACAGAGTGAGTGGTTGTACTAAAAGAGTTAGGCAAGATGAAAATCATAATGGTCCTTACGAAGAACTCAGGTAGAACCATTCCCACTTTCCAATGCTTGGTCGCGCGAGCAATCCACCTACCCGGTATTCTCCACGAATCCTGGGACATGGGGTAACCGCGAGTCGCTAAGTTACCTGTTCATACCCTGCTCTTTTGGCTGTTTCGACGCGTAGCCGTATTCCGACAACGTCAGTTGCCGGGGTTCTTCCCTACTTTATTTTAAAAACCACACCCACATCCACTTTCCCATACCCTTCACATTTCATATCCATAATCCAATATAACGTCAAGATTATGATAGATAATTAAATGAGCGATCCCACCTATGCGCACTACATCTAAAATAGGCTTAGGTGGTGTATATTTTGCTGAATCACCTTAGCAAGCAAAAAATGCAAGTTTTTTTATGTGAATAACAGGTCATGGGTTGTGTTTGCAAAACATAGGAAATTTATGCATCAAGTGGGGATTCCAGTGGGCTTGCCTTACAACTCAAAGGGTGAGGAGCTGACGTATGATCAGTATGCTTTCTCCGGTTTCCTGGTCGAATGTCCCAGCGATTGGACTGCTTGGCCTCTCTGGGGCCTCCTACGTGCACAAACAAGGAATACACAAATCGAGGCATAATATGAGCTCAACGGGTTTGGTGATGAAGGGCTTGAGTTGAGGTGATGTGAACCTATTGAGTTATTACTGGCGGTATCTCTGCAAGCGGCTGGGGTGTAGCAAGAGTTCGAGCGAGCTGGCGGGCTCGGTAATGATAGTTACGGAGACGCCAGGGGTAGGGGTGGTGGAAGCGAGATGCGGGGTCGACGACGCCGAAGGGGTGTTGGTCGCATGTTGGTGTTTGGAAGGGAGAAGATCTTTTTGTGGAGTGATGGAGGGAGCAGTGATGTTCAGATGAGCACTAAGAACACGCTGCGCAACAAGACTTTCATACCTATCGGCGTCACCCGGATCAACATGAATCTCCTCATTAACTGCATGGTCAGTGGCAAGCATAGCATGTTGAGTATCTTCAGAATCACTAGCGGAAGAGTACTCACCATTGTCGCATATGAGTAAGGTGCGCTTGCTGGGGCAGTCCCGAATCACGTGCCCGAATCCTTTGCAACGATGGCACTGAATATCCCGTGTACGTACCGTGGAAGGGGCAGCGCTTGTGGCTGGCGGCACGGCGGGTTTGGACGTTCTCTCGCGCAGTGTAGTGCTAGTGGTAGATGGAGCAGGAAGAGTAGGAGGTGTGCTGGATGTCGAGCTCCGTCCTGCAAAAGAGTTAGTGTATGTCTTGGATCGGCGTCCCTGCACTTCACGTTCAGCTTTGCAAGCATATTCAAATAATGTGGTCATATCATAATATTCCTTATAGTCAAGAATATTCTGAATTTCAGGGTTCAAGCCACCCCGAAAACGAGCCATAGCCTTTTGTAGCTCCTGGTAATATTCCTCAACCGATTGGTGGCCTTGCTGAAAACGCTGCATTTTATTAAGCAAATCTCGTGCGTAATAGGAAGGCACAAATCTGTGTCGCATAGCAGCTTTTAATTGATCCCAAGTGATGGGGGTGACAGTGCCAGGTTTTAGTTTATATTCACGCCACCAAATTAACGCAAAATCAGTAAATTCAGAAATAGCAGCTTTAACTTGAGAAGCAGCAGGAATATCATGGCATGAAAATTTCTGTTCTACCTCTAATTCCCAATCAAGATATGCAGCAGGATCGTATTTGCCATTGAAAGATGGAATTTTAAATTTAATCTTAGCAAATGAGTCATTAGGGCGACGTACACGGCGGGCACGAGGGCGGCGATCTCCATCTTCCTGCTCCGTGTCACCGCCGTAGTCGTTCTGCAACTCCGTGAGCGTCGCGGTCAACGTCTCGAGTCGTGTCACGATGGCCTTGAGCGTGGTCGTCGTTGCCGTCTGAGCGAGGTCTAGTTGGTCGAATCGCTCGTTGGATGCAGCGATTGTCGAATCAAACCGTTCATGCATCGTCTGTATGTCTGCTGCAAGTCCATCAACCTGTGCCCGCATGTCCCGCAGCTCTGCATCCTTTATGTCGTCGTCTCCTGGCATAGTTAGTGCAAATGCAAAAGGAAAACTGACAACAAAAACAGGGATGTATGGCTCACAAGGCGCTCACACTAGTGCTGTTATCAAATCCTTATCCGTTCTTACCAAGCACACAGGGGTGAGCTGCAACCAACAGGTAGAACCGGCGAAAGATTGGAAGAGCGATTGCCTGGTGAAACAAAAACTGCTCGCCGTAGAAAATATGTGGAGTTCTAGGTAGGCTGCACTCAATTCAATGGTTAGCACAATCAAACAATAATGCAATGTTGAATTATAGTGCGAAACACGTAAACAAAAGCTGCTGGAAACAAGGTGCAAAAGTGGATGGAAAGAGGTGGAGATGGACGACAAAAGTGAGAAAGAAGAACAAGGATCAAGGCAAAGAGGAAGGTGATCAAGGGTACCACACTGTATATCAAAAACACCAATTGAATGGCTTCCTGAATGTCTCTGTTTTTTTTTTGCACTGTTTTAATTTTTCTATTTTTTTTGTCACTTTTTTTTTTCGAACTCAGAGACACACCAGGAAGAACCACACAAAATTTCACCTTGAACAGAGGTCAGATGTGGTCTACAGAAAAAAGACAAAAACTGCAAAACCCTTGATCAATTTTTTTCTTTATTTTCCCGAATTTTTTTGGCAATTTTGGACGGCGCAAACAGGCCGAAGGCTAGTTTGGGTATGCTTAGTTTTGAGTCACCAAGCTACCGTATTTTTTTCAGATTTTTTCGATAAACGAGCGAAAAGTTATGCCCGTTGCAGTGAAACACAAGGCGACGGGGGGGGGGGGGGCAAAAGGGGCAAACAGGAAGGGTGATCCCGAAAACGATGGGGGGCGGAAGTGATCGTGAAAACGTTGGGGGAAAAATAGGAAGGGTAAAAATCAGGAACGATGAGGAACGCGTGGTGGAGTGGCGGCACGCGCTAGGGTTTGTGGCGGCGGCGCGCGCTAGGGTTTGTGGCGGCGGCGCGCGCTAGGGTTTCTGGAGATATGCAGCAAGGTAACCAGCAACAATTGAACGCAAAAGCACACAAATTCAACAATGCAAATTATTGAAAGAAAGTGCAAAGGCTAAAAGGTTGCTGGGACAAGGAACATATATTGTTGTTGTGGTTTTGTGGACTGTAGGAAATTAAAAACACTCGATAAACTCACCGATCAACCTGGAAATCTGATACCACTTGATAGAGGCGGAGTGCCCAATCTTTCGGTGAGTGGGGATAATTTCGATTCGGTGGAAGTAAACCCTCACGATCCGACTACGACGAGCGAACCCGAAGCGCCAATGCAATCGCTGAACCAACTCCCTGTGGTTACCGACCTTGTTGATGCAAGATCAGCCTGATCACGAAGATCGTTTCCTGTCCGCAATCGAAGAACGAACAAGAACAAGACGCGAGCAATCTATTAATCACTCGAAGGTGGAGTTCTGAATTACAGAGGACAGCACGTATTTGTGCGTGTTCTGATGTAGCTAAAGCTAGATGTAAAACAAAACTCAAGTTCTAAAAGAAACAGGACTCGACTAATAAAGGGAAAGGGGGCGCGGCCAGCAAAGGGGGCGCCGCCCCTGGCATCCAGGGTGTGGGAGCGCAGCCCTAGGCGCCCACACACAAAGGCCTTCTGTTGGGCCAGCCTTCAGTCTTCTGGGCCTTCATTCTTCAGCATCATAACGAAGTTCAACTCTCTTGCACGGGCCCGAGTAATTGGCCCAGAATAAGGTGGCGCTGGAGAAGTTGCTGCTGGTGTAGATGTACTAGTGTCGTAGTTGATGTCCTCATCACATCATCATCTAATTTCAAGGCTCGGACAGACCAAGGTAGGGACCTTGACGTTTTATGGAGAATAGGAGATCAACGGCATCGATCACCGAGCCCACAATATTTGTGCGACTGGTGCGAAGCACTGACTGGGCATAGGATGGCGTCTTCCAGCCAGAGGAATGGACTATGTGGAGTGTACGACTAGGTAGGGCTTGATTTTAGATGAATTTAGGCGCAAGAATCGCCAAATCGGAGTTGGAACGAAGAAGATACGAAAGGTTTTGGGGCCAGGGAGTAGCAATAGACTTTTTGGAAAGTGGAAGGAGGGGATTCAGACCTTATTATGGCGAAATATGGGTTTTTGGCCCGTAGAGAAGGAATTTGGGTCGGGGAGTGTTTTGGCCGACAGGGCCTTCTTTTCTTTTCTTTTCTTTTCTCCTTTGCCTTTTCGGCCCAGCGTGTGTAGGCGGCCTATGGGCCGGCCCAAGTGGTCAGGGGGGAGGGGCACACCCGGGGGGGCACTGGTTCATCTGGCTTCGGCCGTCGTCCGGCTCCACCACTGCTGGTGAGCAGAGGCTCGCTGGGTTGGAGGTGTCCGGCCTCCGTTCATTGAGCCAAGACCACCACCGCGAAGGGGAGGGCGGCGTGAACCTGGTGGCGGTGTCGGGGTATGGGTAGGTGGTCAGGGGGTGTGGAGGTGCGGTTTCCACGGCGCGAGGCACGTGTGTGCACGATGGCGAAGGAGGCACGCGCCGCGGTGGCGGCGAGGTGATAGGAGGGTCATGGAAGCTGGGGTGGAGCTTGCAGCATCTTGAATCGAGCGGGGAGGCACCGTAGGTGGTGGATGTGGGCAGCGGAAGCTTGCTGTGGCAAAGCTCAGCGAGCTTGTTGGGGCGCGGCACCGCGCCGGGGCTTGCAGCGCAGGTATTCGGCCCAGTGAGGTGGAGGGAGTTGGGCGAGGAATGGAGGTGGATGGCTGCGGCTTTTATAGCTGGTAGAAGGGGAGGGCGAGGGCGTCGTGGTGCGGCGGCACGCGGTACACGCGGCAACGCGACGCGGCGGGGTCCGGCGCGGCGTGGTGGCGCCGGTGCGATGGAGGAGGGAGAGCTGGGCACGGCGCGATAGAGTCCGGGTTTGGCGCGGCGGTTGCGCTTGGCCAGAGGTAGGGGAAGAGGAGGTGCCGACGGGTGGGGGTTGCGCATCAGTGAGAGGGGGCGCAGGCCCGGGGTGGCAGAGAGGGAGGCGGGGAAAGGGGAGGACTGGGCCTAGCGATGCCACTGTACATCCGACGTCCATACCCAAACCCACACCCGCACAGTTTGGGGAGGGTGCGGATTACCCATTCATTTTTGGATACGGGTAAGGTAATTAGCCATTTAACCATTATCCATTCTCTTCTGCTTGCTCGAATGGAGACACGCCGCGACCAGAAACAAGATAAAATATAGTGCTGCAGTCCGCAGGAGTGCTTGCCGCGCGCACGCCGCTGCCGTCCCGCTGCACCGCCGCCTGCTGCACTTTGCAAGCGCGCTGCCACCGTCCCGTCAGTCGCCGCACTTCCGGCCATTGCCTTGGGCGCTAGCAGCTTCATCACGAGCCAGCTTCATCACGACGTCGATGCCGGTGAGGCCGTCCGGCATGCGGCCGCGGAGCGCGGCGTCCGCGCCCTACGTGGCGTCGGTGAGGTCATAGGTCGGCGACGCCATGCCCACCACCTTCCACCCGTTCTTCTTCCTCAGGTAGTCCGACAGTATGCCATCCCCAGCCACCGCCACCGCCCTAAACCTGTTACTCCCCGACGCGAGCTGCTGCTGTGCTGCACCTCCACCTGCTGGTACACGTCGCCGCGGTCGAAGCTCCTGGGCGGCGCGTCGTTGGTGATGGAGCAAAAGCGCACATCGTCTTGCCCTCCTCCCTGGAAGTCTGGAACACGCGAGGACCCTTCCCGCTTGCCCGTTTGGTTATCCACGTCCATTGGACATTATCCTCTGGATAATTTTGGATGGTTAAAGTGTGGGTACGGGGAATGGATAATCCATGGCTTCCCCAACGGCAACGCTAACTGGGCCTAGGTGGGCTGAATTTAGCCGAGAGAGGCAGGCCAAGGTGGGGGGAGACGGTTGGGCCGGGGGGGAAGAGAACGGCGGCCCAAGAGGAGAGGAGAATGGAGGCGGGCCGCGGTTGGGCTAGGCCGAGGGTAGGAGAGAGGAAGGGGGGTTTGGGCCGGTTTCGGCCTGAGGAAGGATGAAAAATATTTCCTTTTTATTTTTATTTTTTGATTTTGGGGTTTGGAATTTTGGGGTTTGGACTTTTGGTTGGGAATTTTGGGTAGGTTTTGGTAGGAGTATTTGATGGGTATTTGGGAGGGGATATATTTTGAAATATTGAGCTCATGTTAGCGCACTCAAAACAAGCAACAACCTAGTTTTTTTTTTTAAATATGATTTTGAATTAGGGCGGGATTTAGAAGGAAATATCCGGGTCTAAATTTTGGGGTGTTACACTAGATCCCTTGTGTGTCCCTCACCCGAGCCAGGCTGTTTTTAGGCGACGACACGGCGTCACGGACTGGTTAAACCGATCGGCATCAAGTGCACATACAATCAACCCAACGGGCTAAGTGTTGCTCCGTTGAATGGACCGAAGTGGTGGTGGTAAAAGTTTGTGAGATGTGCATGGATTTGTAGTGATCGATTTATGGAGAATTTAGGTGCAAGAATCGCCGGATTCCGAGTTCAAACTGCCGAGATATGAAATTCTTTAGAAAAGAAAATCATAAATCATTTTTAAAAAGGAGAAGAGCATCGCGGGCCTAATTCAGCACACACAGCCCACTTCCAGCTCGGCCTGGCTCGGCCCACCCCACCGTTGCGCCCGTGGGCCTAACAGTCCGGCCCATTGGCCGCGACGGGGGAGGGACGGCGTGGACGGGCGGCGTGCGTACCGAGCACCGGCGATGGTGTCCCGTGGCGCGGCGGCGTTCCAGGGCATCTCCGGCCAGGGGATGGGTGTGGCAGGTGCGCGCCGGCATGGCAGCCCTGGCACGCACCTTGGCGTGGTTCAAGGAGGCCTGGGGAGGGGGAAATTGATGCGGTGGGGATCATATTTATTTTTTCAGATGCAAACCAACAATGGATTCAGTATAATAAACATGAACCCTCTGTGGTGTTGGTTTGGTTTTATTAACACATTGCATTAACCATAATGCAGGGAGTGGTATTCATGGCATTTTCCAGAGCTAGTCAAAATTGTGAATGACAATTACCTTTATGCTAAGATTGCCAAGTTTGTGGTGAACAAATCTGATTTAGCAGAAAAAGACAATCCATCTTTAGCGGATCTAATTGGAGATGAGGACACGGCGAAAGAAATTGTTGAAGCAGCAAAGGCATCTATGGGTAATAGCACATATACAACTACCTTTGCAATAGTTATTGTAGTGATATCTTAGTGTTAACCTTTTTTGCTGTTGTATTTTCAGGCCAGGATCTTTCACCAGTTGATTTGATCAATGTCCAACAGTTCGCCCAAAGGGTCATGAATCTATCTGAATACCGTAAAAAGCTCTATGAGTATCTGGTAACAAAGATGAATGATATTGCACCTAACCTGATGTCTTTGATTGGTGAAGTTGTTGGAGCTCACCTAATTTCTCATGCTGGCAGTCTTTCCAATCTCGCAAAGTGCCCTGCCTCCACTCTTCAGATACTTGGTGCTGAAAAGGCGCTTTTCAGGTACTTAGGGAGCTGTTTATGTGATTTTCAGCCTCATTGATTTTAGCTAGGCGCGAAATCTTAATATTTACATGATCCTGATTACTGATTATTGTCGCAAGTATTCAAACTTGGCCCTTTATGCCTCTTTTTTTTTGTCTCTCTCTATTTAATTGTAGAGCTCTGAAAGCTCGAGGAAATACACCAAAGTATGGCCTTATATTCCACTCATCATTCATTGGTCGTGCATCACAAAAGAACAAGGGCAGAATGGCTAGATATCTGGCAAACAAGTGTTCTATGGCTTCACGCATTGATTGTTATTCAGGTAAGTTGCAAAACTTTGTGCGCAAGCTCTACATATGTTGATACTGTCCTGACTATTACTGTACTTTGGATTCCAGAGTTGAATACATCCATTTTCGGACAGAAACTGCGCAAACAAGCTGAGGAGAGACTTGACTTCTATGAGAAGGGTGTTGCACCTCGTAAGAACCTTGATGTGATGAATGCTTCCATTGAGGACATTACAAAAGTGGTTCAGAGGATGGCGAAGGCATGGACCTAAACCCTCCCTCCCTGGTCCTCAAAACAATTACATTGCACTAAAAATATGCAATTTTCACTAACTGCAAAACTCCTTTTACAGGCAATGAGAAGAGTGATGTGTCTGTTAGAAAAAGCAAGAAAAAGAAGTCTAAATCTGACGATGGCGGTGAAGCAATGGATGTTGATAAACCTGTTGCTAGAGAAGATGAACCTCAAACTGAGAAAAAGAAAAAGAAGAAGAAGCACAAGCTTGAGGAGCAGGAGGATGAAGAGATGGCAGCCTATGATGATGTCAAACAAGACGAGACTCCAAGGAAGAAGAAGAAGAATCGTGAGGCACCAGAGGATCATTGAGGCAGCCAATGATGGGAAACAAGATGGGACTTTGAAAAAGAAGAAGAAAAAGAACCATGACGCATCAGAGGATGCTGAGCCTAAGACAGCCACTGTAGGAAAGAAGAGAAGAAGAAGAAAGTCCAAAACCAAGGATGATGATGTATAGGTGTTGGATTGGTATTAATTGTGGCTGTTAGTTCATGAGATTAATTGCCTGCAATAGTTTGTGACTGTGTCATGGATGATGGATGGCTGTTGGTTCATCAAGGATGGCTGTTGGTTAATGAAGTGAATTGCCTGCAATAGTTTGTGACTGCGTCAATGGATGGATCCTAATCAGCCATAACAATTTTAGCTTCACTTCTGGTGGCGCTATTACATTTTGTACCCCTGTTGAGTTCTACAGAACGGGGCGTCACTTGAAATGTTTACTTCTCAGCTGGAATTTCATATTGACATTGATGATTCACAGGTGCCCAGTAGCCCAGTTTCAGACATGATTTATAGTTTCTTGGCAACTTTGTTTGATCTACTGGTGTTTCTTTGGATAGCATTTTGAGTTAGGATCAAAATATCTGAATATATATCTATATGTATGTATTCACTTTTCGGGACCTGAACATTATACTGTAGATGCACGGAGGATAGCTGCTGCGATGATGATGATTGGCTCCAGTGATTGCTGCCCAGACACTTCAGGCTACTGTGATTGACTGATTGTAGCCTCTCGATGTCTCCCGGCTGTCGTCCACGCCTCTGGTAATCCGAGTCCGAGGCTCCCACCGGCCGCGCCCTCATCCACCTCGAGCCACCCAGCCTGCGGCTTCTTCCTCTTTCTGAATCCCAACCCTCTCCCCATCTCACCGCGCCTCAAGCCACTCTGCCACTCCTTTGCTTACTCCGCCTCACCCGTCACCCGTGGCACCTCTCTTCTGTTCTTGCCTTAATGGATGGAGAACAGTAGGGAGGCCACCTACCAATCTCAGGGGGGCAAGACGATTTTTGTCTTCTCAGTGCTGCAGCCTGCAAGTGTGTGCTTCACTGCTTATGTGCTTTGCCTTTTCGGTATTTGATTCGCCGTGTTCCAATTGTCCTATTCCATAGTCTTAAGAGACATTTTGCGCCGCGCCCGCATGGGATTAGTTAAATAGCTACCACTTCAGATTCAAAGTGGAAGCTTCCTGTATAGCGCTAGCTTTATCCTTTTGTTTCTAGGGAAGGGATCAAATATAAATACCAAGCTTTCTAAAACCACACTTTGAACATTTTATATCTACCTATACCAATGTTTACTTTCATTTTCATTTGTAATAATATGACTTGCTATTCTTTGATCTTGACCCGCGCTTCGCCTGGGGGGTGCCTGCTAGTATGCCAAATATAAACGGTTTGAACTCCAAATACAACTTGGTGTCACAACTAATTTACATGTATACTAGAGAGTAGAGAGTAGGGAGCAATTGAGTGCATATATATCGATGACTTGAATCCCCTCCCTCAGTCAAACACAGCACATAAATCTCGACCGTGGTTAGTTGCAATGTATTACTTCGTGGTCATCCTTGCTCTTCTAACCCTGATTATTAAGCTCTGCAAAGCTTCTGTGGAGTCCCGCAGCAGTCGACACCTACAACTCCCACCACGCCCATGGAACCTGCCTTTCATAGGCAGTATCCACCACCTGGTTGGTGACCTCCCACACCGTGCGTTATGTGATCTATCAAGGCGCCACGGACCTATCATGTCCCTCAAGTTGGGTGAGGTCCCCTTCATCGTCGTCTCGTCACCAGAAGCTGCCAAGGATGTTATGAACACCCATGACACCATCTTCGCGACGAGACCACAGAGTGAGATAACGAAGATCATCACAAGCAAAGGCCAGGGGCTTGTCTTTGCCCCTTACGGCGATCAATGGAGGGAGCTACGCAAGACATGTATCCGCGAGCTGCTCAGCACCAAGCAAGTCCAGTCCTTCAGGGCCATCCGGGAGGAGGAGGCTGCACGCCTTGTCAGGTCCATTTCATCTGTGCAAGGACGTCTCGTGAACCTCAGTCAGGAGATCGCCCGCTACGCCACTGATGCTTCTGTGCACATCATCATGGGTCGCCGGTTCAAAGACCAAGCTGATTATGACAAGTTCCAGTACTACCAAGATCAGGGCTTCCATCTAGCGTTGAGCTTCTGCCTACCCAATCTGTGCCCATCTTTGCAGCTTGGACGCACTCTGAGCAAAACTGTCCAAAAGGCTGAGATATACCGGGAGGAGATGTTTGAATTCATAGGGGGTTTAATCCACGAGCACCAGGAGAGAAGGTTAAACCAGGTACCACCCTGCCAGGAAGACCTGATTGATGTGCTCCTGAAGATCCAAAGTGGGGAAGGCTATCTTCAGTGCCCTGTTTCTGTGGGTACAATCAAATTCTTGGTTTTTGTGAGTGCTTGCTACTAATTACAGAACGTTGCATATACTATTCTTTCTTTTGTTCTAGTACAATCAACAAATTATAATATGGAATCGTAGGACATCTTGGCTGGGGGAAGCGAGACAGTGGCAACTTAACTGCAATGGGCAATGGCGGAGCTGATGAGGAACCATGCTGCAATGTCCAAGGTGCAAGCTGAAGTCAGGGGCGCCTTCACAGGGAGAACCAAGATAATCGAGGAGGGTGGTCTAGGTGAGCTGACATATCTACAATCTGTTATAAAGGAGACCTTACGGCTGCACATCCCTGGGCCACTGTTCACGAGGGAGTGCCAAGAATCATGCAAAGTCATGGGCTATTGCTAGAGACCCCAAGTACTGGGATGAACCTGAAACATTCAAACCTGAGAGGTTTGAGACTGACGCGAGGGACTTCAGAGGAAATTGCTTCGAGTTCATGCCGTTTGGTTCTGGACGACGGATGTGTCCTGGGATGTCATTTGGGCTCGCAAATGTTGAAGTGGCACTTGCAAAACTTCTATTCTATTTCTACTGGAGTCTTCCTGCCGGGGTTCATCCTAGGGAGTTGGACATGACTGAAAGTATGGGTGTTACCGTCCAAAAGAAGGAGGCTCTTTTAGTCCAAGCTTCTCTACGTGTACATTTATTAAGCCGTTAGTTACTTCAAATTGCAATAGTATCCTTGATCGTTGCTACAATTGAGTCGGCAATAAAATTAAATTTAGTAACAGTACAGCTGAATTTACTATACATGGTTAGCAATAGCAAGTTAGGGATGCTTCATGGTTGAGGCCCATGGCTTGTGATTCTTTGACAATGCATTATGAGTGGTTAAGAAAAGACCATGATCAGTTGTCACAATGTCTCCCGATAACTCCACTATATCACTTCTGTTCCACTGGTACTGCAGCTGTTTGCTTGGTCTTCATGTTTTTTCCAGGCCCTTCAGGACCTGCTCAACTTTGTGAGATGGCTCTAGGCTAGGCCAAAAATCCCATTGCTGTTTCTAGCATGTTCACCTTCTCATAAGCACCCAACACCAACGCAGCACATTTGTCGCAAGGTTTGACCCCCTGCACTTGTCATGTTACGAACTACACATACAAATTCATCGATTTGATTGGAGAGGCAGTAAAGCATTCAGCAGAAGCGCACACAACCCCCAGGTATCCCTGCAAAACTGTATGGCATCGAAAATCCGTTGCGCCCCCACCTGAATCGCCCTCGTATGAATATGCTCTCAGCAATGCCCCCTTGTAAACTTCCTTTCCCGCGAAGATCCCTGCTGGTCCTCCGTCGCTTTGATCAAATCTTCTGCGTTGTGCAACATGTCAGCCCAGATGTAAGCCATGATCATCGAACCAGCGGGAGGCCAAGCAAGACGATTTCTCCAAATATTCGCGGGAACCGCCGCCGCACCCGGAGGCAAGGAGCTCCTCCTCGCGTGAACCTGCACCGGCATGGGGCTGCAGCGGCGCTGGCGTCGTCCTCCGCCAAGGCAGGATCCACCCCCCGCCGCCGCCGCACTGGACCAGATCACCCCGTCGCCGTCCTCGGCAAACCATGGCCGCCTCGTCCTCTGCGCTGATCTGTACAGGCCCCGCAAGCTCCGACCTGTTCGAGCTCAAGAACTTCACGGCCGTCGCCCCGGACGAGGGCAGCAATTCCTCAGTCAACCATCTTGATTCTTGAGAGTCAAGATAACTGATCAACACACATGTGGTTGTTACTTGGGCTCTCCATTTCTTTCACCATTATTATATCTAGTGCAATGCAAAGTAACTAGCTACAAATCATTTGAATGCTGGCCTTCGCTAGTGTTGTTTTATGGATCTAGTATGATTTAGTCGTGTTGAGGTCAATTATTGATGCATCTTCACCGATGATTTGCGAATCGTGTTCCAGGCCTAGTGGAAAAGCAAGTGGCTGCTGAGTAGAACGATTCAGATCCGTTAAGCTTGCCAAGGAAAAGCAACAAGTGCAACTTTGACGCACACGCCCGTGCAACATCACGTCAGGACTCAGCCATGAGGTAAATGAACGCTCGTTCCGGAGTATGGAGTACCTACAAATTTGTCAGAGTATAGACTGCGATTGCTAGATCTCAAAGTAGTATGTACGCAATTCGAGAATTGCACAACTAATGAGTGCCGCAGCTTCAAATACTTTGCAGAGTAGCTTTCACAGGTGCCAAGTTTCCCAGTCATACCTCGCAACAGGACTAAGAAAACATTAATGATACTTTGATCTAGTCACTACTCACTAGTCAGCATGGCAGTTATACAGAGCGTAGTAGGGCTACAAAGCAAAGACTCCCTGGAAAAGGATGTCAGCTCTCAGGCGGCTTCCTAAGGCATGACTGATGAAACTCATCACAGAGGAAGATAAGGTACATGTAGGCAAATAAGAAAATGTTGGCGACCTTTTACAGGAAATAATGGCACCAAGCACCATCACGGCTGATTGATTCAAGAAAACTGAAGAAAGTGGCGAGATGCACCCAGGTGACACAGGCTCCAGTTGCCTATCTCATTCCTGTCTCTGTTCCCACGTACCACAGTATTTGATCATGGTCGCTGTATAAATAGACTGAGGAAGCACTAACTAATTGATTCTTCTACGAGTTAACATATAAGGAATGACCACACATACCCCTATTTATACCAGGCTACTACTACTTCACCCTTTTCACAGCATTAAAGGAGGGGTAAAGAGTGGACAAACAAGACACATGGTGGAACTGCAACTCCCAGTAAAATCAACAAGTGTTGTAAAACTGAGGGAGTAACACACAGGTCGCTAAATGGACAGTTACAGACTTACATTTACCAGTTGGGATGCTTGCCATCGTTTATGGTACCCTTTCACAGCAGCATTAGTGCAAAAGCCCAATGCTATAGGCCCAGGGGAGGTTATGCCACCACAAATGATGATCCACACGCATTGCCCAGTGGGGACAGATGCATCATCACATTGAGCTTTATGGTTTCTGGTGACTCTACTGTGAAGGTTTCCAGTCATACTGAATGTTATTGAAGCTGTTTGCTGATCTAAGTCCACCCAACAGCTGGTTTCCTATGTCATGCTGCTGCTGCTGTTGTTGCTGATGTAGTTGACCCAACTGTGATAGGTCATGTGCACTGTGATTCATTCCCATCCTCACGCCCATTGCCATTGGATTGTTCATTGCCGTTCTCATCCCATGACCGAATCCACCCATGGCCCCAAATCCCATTCCTGTGTTATTTGTGACAGCATTCCCAACTAAGCAATTAACCCCATTAATACCAGGGGCTAGTCCATTCGGTCTCTTCATGTCATTGCCCGACTGGCCAACACCATTCATCTGCGATGACATCAAACCTTGCAATATTCTCTCAACTGAGCTTTGGGGCTCACTTGGCTCAGCCTCCTGAGGCCGAGAGGCAGGTGGCTGCATTGGAGGTATGCTTGATGATGTAGTTGGAGAGCTTAGTTGGTTAGTATTTTGAGGAGCAGACATCATGTTGTTATTGGATGATGTGGGTACTGAGGAAGGGAATGAGGTAGATGGATTCGACTGCAGTGAGCTTGTCGAGTTCACCTTGGGGATTGTCGCATTGCCTCCACCACTATATGGAGGACCACTGGTGCTACTCATTGGATGATCTTGTCTAGTATTCATTGAACTTTGCAAGAGCCCCACAACTGACGGTGAAGGTGCAGATGTAGATGGTGCACAATTGAGAGAATTATTTGATGTCACGTCACCATTAGCAGAGGCAGAAGGCTGCACACCAGTCATAGGAGCAGAATGTTGACCATTCTGGTTTGAACTCTGGGGAATAGCCTGCTGCTCTTCAGTTTGCCGCTGCTGTGGCTGTGGTTGAAGAGTGTTGATCCCTGAAGAAGTCCTCCGGGGAAAGTTATGTAGGCTATCTGAATAAAAAATAACACCGTATGTTAAAAGAGTAGGGAAGCGTACCATACAACTAGAAAGAGCAACTCTGCTGCAGTTCATTGCTTTTGGGTGGGGGTGAGGATTCAGCCCACCAAGATCTATGAAAAACTGACCGATAGCTCAGATTTTGATTTCTATGGAAAGGGTGAGGTAGGAAAATGGGTGTTTGGAGTACCAAAGGCACAATCTCCCAACAAGGACAGTCATGCTTCTTGCAGACTTACATGATGCAGTCATTACACATTAAAAAAAAATTAAAACTCACAATCAGTGTGAGGTTGCCTCCAAGACACAACAGCGACTCAGTGAGTACAAGACACCGGCATTTTTTACTGTGGATTATGTTGCCATTGAAAAGTAGCGTGACTGCCAGTTCCAAGATGGTAGTGAGAATCTTTTAAAGCTAATCCAACATATACCAGCGTTTTTGGGTGTGCAGACCATGTTACCAGTGAAACATGGCATGTCTGCAACATCTACCAGAATGGTCTGCTAAGTATAACTTCAATTTTACTAAAGTGCCTGGCATATTTAGGGCATGACCACAATTCACCACGCAGAAATGACTTAATAAATTAATAGTGAATATAAGCACCTAACGTACAGGTTGACAACACAAGACACATTGCTTTGCCAAACTTGCCCAAGGTTGAACTATCAAATTCTTCACCTTAATATGCCTCGATTAGAAGCAAGCAACAATTGTTATAGTCACAAGCATGTGGGCTAGGTCATCAAAAAAGGAATCTACAGAGAACTGCAGCTACAAATCAAGCAGACACCTAACTCAGGCAGAACTTTCCTAGCTTAAAAGAAGCAATATGAGGGTGTAACAAATAGGGGCTAAAAGAATTTAATGGAACCATGATAAAAGTATAGGATGAGATTGACCGCACATAAAAATATCAAAATATCATACCAATGGGTCCGGATCCAGTCTGCCTGCTATGATCAATTAAATCCTTCATACAATTTACGACCTCAGCAATCTGGAAGAATCAGCATTCAGATGACAAGAATAATACTCAGTATTAGACAATGAGCTTCAATAAGATTGGATAAGTTGATAGGCATCAAGATATAAAAAAATGTAAATCATCTTATGCAACATGAATTTATCAGCATCGCCATATGCACCAAACTCAAACTTTTGAGAATATATTGCAATGATAGCTTCAATTGGATGAACTAAGAACGTGCAAATATAGACTCTGAGATTAGTATTACCTGAAGGCAGCGGACATATCGCTTTGTGTATCCTAAATCATTTACAAGAGGGACCTCCAGCGCTTTAGCCAATTGTCGGGCACATGCAACAAACCTACAACATAAGTTTAGGTTATAAAAAAATTTACAAACTTGAAAAGTAGGAAAAGTTGTTAATAGCAAGAATTATAAAAGCAATTTATGAGCTTCACTGGGAACCACGGATACCGCTACTCTGATAAGACATAAGTCATAATCACTGAAGCAAAGATAATGTTCCGAAAATAAAATCACAAACAATTCAACCAGGGTATCCATATTGCATATAAGCCAAATATTCTCATAAATTGCTATTATCACACAGTAACTTCTTTTCTTGTCAAACATAGGTACGATTTCCCAATTAAGGATAGGTAACCTTGTAAAGCTACAATAACTTGACATTTTAAATGATAGTACCATAATCTAAATCCACTACCCTTTGGATTAAGTGGTGTGTTGTTGCATTGAAGTTTCAACAATCATACCAATATTCAGTTACAGAAGCTGATTGATGGTTAGGCATTGGTTAATCTTATATCTCCAACTAATTAAGTCCCAATGCATGAAAATGTGCTATCTTGTAATACTCAGTTGAAGGCTACAAATTTCTGGGTGAGAGCATAAATAGCCAACACCTGCTACAGTGACCAATGGGCTCACTAGCCAATCTGGTTCATCTCCACATGTTCCAAGGCAAAAGGTACAAGTATTGAATACTCACTGCAACCTGTATTTTTAACCTAAAAGTTGAAGTAATGTTTAAACAATTGCATCTAGAACAACACACATATATGCACCCTAGAAGTAGGTCCACCCTGAGATGACTTCTTTATCAAATTTCACAAATGAATGATATGGATGTTGGAGAGGGTGGAAAATCATTTGATAGTAGCAAAGAACTGAAGATTAAATGAAAGTATTGAGCACAGCAAGGGCCAATCTCCTTACGAGTTGCAATTATGCTGCATGTCCTGTGCCGACAAATTTGTTGAATTTTGAGCTGCAGCCTGGTACTTCTGTACAACTGCGCCGAGATTACTAACCTACATATAAACATCAGGGATGCCAATTATATGAAAACCCTTGTCACAAAAAAAACATAATTACGCATAAGAATATGACCTGTCAGCAGAGCTGTCTACATACAGGAAACCTCATACCTGTGGTATTATAGATCTCCGTGGAATAAGCTCCTCATGGCGCCTAGCACAGAACTCCCAAGATGCAATCTTGAATAAAAATAAGATAGCAAATAATCGTATTTTAGTCCAACACGTACTAATTTTTAAATAACGCAAAAGGCATAAATTGAAAAACAGTACCACAATACCTTAAGGTCTGGATTAAAAACTATCCTTAGATGCCCCTCACGTACCACACGCAGTTGCTCAAAGACACTCTCCTGGATTGCTTTTGTGTAGTCCAAAATAATCTGACCGGATGTATTTTGAGACTCACGTGGCATGTCGATGTAGAGAAGTTCTTCAAGTGTACCACTGGCATATTTGATTTGGCATAATCGCGGTAGTACCTCAACTGTCGTTTCTGTAGAAAGTAACACGTAAATAAGAACATGAGAGAGAGAGAGAGAGAGAGAGAGTAAGAGAGAGTTGCAAAAGAAAATGATGCTTACCGAAACCACGGCCAGGTTTCCGATTGCAAATCTCACAGTGCCATACATCCTGCAAGAGAGGAGGCACATGAAAAATCTAAATGTAAAAATTTCAAAGGCAAAACATACTATATGGTAGTTGGTACTTGGTAGACCAATCTCTAGTTTAAAAGTCAAGATTCAATTTTCAAAGGAAAGGGTCAAGATTCCATGGTAATGGCACACCAGACCTGAGGGAAAACTCCAGTAGTTTGGCGACCACTTCCATACAGAGAGACACACCACCTCTTTTTAGCATTTGGAGCAAAATACTCGTTAACAAAGTTTCTCCAGTACTCAATGTTGTTATCCTGCATGAGGAGGATAAAAAGATATAGAAATTTGTAAACACCTGGGGCACCAAATTACTCCTTCACTTGAAGCACTCAATTACTCCTTTGGTTGGAACATTAGATTACTCCTTCAAACAAGCAACAATAAAAAAACTTACCTGTGGTCTGTTTTGCTGATGATACATGTAATGGGTCAATCGCTTTGCACAGGTTCCTGGCTCATAAGGAGACGACTTTCCTGGTGTTCTCATGTTTAGACTCTGTTGACGAAGTAACTGCTGTTGTTGCTGCTGTTGTTGTTGCTGCTGCTGCTGCTGTTGCTGCAATTGATTTTTCTGCAAAGGCAAGTTCTTTAGAATCTGCTGTTGTTGCTGCTGCTGCTGCATATGCAGGAACCGTTGCTGTTGCAAGAGGCTCAGTTGAGCAGCCGCAGCAGCCTGAGGGTTTGCAATTGCGTTTGGTCCACCCATTGATACAAGGTCTGGACAATTTCGAATCTGCTTTGTCAGCTGCAACAGATGTTGCTGCTGCTGCTGCTGCTGCTGTTGCTGCTGCTGCTGCAAGAATGCTGATGAATCCGAACTCTGGTGCTCCATCTTGACTGCACTCAAGCTCCTCATCATCTGGGCTTGCAACTGAGGCTCAATTTTGACACCACTAGCACTACGCATCATCTGGGCTGGCGCATTCTGGTCAGGCTGCCCCATCTGCTGTTCCGTTTTGATGCCCGCCATGCCCCCTCCGTTCTCCAACTTCACTGTAGCCTGTGGCTGCTGGAGCTGCTGTGAAGGTTGTGGCGGCAACGCCTGCTGGTTGTAAGACATCGGTAGCTGCTGCTGCTGCTGCTGCTGCTGCTGCTTAATCTCCTGCACAGCATCCATCTGCTGCTGCGAAGTCGCCTGCAGGCTCTCCGAACCCATCTGGCCACCCAGGCTAACCTGGGACGAGGACGGGAACGAGAGGGGATCCGACCCTCCCGCTCCACCAAAATCACCAGCACCATCCATGCCCCCTCCTCCTCCTCCTCCTCTGTGCTGGAGCGCGCCCATCGGCATCCCACCGCCCTGCATCGCCCCGTTCCCGAACGACGGCCGGTTGAGCAGCGAGGAGACGTTGGAGGCGCCTCCAAGCAGCCCGTTGTTGCTCCCGAACTGCGTGCGCGACGAGACGAGGGACGAGAAGGGCGACTGCGCGGACAGCATGCCGCCTCCGCCGCCGCCTCCGCCCATCCCCGGCTGCCCTCCGCCCGCGCCGAGCAGCCCCGAGGTCGTCCGGAGCAGCGACGCGGCGCCCACAGGCTGGCCCGACCCCATCGGGTTCGGCTGGCCCGAGGGCATCATCCTGGCGGCGGCCGCACCAACCGCGCGCGGGCCGCGCTCACCTCGCGCCTCCCATGGCCTCCGCCCCCGGCACGCCCGCGAGATCCGCGCGGGATCGGGCGGGAACCCGCCTGCGCGTCCCCTGCGAAGAACCGGAGAGCGCACGTTAGCAGCGCGAAGCGTGGGATCTACGCCATTACCGCCCCGGCGCGCGCGAGGAGGCCGAGCGAGCGAGCGAGGCGGACGGCAGGTAGCAGAGCAGCACGAGCAGGAGCGCGAGCAGCGAAAGCCGACTTGTCCTCGCCCCCCGCCAAATCCACCCGCGCACGAGCCAGAGCCGCACCCGCCCGCGCCCCGAAACCCACGGCGCGCCCGAGACCAGCCTAATTACAGCGCGGGAGCGCGCGCACACACCGAGCCCGGCGAAGCAGCGCGCGAGCGAAGCGGAATTACGCGGCGGCCGCCCGCCCCCCACGACGACAGGGGCGCGAACCCGGACCACCGCAGCAGCAGCAGCACTCACCTCCACGGCGCGGGCCCGTCGCCCCCTCTCCTCGCGCCGGGGTCGCTGGAATCCGGCGAATCGCGCGGCGCGCGCTGGCGGGCCCAGAGACGAGGCGGGGGGAGAGCGAGCGAGCCGGGCGGTCTCCGGCTAGGGTTTAGGCCGGCCTCGGCGGCACAGCACCAGCGCAGCGGCACCACCACAGCCAAAAAATCCGTTATCCCGCGACGGGCGGGCGGATGGGGGATTTGGTTGGGTCTCTGTGGGCAGCCAAAGCGGGACGGGAGGGAGGATGGCGAAGCAGCGAGCGCGAGAGGGGAGAGAGAGAGAGAGAGCAAAGGGGAGGGGAGAAAACGCAGCGACTTTGTCCTTGCGGACGTCAGAATTCCATTGGATTTGATTAAGAGCGGCGGCAGGGCGACCCTCCCGGCGGCCGCCGCGCGCGGCTGACCCGTGGGCCCGCGGGCCCCGCGGCTGGCGCGGAGGAGGGGAGGTGGAGGGGCGGCGCGGTGAGGAAGGGTTTGATTAGGAGGCTGGATTTTTTTTTTCTGTTTTTCGCTGTGGGGTCGGGGCTGTTAGTTTATTCTCGTGTGTGCGGGTGCGGGGGGCGGAAAAGAAGTCAGAACGCTGCTGTGCGCTGAGCTCGGCCGCAGTGGCCGACGCTGTGGCACGGTGTCCCGATCGAACGATCGATCGGCCGCTCCCTCCCACGACAAGGGCGGAACGGAACGGCCGCCTCGGGCACCGGCTCTACGGTTTCTACCTGTCGCGAGCATCTCTATTCTACGGCCTACGGTATCGTAAGTCTCTTTTAGAAAGCAAGATTGTTGTAGAAACATAAAAATATAAAAAATGTAGAGATTGAGTATGCGCTGAAATGTTGAGTCCTGTGAATTAAAACGACACAGAAAAGTGAAAATTGGGTGTTTAGATGGAGCATATTTTAACGGAGAGAGACATGCAAAGGAAGTTTTTCATGAGGTTCAGCCGTTCTCGCGTATGGCTGAGCTGTCTGCGGAACGATTCACTGACTTCAGCGGGCCCGCCTTCCATGTTTATGAGTGCTAGCTCACCATATCTTGAAATAAGGTTGACTACAAGGAAAAAAGATACAGGCCTGAACACCTAAAAAGGGAAATGTGAGCTGATAGAGGGCTCGCTTGTCTCGATAAAAAGGGGGGATATGAGCAGGGGGAGCACTCCTCCTTGAGAAGCCTCCTGGTAGAATTCTTCCAAAATTCCTATGAAACAAGCCATCCATAGGTATTTCATAGCATTTGGAGCATCCAATCCTTTATTCCAAAGGGTTTCAAAGGAAATTTTTCTATAGGATTCTAATCTTCCAAAATTTCTCCATTTATCCTTTGTTCCAAAGGAAGTCTAAACCGGCCCTGTGTGCTCATGTACCACGTGTTTGCTGCATGGTTCAAATCTGACTAGGCTTGGGAAGGGCTTTTTGTTTGCAACAGCAAAGCCGGAGTGTTTGATATCTCGAGTCAACTTCGTTAGTACTACACCTTATCTCTGATTCTTTATACACCATCGGGCGGAGTGTTTATTTGTCGTAGTTTTGTTTGTATTGAGAGCCAATGGACCAGCTACATTGCCTCTTGGAGTGTTGAGTGATTGTCAACAGAAGTCAAGACTCAGAAGGACTTGAGGCACAAGCCTTCCGATGGACTAGGAGGTAGATGGAGAAGAAAGTCCTCCGAAAGAACAGAAAGCATGCTCGACGTCGATCGTCCATGGGAGTTCCGTACACGGAGGAGCGGCTACGGCGACGGCAAGTTAAGACCTCTGAAAGGACCAGCGAGGCGACCTCGATGGACAGGGGATGCCAGGGTACCACCGCGGTGCTTCAACCCGAGTGCATGACGCGAAGACGATGGCAGGATTTGCTCAAATCCGTCCACCCTACCACCAAGTTACCGAAGACTCAGCGAATGGACTCAATTCTCACCGAGATAGAGTGGAGTGAGATATTCCAGGCCCTAGGAAGGAAACCCTAAAGTTTTCCGGTTTCTGACTTCAAAACCGTGGGTCGATCGGTGGATTTGGACTACTGGCCACGTTAACGTCATCTTGAAGATAGCGTGCAACCGAAGAAGATCAAGACTTCATCGTGGTCGTCCCATCCCTGAGAAAGTTGGTTCTTTTCTGGTTTAGCCCCTACGGGCGTTTCTGTAATATAAGGGTCTTAGTGTAAACTGAAGTCAGTTAGACCTGGGCTATAAATACCTAAGTGGCTGGTCATTTAAGGTGACTCTTCCACCTCTAAAAACCCTAGACTTAGCTTTCCAACCAGCGAAGTGCTTAGAGTAAAAATCGGGTGCTAATCTAGGATTTGGAGTCCCCTAGAGCTAGTACTTTGCATTAGTGGGAGGATGAAGGGTGGTAGGCTGTGAGGAACCTTGTATGAACTGTTTTTCCTCTCTAATCCAAGGAAGATTCGTCCCCAATTCGAGTTCTTGTGTGCAACCATCTCATTTCCCCCTTTCTAGTTTGGATTTTGGATGGAATTCAAAGTCTTTTGGTGATTTGCTTTGCCAGCGAGTTAATCCTGTTCTTTTGGCTCTTTCGGACTTGTTAGGACGTGGAGATTATGACTTAGTTCATCTCAATCCTGCAGGATTGCCACGAGCAAGTTGTTGTTGAGTTTTCCCCTTTCTTGCCCAAAGATTGCCTTCTCACGAGATATGAAATTCCCGCTAATCTCGTGATCATTTTGAGTTGATCTATGGGAATAGCTTGGGAACAGGGTCTAGATAGCTTGTCCAAAATCTCATGAAGTTTGGACAAAATTTGGGTTTGGGAGCTCAAGTTCTTGGGCTGTGTCCGGTAGCACCGGAACATCCGGCGGCTCCCACCGGATGTCCGGCGGCTCCTACCGGAACATCCGGTGACACCCACCAGAACATCCGGTGGCTCAGCCTAGCCAGTGCCTACCGGAACATCCGGTGACACCCAATGAACATCCGGTGTTCCTAGGCAGCCCTGCTTATCTTTGGTGTTTTTGTGATTTTGTTCATCCGCTGTGTTTTTGCTTCGACCTTGTGTTTTTCCATTGCTGACCATACTCTTTGCTTGCTGTGTTTCAGCAAGTCGCATTTCGGTGCGGTGAGTGTCGGGTGGTGAACTCGCAAGTTTTGTTGCTCACCGTGACTTGCGATCTCTGTGGTCGTTGAGTTGCGTGCTCTTTCCTCGCCTGGTGCATATCCTTTTAGTGGACGACACCTTGCACCTGCTAGACACGTATCCGTCCAGTGGATGGTGTCTAGCGTGGTTCTCTTGTGAGCTTTCGCTGCACCAAGTATGGGGGTCAGTGATTTTGAGTTTTCCAGTGCTCCTATTCACCCCTTTTAGTCGCACGTCTCAATCATACAAGTGGTATCAGAGCCGTTTAGGTTTTTTCAGTACCTTTGCCAGTGAGAAATCAGTAGCGACTATGACTCACTCCGAGAAGATTCCCAGTTCTCGGCCCCGATGGCTACTCCTACTGGAAGGGTAGGATGAAGGCTTTCTTGATTAGCCAGAGTCAGGACATATGTGACTATACTCAGAGTACGCCTTTCAAGGTGCTCCCAATTGCCGAGCGTACTACTTCGGTGCTCGTTGCTCATCACGAGGCGAATGCCAAGGTGGTGAACTTTCTCTTCTCAGGACATGGTCCAGTTGATTATGAGAAGGCGGTCCACCTTGAGACTGCTCGAGAGATTTGGTCCCTGCTGAGTGCACACCTATGAGGGTATTGCTACTATCAAGGACCGTCTCGTTGAGACTTACAGACGCAAGTATGAGAATTTCATTCAGAAGCCTGGCGAGTCCATCGATAATTTGTTTGGTCGTTTCCAATCGATCATCAACAAATTACGTGTCAACTCTAGCCCTCAGGCGATCCATACTCTGACTATCAGCAGGCCATTAAGTTGTTGTACGCATTGGATAGGAAAATATGGGAGATCAAGGCTAACTCTATCATCGAGTCAGAGGCCTATGGCACGATCAGAGTGGAGGCTCTTTATAGCGAGCTCAAGACCACAGAAGTGGATTACAAGTTGAGAGAATTTCTCACTTGTACTAGCTTCAAGAGCCTGGCCTTGGCTACTCCCTCCAGTGAGGCCGCTACTAACCTCTCCCTCCGCTTCACAATTTTTCGTTTTCTGTTCTTATGTTTGTTACAGAGGAGCAGTTGGTGTCACTTGGGGATGAAGAGTTTTGTCTGGTGTAGTCACTTTCAGCGCGCCTATGACAACCGGATGAGCAAAAAGAAGGGTGAGAGGCCCAAATGCTTCGAGTGCGGAGAGATCGGCCAGTTCAGTGGACGGTGTCTAGCGTGGTTCTCTTGTGAGCTTTTGCGGCACCAAATCTGGGGATTGTGATTTTGAGTTTTCAAGTGTTCCTATTCACCCTTCTCTAGTCGCACATTTCGGTATTACATATACATTTATATATATCCACATCTACGGTATGCTATGACATATATGAACATACAAAATGCACATATGCATCGATATATGGACCGCTAGAATTACACAAAGTGAAGTTAATCTGGCTTTTACTATTGCTATAGGGCATATGGTAAAACATGAGCGCCCGGGAAAGCAACCATGCCGCATTGGAGTACAGAGTATGGTTGACACAGAGGAGAATGCGTCCATAGTTTATGGTGCTTGTTTGGTTTTGCATCAGAAGCTAATTAATATCACGGGTAATAAATGTAAGATATTAATTAATAACATAGGTAATATATCTACTCTTTGTTAGGAAATACTTGCCGACCCCAAAGCACTAAGAGTGTCATTATGGCCCAAAGAGTATTTGCATTAAAAAACCATCCAATCCATATGGATGAACTCAATATCTCCCTCGCTTTTATATGGATTGGTTTATCTAAATAAGTCCACATTGATCTCGCGAAGACAATGGGCTTGCTCAAACAAGCTTAAAGAAAACAACGGGCTTCGGTTAGGCAATATGAAAGAGGAAAAGAGAAAAGAATTAAAAGGAATGTGATCGGTTTGATTGACGTGCTTGCTTTCTCATTAATTATAAGACAAGAAAAATATCAGGTGGGTATAGATATAAAATCATGTGAGAAAATAAAATACCAAAAGGTAAAAACATTTTCCTTCTATTAGTTTTGAACTATTTCCAACCCCTTGTAACATTTTCCAACCTGCGCAGCGGGACCAACATGAGAGGTACACTGGGACCATCATAGATAAATTTTTTTTCCTAAAACTCGCTATTTTATAGTGTGTATAGATAGATGTGCGTGTGCTGCTGCATTATCTATAGAATCCATGAGAGTCGAACAATCAAATACAACACCACAATCGTAACCGTAAAGATAAGCATGCAAGGTGGTTTGTCCGAGAGCCCGCAAATAGATTGTTTTTTTCCACATGTTTCTAAAAAAACACATGGAGACACGGTATATTCGGAGGCTCGTGAATAACACGACTTACATCGCACTGTTGCGTACATCCATGTGTATGGTCAGGCAGTATTTCATTCGGACTATTTGATCATGCCCAATCAGTTATACTAGAATGATCAGTCCATATCACTTCTTGGCGGCGACGACGTGCGGAAGCTCGTCTTAGGGCCCGTTTGGTTCCGCTTCTATGGGTCTCGTTTATCTGTAAAGCAAGTTTTTCACAAAAACGGCTTGCTGAAGAATTTGCTCGGTAGAAAATCGGGGTGTTTGGCCATCTCGATTATTTACACCTCCGGTACTCTCTCACCCGTCCTCTTCCTCCGTCTTCCCCGCCGCCGAGCAGCATCCCCCGCTTCCTCTCCCTCGGGCCGCCTCCTACCCCGCCGGCCCCGCCTCCTCTCCTCCTGCTGGAGCCGGCGCCGCGCCAGCGGCCTCCCCCGCTCGAGCCCCGCCTCCTCTCCTCCCTGCTCGAGCCCCGCGGCCGAGGATTTTGGCCGGTAGTGGCGAGGAAGGCCAGCAGGAGGCAGTGCCTGCAGCTCCCGGAGGCGAGCCCGCGGATCTGGCGGAGCTTGAGCTTGAGCTCGCGGATCTGGCGGAGCTCGGACGCCGGCGGGAGCAAAAGCTTCAGCTCCGCCTCCCCCACGGGCGACGCCTCATCCTCCTACTCCCCGACGATGACGATGACGAGCTCGGGCGCCTCCTCCTCCTCCCCAACGGTGACGACGACGAGCTCGGGCGGCGCCTCCTCCTCCTCCCCCACGGCGACGATGAGGAGCTCGAACGGGTGGAGGCGCGGGTGGACAGCAGCGCTGGCCTGGTAGAGGCGCCGGCGGGTGGAGGCGCGGGCCGACGGTGGGCGGAGGCTGGTGGAGGCGCCGGCACGGGAGAATCGACGTCGATTTTTTCCAACCGTGAGTAGCTAGCCGCGTACGAGATAAGCGACCCGCCTGTTATAAACTGGCTCAGAGGAGAAGCGGCGGTGGGGAAAAACCAAAAATAATCAAGACGTTTGGGTGGGATTTTAGTTTTTCTCGACTAGAATCCGATTATAATCCGAACTAGGGCCTTACGTTAGCGAGCCAACTAGAGGTGAGCAGCACGAACAACACGGGCGTCAGATTCTACCACAACAGAACGTAACAGCCGGCCGGGCCGTTTTACGTGCACGTAACAGCAAATAATTAACTGGCCTCTCGGACTCACGCATTGACTCCTGTGCTCTGCGCGTAATTAAACGCTCAAAATGCACAGTATCAGTATGCCTTGCCGGCCTATGACCTGCCAAATACGGCAGTGCAGTATGTGCACAACCCCCACCTTTGCAGACTTTAAATGCGTGACGTGACGGGCAGCGCGAGCTGGAGAGCTGGGTCGTTTTGGTTGGTTCGGATGTCTCGTGCTCGCTCGTCCAGTCGTCCCCGTCACTGACGCTGGGCCCACCCCACCCGCCCCGCGTACGCACGCTTTGGTGCCTCGAACCCTGAGTCCCTGACCGGAACGCAGTTTGGCCTGACATCACATGACCCCGCCGGGAGGCCCCATGGACGACGGTGCAGGGGGGATTCGTCAGCGAGCGAGCCAATCGCGTCGCGCGAGAGCCTGCGCTGCGCCTACTAGGAGGTTCCAGGCTATGGGGGAGGGGGCCCAGATGTAAGCCAAAGCCATAGCCTCAGCAGCTCAGCACCAAAGAATTCGCCAATGCTCGTCCATATGGACCATTATCTACCTAGCTGGCAGGCTGGTGGTTCGTGACCGAAATGACAGTACAATTCCATGGTTGACAAGGTGGTTACGTCTAAGCTCAGCATTTCCTCGCTCGCCGTTCGCCCGTTCTGACATGATAAGAAGCGTAAAGGATAAAATGGCCTCCCTTTTTCCCTAGCATTTCGGATCTGGTTGGCGCACGTACACAAACCGCTAATTAAGAATCCAGTGGAAACATATATGATTGATGGCTAGTTTGGCAGAGCTCTAAATAATTCTCTGGTAGGAGTGGACATGCCCGATGAAAAAAAAATGTTTGGATGTCAAACTTATGAATTGGTTCCTGAGAGATTGGAAGGGTAGGTAGAAGGGCGGGAGCGATCGGGCACAGGTTTTTTCGGCTTCAAGATATTGTAGTATATATAAAAGAAAGGACTGGTTCTTCCTAAATTCACCCAAGAATCCGGCCTAGGATCTTTTCATTGTTTGGGTGCACCCTCTGGATTCACTCTGGATCGGAGAACCCATGCATGAGCCAAGCTTCACCGAACAACCCTCAAATCACCAAGGCACAGACATTGTTTGATTCGCTATTACTGATAAACTTATTTTACAACTGTATACTTTTTTACTGGCTACTCCTTTCAGTCCCAATTTATAGGCCATTTGACACTTTTTTACACAAGGTCCGATTACCTCCACTTATTCAGCAAAAATTGTGAAATATGATAAAATAATTAAATTCATAGTTAAAGTATACTATATGCTAAATTAAATCACAATAAGAAATAAATGATAATTATGCAATCTTTTGAATAAGTCAAGAAAACCAAATTTAGTGTCAAAAATCCAAACGAACAAGGAATACACAAAAAGCTATATTTTATGGAAACAAAGCAAGGGTGCTTGCCATGCCTCCCGTCTAGCGTTTCTCTCAGTTCTCACCAGCAGGGGCACGTCTTCTAGAGCAAGGCATCTTGGTCAATACCGGGAGAACCTCGGGTGGCGCTGCCGATCAACATTGCATATATATTGAAGGAGATGGACGCCGATGCTGCAGATCAAGGTAGATGGACACCGATGCTGCAGATCAAGGGAGATGGACGTCGACGCTGCAGATCGTTGCTTGCTTGGACGTTGGAACTGGCCATTGCTCGAGATGGCAGATAGGCTAATCACCTGCGAGCAAAAGGCAGCACAAGGCTAAACGCTGCTCAAAGAAGCCCACCAGAAGCTTTTCTATAAGTATATCCAAACAGGGATTGAAATTTCGGCCGAAATTTCGTGTTTTTTGGTTGGTGCCGAAATTTTTTGTCCCCAAAAATTTCGTTATTTTCTATTAATATTAGGGCAAAAATATTCAAAAAGTAATTAAATATATTAAAAAAGGTCCGAAATTCCTGAAATTTCGTGATTTTCGGCAGGGGCCGAAATATTTTTTGTTCCGAAATTGTAAACCCTCCATCCAAATGGGGCCATAGCATCGTCAACCGACAACAGTCCTCCTAAATTTGATCCTTTTTTTTCATATGTGTAAGATCTAGTTATCCCAAATCTGTATATATTCTGCCTTTTTTGACAGTTCTCATACATCTCTAAATCTCATATCTCATAGATAGAACCAGTGGCGGAGTGTGGACTGTAGCTAAGGAGGGGCCAATCCCAAAGCCATGAACACATCGAGCTGATATGCAACGGTGCTTTTTTCATTCTACCCGGTTTTGCTGTAGGAAATTGGATCGATAAGCTTGGTTTTTAGGCTTATTCCTTGTGCTAAATGAGGTAATTACACATCGGAGTTCAAAAGAAATTCAGAGCAGCAAGGGCCGGAGCCCCGTTTCGCCTCCATGAGGCTCTGCCCCTGGATTGAACTTCAAATAACCCTATGGGCTCATCTAAATAAATCATCATGTGAAGTTTTGGGATGAGGGTTACACTAAGGAAGTTTTGAGGTGCGAAGGTTCCGTAGTTGTACAAGAGTGAGAGAGTGCTAATGAGGTCTAGAAGTTACACACCTATACATATGCTCAATACTTTAACAAAAAGGCAGCCTAATGTCTAGGTTTGCAAATACCGGATGTCTCAGTATATATTGAAAAAACGGATGTTCGTTCTGGTTTTGATTAAAGGCGAGTGTAACATTTACAGCGTGTTTGGATTCAGGATTTGATGCATCCGGCAGTGGAATGGTCCCGCACGATGAAGGATCAACTCGTCCGACGTTTTCTCAAGGAGCGAAATCGTCCGGGGAAATCGCCTTTTCGCTAGCCGGTGGGAGTGCTGTGAGGAATGACTTCATGACGGACGACTCGGCTCCACGACGCAAACCAAATGCCATCGTTAGGTTTGGATGTTGGATCGGATGATTCCTCATTGCTTCGTGACGCAAACCAAATGGCCTGTTAGTTTTAAGAGTTGACTATATATACTCTGTCCTTGGCTGATTGTTGATGCTTTTAACATTCTGAACTAATCCAAAGGCAATCCCTATTTATAAGAAATCAAGTAGTTGGCTTGAGAGTTTTTCATGGGGCCTCATGTGAAATTATCACGTTTCAAACGAAGGCGTTCACTTCTCTCGGAGGGGGGGTAAAGAAGGTTCACATAGGGGCTAGCACGGACATGAATGTATAGCCATTGCCCATTAGCCAAAGATAACGAACCACACATGCAACGACGACGCGACGTGCACGTATACGATGCACATACGCAAATAGTGCAATTATGCATGCAAGCACATGTGCTTCCAGTAGTGTTTTCCCAAATGGCGCTGCAGATGCAATGGAACGGACGGACCGGGCTGAAGCCTGAAGACACGATGATGTGATGCCCACAGTTGAGTTCGTTGCATTGGCCGGCCGCGGGTCGTTTCCAATTCCAAATCATGCATGGCGCCGCGCCGCGCACCGTGGTTGCCCAACTTGGAGCCGGCGGGCGGGCCCGCGGGATGCGTGGACAACGCAAGCAGGCAGGACGTGTGTGCCGTCTCCTCATGCTCTTGCACTGCTCTTCTGCTGCTGAGAGTCCCACTCAAAACAGAAGACAACAGGCTCCACTCACGATGGATGGATCGATGGATCCCAATCCCCACACTGTTAAAACGGAATCTGTACTTGTATTTGAGCTGGCGTCCATACGCAATTTTTCATGCAATATATGCACGTGTGCATTTTTAGTGGCCTTGCACATAGTTTTATTGCCCTCTTGGTAAGATGAGTGATACTATTCTTTTAAATCTACCTAAAAACATGCCTATTTTTAGAGCTAAGACAACAGTCTATAGAAATAGTAGCGTTTCTAAAATTACATTTCTAGACGTGGATATAGACCATGGGTACTGGGCAAAAGCGCACGGAATTTTCAGCCGTCTCTGGTAGAAAAAAGAAGGCATCGAGGGAAATTATTTTTTGCAGTAGTGATGCTTAATCATTTGTCTAATTAAAAAATCACATAAATATAAAAAATTCACTATAGGGGATTAAAAAAGTCACAACAAAGTAAATAAAACTCACACATTTTTCTAAATAAAACAAAACAGCATCAAGCATTTAAAAACCAAGCTAGCACTGTACTATACTTACATTTTAAGCGAACGACCCTTGCTCGCTGCTTATTCCCTGCTATGTCAAGAATACTCACATACCAAGGGTGCTCACAACACTGTAAACCAATATAAATAGTTTTTTACATATTATCATGGATATTCTATCCTCTATATAAAATCATATACGTGCCCATCAATCAATTGGCTTTCGTAAACGGTATGTCTTACTTGTTTGAGGAGTGGGAGTTCGGTCTACCTGAAAATTATGGTTCGGTTCTTTGTGTTTTTACAATTTTGGTCATCTAAAAGCCAAGACTAAAATAGTCTTTAAAGAAATCAAGATTGGACACTTCGGTCTAATTCGGGTGTTCTGTTCGATTTTGGTTTTAACTGTACTAAAGGACACCTACTAAGCAATGAAATCAGAGGCAAAAATTTGTCAATGTTTATTATCCCTTCTTGCTGGTCGAGGTGCCACCTTAGTCCTCAATTGTCAACCTCCTCATGGACCCAGGAGGAGCCACGAGCCATACCAGATTTTTGGTTAACTATGCCCATTCCTACTTGATTGGATGAGAAAACTTTGGTTTAGATTAGACCGTATAATACTCCAAAAATGCAATGGTGTTGCCTATGGATTTGATAATAAAGTTTTTAAGGAGCAACCAAACACCTTTTAATATAAAAGTACGACAATACTCTCATATATCATAATATTACATTAGATTTATAAAAATACTTTGTTAACAAATAGGGCCTAAAATTACACTATACATGTGGCAACAATCGTGGTCCCACTAGCATTTAGTATAACTTAGTTCCTCATGGTGGAAAAATATCCATTTGGGTGTTCAAATCATAGACTTGCCATAGTGGCTTCCATTTTTATAGATTTATTCTAGAAAGAAACATCAATGTATGAGGTGATAGGTGATGTGTCTCTCATAGGTCTTTCTAGCTAGGTATACATGTATGTATAAATGCCTATGCCGGTACTGTGTTTTAGAAAAAAATTGGCACTAGAAATCAAATGAACATAAAAGTTTAGATGCGAATTTTCATATGGTGTATATTGGAATTTATGCGGATCTCTTGGCAAAGAGACGAACCGCAACTTCGATATAAATAATTCCTTGAATGCTTAATATAATTATCGCTAACCAATCTGTGCACCAACTCGGTGGATGAATTATGCCCACATGGAACAGGCAGGAAAGAGGTGATATTCCAACAAGGCTGAGCCTAATAGATGTGCCACGTCTTCCTCCAGTACAGGGAATTTTTATTTCACAACCAAAGCTTAGATGTACGCTAATACTTGCTGTACTAGCCACTAATTAAATAGATTGCTTGCTCATTACTCTCTAATAAAATCACCAACCGACCTCTTTCTTTACATGCTGTATATCCCAACTTGGATCCCAATAGAAGCTAAGGTTCCATTTGATGTGCCCCGAGCACAGTACCAAGGTCTTTGGATGTTTCAGAATTCAAGATTTAGAATGTGTTAAAAGTCAATATATGTCAAAAGCAAAGGTCGTGACAAGGGCTTGTTTGGCACTTGTGGTTAGTAGAGTTGTATAAAACCCCATGAATATTAAATCATCGGTACTGTCTTAGCACACATGCCATATCTTGTCCCTTCCTAACCAAGTAAAGTTGGCTGCTAAAACTTGGCTAGTAGAAAGGCATGTGTATGGAGCATTTGTTGTGTTTGTATATTTGATTTCACGTGTTTTTTTTTTGAAATAAAGGACATTCATTAAGATCAATCACAAAGTACAGATCTCGATATATTTGGCAGGGCCGGTTGTGAATCTGATTGGAGCTGCAAAAAGCAGAAGTTTGAGTCGTGCAGTCTATTACGAACCATTGATGCTCTATTGTAAACAGGGGTAGTGTAGGCTTTTTTGTGTGAAGGGGATTTCATTAACAAGATAAGTGAGTACATTCACAGATACATGCCCAGAACTTTTGCAAATAGCACCCTTGAACAAAGAAAAATTATAACCATGCTTCTTCTTATTCGATCTAGGGCACCCGCCATCGTCGGAGTCCTGGCCTGCCGCCTCCGGCCGCTGGCATTCGATAGGATCCACATCCCATCTTGGCAGCACAACTGCCACGCATTGGAAAATCCGCAATATCCATAGTCTGGGGCACACACCAAGAAGAATCGTAGATTTTGAATGAACATCGACCATCTGCGCACAAAGAGTCGGAAGGGAAGAATAAATCTGCCACCATCGACCAAGAAATCGATGGGCCAGAAGAGTGATCTGATGTTGCCGACCTTGCTGGCCATCCAAAAGATGAACCCGACACCGGGGATGCTGATTATTCTCCCCATATATGTGTAGGTAGAGATCACTCACACTTCCGTTGCCGGAGAGGTTGAGGAAGCCCCCGCTGCGTCAAAGCCACATGCACTGTAGCCACCACCCTTGCCAGAGAGGAAGAAGACGAAGCAAACTAGCCCATGGATCGCCACCGCCACGGGCACAATAAACCTATATTAGCTAGCCTAGGCCTACTAGTATACTCTACACGCAGTTGGACAACGAATCCCACGCTCCCCAACCCTCCGCTAGGCGTGGAGGCAACAAGAGGTGAGGAGGAGTGCCAGATTCACCACTGGATTGGGTCCACCCTCCTTTTTCGCCCTTCTATGTACTATAGTGGGAGAAAGGGGAAAGAGGGGCGAGGTAGTGTAGTATTTATTACTTATATATATCTTATATATACTGCTACCATCTCTATCTCGATCGTATTCCCAATGGAACAAATCCTCAATCTACATACTAAAGAACGCAAGTTCTGGTTTAATTAAAGAGATCTGGCCCATACATAAACACAACTAGTATCAAATGACTGCAAATATTAATAAATTTTTTATCTATGCACACACAAATTCATACAAAAGGAAATGTAATGACCTCATCATGCACAATTGTGCTGAAGCCATTGCCACATGGCTCCCCTTCCCTCTCACCTCCTCCCCTAACTAGTTCTTCTCCCTAGCCAGCTGGCTCCATCCTCCAATGTAGGCAAAGGTAGGCTGTCACCTCCTACCACTTCTCTCTCCCTCCATCCCCTTCTTTCTCCGTTGCATTTAGAGTTTGGTTGGGGATTCGAGATTTGAGATTTGGAGGCTAGAGGTCTTAATGGGGAGTTTCGCAGTGGCGGCCCGACCAGTGAGGTGGCTGAAGGCGTCGCTGGTTGTATGACAAAGGATGACAGGCTAGGAGGGTAGGCTATGGGGGCGAGAAGCCCCCATGTTTATCAGAGGGCGAGACAGTGATGGAAACGTTGGTGGGGGAGGGGAGGCTAGAGGTTGTAGCGTAGTTAATTTCAAGGCTGGCCTTGCGTTAGTTGGGTCAAAAAAGTTGGAGAAATAAAGAAACTGAAAATAGAGTTTGTGGGTATGGTATTAACAGGGTGCAAGTGGTGTTGATGATTATCCGATCCGAATCCTAATTATATGGATATGAGGAGTTTTTATTTTCATACCAATATGGATAATCCAAATCCGATTTATGTAGATGTGGAGGAGGATATGGTATCACCAAAATCCGAACGATATGGAATAATATCCAATATTTGAATGCGGATTATTCAATGATTATAATAGGATAATATCGGATTAGTTTGGCAAGTACAGAAGCATCAATGATGATTGATTCGTGCGAAAAAAAGCTGATATTACAATAAGGTAGAAGAGAAAACGAACCGTTATACACGGCACAAATCAATTACCGTGTCACAGAGTATATGTATTTCCATTTCCTAGATAACGTTCAGCTGTTAGTTTGGATTTGTGTTTCTGCACATCGCCTCAGACACAACGACAAGCGCCGTTGGAGCTCGAGGACCGTCGCCCTCGCAGCTTCCGTTCTAGCACCGAGCCCCTGAATTGCACGCATTGACGTACACTTTCGTTTCATTGCAACCGTGCTCGCTGTCCTCTTAAGTCTAGTGAACTTGTATTAAGTTTTATTTTCTATTGAAAAAAGTTTATATGACCCTCTCCGAGGTTTGGAGGTGCAATCAAATAACACAATGAAGTTTAAAACCGTGTAAAGAGCACGTTAAACTTTGATGGTTGGTACAAATCACCCCAAGCGGTTTTCTAGGGCGGTTTTGTCACGCTGGACGCCACCATGGCACTCTCCCGCCACCATGGCACTATGGTCCGCCTGTCAGCCTCCCACCTGTGGCGGAACCGCCGATTTAATCCGGAGCTAAGTACACCTGCCACCTCTGGCTTGCAGTGTATTTAGACCAAATCAAATCCGGTCGTCCGTCGAGCTACCCAAAAGGGCACTCGATGCAACCATCACACAGGGATGCCGACATCACACACGTTAAGCCCTCGAAAGAGCCACAACAATTACAACAACCCATCATTTCATACAAACATAGATTGATTTGTTTGAAAATATTTACTCAAAATGGGGTACAATCATACTGAAATAGAGTTCCAAAATAATCTCGCAGCGGAAACCGTAACGTAATACCGATATACTCTTGCAGCGGAAATAAAACATCGAGCCATGACATTGAGCCCACCATTGTCAGTTCTCGATCATGAAGTTCATGAAATAAAAATATCAACAACGTAGGGATGAGTACGTGAGGTACTCGTAGGACTTATCCCGTGGGCGGTTTCAACCCGACACATTTAAGAGTATAGCAAGGATTTTTGTGGACTTGATTCTAACCCGCGCAAGCTTACTAGAAGTGAGTCATTACTTTCAAGTATCATTTATTTGTAAAGTACAAGGCTCATTTGATTCATTATAATTATTATCATGATCCATAACTCATATGTATCGTCATCCCAACACATGTCATCATAAAGGAGCTTGCAGAAACTGTAAACATACAAGTACAAACATGTAATATAAAAAGCATAATTAAATGAATACGATATTAAAGTGATTACTACGTTGCCCGTGTGCGATACTGGCATTCTCACACCTGGTGAGCATCAGCGATTCGAATCGATTTTTAATTCCCGGAAATAACTATCATGCTAGGGGTATATGCTTACTAGCCATCTCGTTCCCACATATAGCCCCCATCTCCCCTCGTCCCATTCCAAGTTCGATTCAAGTCCCGCCATTCCCCAGGGTTTTGCCCCCTCAGGAGCGATACCACTGGCCGTACCGGGTCAGCCCTCCCTCGAGTACAAGCTTCCCCAGGCCTAACTCCATCCAACTAAGAATGGTAGGAATATGTCTCTTTTCTTCGGATGGCACAAGTAAGACTTTCACCGGTCCATTATTCCGGATAAGCACTCTAGCAATGTTACGCCGATCAGCAGACGAACAGCGAATCAAGCCTTAAATGACTCGGGCGGAGTCCACCAAACCATCCACATCATTTTTCATCGTAATATACCCATATCTCCGCCCGGTCTCATCTTGTCATCACATCATATCATATTTCTCTCGTATTAAATTTTTGTAAAACTATTTTGAGTCCTATCATCTCGCTGAGTGAATATCTTTACTCGACTTCTACTGTCTAAGCATGACTAAGCATAGACTTCGACCTATCCATTCTACCTAGGATATCAGGTATTTATGCAGGTGGGGTTTCAAACAACTCCTGAACGTAAATGCACAATCAAATAAGGGGTGGTGAGATTCCCTAGGTAGGTGTATATGCCTAAGGGGCCTATCTTTGTTGTTGATAACTTGAACAAACTAAACTAAAGTTAGTTTGCCGGGTTGTGAGGCTTTGCCCCAGGCAACCCCTTGAATCACGGACAGATTTAATCAGCGACACATCGTCTTCATCTTGATGGAGAAGCCAAACTCCTGCTCGAGAGGTTGCCTGTAGTTAGCAATCCTATATGCATGATCAAGTGCAAGATGGATGCAACGGATGCTCATGATGCTAGGGAATTATGAAAAACCATGCACCACATGTTAATAAGTTGAAACATGCGACATCTATTTTCCAATATATTCATTTTAACATATTTCTCATGTAACTCGAAACAGTAGCAATTAATTTCATAGCAATACTTTCCGGAACCTAAACTTAACCATTAATTACCATGATTTTTCTCGGAATTTATTTCGCACAATAAAGTCACTTTCTCCCATTATTCATTTTAACATGCAATTATTTGTCTTTTTCAAAACAGCAACCAAAACTTACATGCAGAAATTGAAACTTTAAAAATGGACTAAATATGCAACATAGAGCATCTACAAATTTCAGGAGAATATTTGGAGCACTTTTTATGTAGCAAGTATTTCCACTCGTGTAAAATGCACAAAATACATCCATGAGGGTAAAATGGTAAACTGACAGCATATTCTAGGGTTACCAAAAATCACATAAACCCTAAATAACATTATAAAGCTACTGACCAAGTTTCATAATTTTTGAAGTCCTTTTGACCCTACTTTTAGCATTTATTTACCCTCAACATGCATGCACTAAATCAGGGGTAAAACAGTCATGTTACCATACAAGGCCTAGTCCACTGCATAGATATCATTTTTATCTTTCTAACAAAACTGATTTCACATTTTTATCATTTTTCTGTGATTTGTTATGAAATTTCAAAGTTCTTAGTTTAAAGAAATGCATTAAATCGAAAATCCTAAATGACCAGGGATCTTAACACGATTAATCATGGACTTTAGGGGCCTGCATGCAAGATTTCCATGACTCAGTACATAGTGACTCGAATGGGATTGAAATAAAACAAAACACAAGGGGTTTTCGCCAAAACCCCCTTCTTCTACCTTGGACCAGGGGCTTGGCTGTGCGCAGGGAGGGAAACGGCGGCGCGGCCCCCGCGCGTAGGGCCATGGATCGACGGCGGACAAGGTCGGAGAAGGTGTTCCCGGCCACGGGGAACCATTTCCCCCTGATTTTGTCCCGCGGGGAGGTCCGAGCGCGCGGGGAATGCGCGTGAACTCGGCGTGAACTTGAAGCCGCGGACCGTGGTGTGCGCGTCCCCGATCTACCAACTCCGGCGACGGGAGGGGCCGAGGTCTGGTGTCTCGGCTGCGCGAGGACGAGGGAAACATGGGGAGGTGGACCGGAGGCGCGGGGATGACCCGACGGGGGCTTTCCATGGGGAGGCTCGGATGAGCACTACGGCCATGGTGGAGGCGTCAAGGAGGAGGTGCTGGAGGCGGCCTAGGAGCGGCGCGAGGGGCGGCTCGGGACGAGGCGAAGCGGACGCGCCTGCTAGCGGCGTGAGGGGAGGCTGAATGATGGTGGGGCACGAGCTTGAGCCGAGCTCAGCCATGGTGGGTGCGCCCTGCTCACAGCGAGCTAGGTGTGGAGTGGAGGCAGGGAGGGAGCTGGGCGGAGGGGAGCACCGGAAGCGGGGCGGAGGGGAGCACCGGAAGCGGGGCGCGTGAGTGGGAGGTCGGGGAAGAAGGAGGCCGGCTCGGTCTCCGCTTATGGCCAGCCGGCGGACAGGGCGCGGCACCGGCAGAGTGCGCCCGCCACGTGGGCGTGGCTGACCGGGGAAGAAGGAGGGCGATGCGGCGTGGACGCGATGCAGTGAACCGAAGAGACAGACACATGGGGCCGGGGCGAGGAAATGAACACAGGCACGCAGACCGGGTGCGTGGAGCGAAAGAGCCGGTGGGGCCCGCAGCAGCTGGCATCCAGCGGGGACCCGAGGCCTTGCCAGGTGGGACCCGCGTGTCATGGAGACAAAAGAGAAAAAGAAATTCGAAAATGGAAAAAGGGTGGTTTGACTGCTGGAACATCTATTCTAATTCCACATTTTTGAGAAAACAAATGGCCGAATTTGGTTAAGGTGAAAATACAAGAACTGTAGTAAATTTCACACCTTACAACTTTGTTATAAACTTTGACACCATCTTCTATATCAAATTTTGGTCTAAATTTGAACTGAACTTACTGATCCCGGTTTGACCAAGGTTTACTCCAACTTTGAAAATTCAAGAAGTCTATTTTGTGCTCATTTTCAGAAAAAGAGTATTATACCAATGTTGTGTAGTTTTTAATTATCTACAACTTTCATATATGATGTTTTGCTTGATAGGGACTTTTGTTCCATTGAAATTTAAATTTGCCTTACCGATCACGTTTAGGCAGATTTCTGCTTTTTCATTAATCGACTCAAAACTCCACCTAAACCTTTGTGCATGTTACCACACTCAATAACAAAGTTGCTCCTCATTAAATTGGATACAAGTTTCCTATAGAGAGTTTGGTCTAAATCACATTATATTTCAAACTACAAGCACATATATATTCAAAGGTTTGGTCAAATTGCAGCTCTACTTTATGTGAAATCCTTCTTGTTTTAAACTTTTGTATTTGATGTCTTGCACGAAAACGTATAGATTTTAACTATCCAACCAAACAACACAGGGTTTTGCATATTCCACTAGAAAATTTTTGACTTCGTGATTTATTTGTCTAGTTATTGTTCCATTCCTAAACATGATTAAGCCCTAACCCTGATTATCGCTAATCTAATCACGTGTTAAGGCTTTTGAGATGCGGGGGCATCACACCACCCGTCTCCTTCCTCTGCCTGCCTCTTCCGCCTGCGTCCTGGCGCCGCCGCCATCTGCTGCAGCCGCCGTCGTTGGTCTCGTCTTCCCTGGCGTGGGCAAAACCGCCGTCATCTGTTGCAGCCGTCTTCTCCGAGGCCGTCGACACGCGCCTTGGATGCGGCACGGGCGTGGAGGCCGCCGGCGCGTGGTCCGAGGCAGCTCGGGCGTGGAGGCGGGCAGCGGGGCCCCGACCGCCAGGCGGCCGATGCGGGATTTCTTCTCCGCTTGGCTGGCCACCCTCCGCTCGCCGCTCCTCCCGCTGCTCCGCCGCGCGCTCTCCCCCTCGTCCGGCTCCTGGGACGACCCGCTCTCCTCCGCCGCCGTGGCCGTCGAGGCCCACTTCCAGGCGCACTGGTCCGTGCTCGACACCGTCACACGCCAAGACTCGGCGCCGTCCCCGCTGTCTCTGACTACCTTCGGTGGGCCCAGGAGGCCTTCGTGGCCGCCGAGGCCACCAGGGCCGCCGACGTGGAGGCGTTCCAGGATGAGCTCAAGGGCATCACGCTCGAGGACAATAGGGAAGCCCTTGGGTGGGCAGCCCACTGGGGCTCCCCGAGGCCATCGCGCCGTCCCCGACGACCTCTCGCATGCGCTTCCCGCTGTCAGGGTTGCCGGAGCCCTCGCCGGGGTCGGTCCCATTCTCGTGTCGCGCTGGAGAAGAAGCAAGGCAGCTGGAGGAGTAGGGAGGGATCACGGCCACGGGGGGAGAAGAAGTAGGGCGGCCGCGGCGGGCTCGGGATTGGGCGCCGTCAAAGGCGGAGGAGCCGGTGGAGGAAGATGTCCTAGCCTTTTGTCCCCACCAGGGTGCCCTGACAAGTGGGCCATAGGCCAGCATGGCGGGGAGAGCCAATGTGGCCTGCCACATGGGCAAACCGCCTTAGAAAACCACCTTAGGGTCATTTGCACCAAACGTCAAAGTTTAGGGTGTTCGTTACACGGTTTTGAAGTTGGGGGTGCTATGTGCTCGCACTTCCAAACCTCAGGAGTTATATAAACTTTTTCCATTTTCTACTACATGTGTCGTATTATATTATTTATTATCTAACTACTTAGTTATATTATAGCTATATTCAAATTATGTTGTGAATTATTAAACTTTAATTTATAATTATTGATTGTTAAAAAAATTAGTGTATTATCTAACTTTTTAAATCCATTTCAGTTCCGTTGCCGGTCCGACTCCGTACCATTTACAACATCTTAAAAAAGTCCATATCCATATCCACAATCGTATAATATCAACTCCACTCGGAACCCAATGAAAAAAATATAATTAAGATATGGAAAAGAAGTTATCCCTTCAATCCGATCTATTTGCATAGCTAGATTTTAACTTGTGGTCATTTGATGAGGTCTTTTCCTAATTTGTTCGGACTTCTCATGGTATGGCTGTATGGAGAACGTGTTCCACAAGAACAGCGACCGGGCAACTGAAGGCAACGCTGCTGCTTTTGCTGCATTCTTTTCCTAGGAAACCGCTTGCTGTCCAGATCAACGGCCAACGGCTGCTCCCAAAAGCTGTCTTTTATAAGCACGCATTAGACCACGCCCATGTTCAAAGAACCTTTCAGATAGAACATGAACCACTGGTCCATTCTCCATCTAACGTTCAGAGGTCAAAGCCTAGATTGACCCTGCTCCGAGTACTCTATGGTTTCTTTGAAAGGATCAACAAGACTTGGACTAAGAAGGTTTCTCTTGAAGATTAAATGATGGATTTGAGGGAGATTTAGAGACTTAGGGTGAGAAAGGGAGGAGTATCCATGGAGATACGGAAGAGTTCTGGGGTCTTCTTCCATCCCCTTTTTCTTCTTCTAGTTTTTATCATTGTACAATTACAGTTTGGTCCCTAGTGGGCTCCATAATTACATCATACACCAACACTCCCCTTCAAGATGGGGTAAATACATCATAGAGACCCATCTTGTGCTACATAAAATCGAGAAGGTTTTTTTCAAGCAGACCTTTGGTAAGCATATCTGCTACTTGACTAGATGAACATACATAAGGTAGACATATTATCCCTCAATCCAACTTCTCCTTGATAAAATGGTGATCAATCTCCAAATGCTTGGTTCTATCATGTTGCACCGGATTGTCTGCTATATCTATCGCAGCCTTATTATCACAATATAACATCAAGGGTGAACACTTGAAGAGACCCAATTCAGTAAGAAGAATTCGTAACCATAATACATCACATACACCATGCACCATAGATCGAAATTCAGCCTCTGCTATGGATCTAGCCACAACAGTTTGTTTTTTACTACGCCATGAGACTAGATTTCCACCAACAAATGTGCAATACCCAGAAGTTGAACGTCGATCATCTAGTGAGCCTGCCCAATCAGCATAAGTGTAGCACTCAACTTGAAGATCTCCTTGACAACTATATAGTAAACCCTTTGCAGGACATCCCTTTAGGTAACGAAGAATTCAGGTTACAACATCCATGTGGGATGACCTTGGGTCATGAATGAATTGGCTGACTGCACTTACAGCAAAAGCAATATCTGGTCGAGTATGAGATAGGTAAATAAGTTTACCAACTAGTCTTTGATAGCATTCATGATCCACAGGTTTCCCTGAATCTTGTATAAGACTGATGATTCTGTTCAAGTGGTGTCATGGCTGGACGACATCCAATCATACCTGTCTCTTGTAGAAGATCTAAAGTATATTTTCTTTGAGAGAGGAAAATGCCTTTGTGCCCTCTAGATACTTCAATCCCAATAAAATATCTCAATTGTCCCAAGTCTTTGACTTCAAATTCTTGTGCAAGCCGACCTTTAAGGTACTTGATTTCCTCAACATCATCACCAGTGATGACGATTCCATCCACATATAAAATTAAGACATCAACCTTACCCTTGTTGCGCTTGTAGAACATGGTGTGATCTAGATTGCTTTGGCTATGCCATTTTTTCATAGCTAGCCGAAATCTATCAAACCAAGCTCTAGGTGATTGCTTCAGGCCATACAAGGAACGGTGCAACCGAAATACCTTCCCCGTAGTGCGACTTGTCTCAAAACTAGGTGGAATATGCATATAGACATCTTCATGAAGATCACCATGGAGAAAAGCATTTTTGACATCCATCTGATAAATATCCCAGTTTAGGTTTGCTACACACGATATGAGTGTTCTGATCGAGTTCATTTTTGCTACTGGTGCAAATGTCTCGTCATAGTCAATTCCATATGTTTAGGTATATCCCTTTGCCACAAGGCATGCTTTGTATCTTTCCACTTTACCCTCTGGGGTATGCTTAGTGGTAAAGACCCACTTACAAACTACCTAGTGGTAGATCCACAAGCTCCCAAGTTTTGTTTTTTCCAAGGCTCTCAACTCTTCAAGCATTGCTTCCCTCCACATGGGATCCTCCTTAGCTACCTCCCAGTTTTTGGTATGGATATGGAATCTAGAGAAGTAAGAAATCTTTGAAAGATTGGGCTACAACATTCATAGGAGATAAAGTTGGCTAGACTATGTTTGTAACCAACATAATCTTTTAGGTGGGTAGGAATATTTAAAGTCCTAGTTGTTTTCCTTAACGCAATTGGTAACTCATCTTGAGAAACAGGTGCAGATAAATGGTTATCATCCTGACCAATGGTGCTAGTAGGAGCAATGGGATTAGGAGGGTGATTGGTACCTGTGTCCGCATGCGTAGTGGGCTCCACAACCTGTGTAGGTGATGATAATGAATTTTGGGAAGCATCTTTCATGTCTCCATGGCTAGAATTGTTAATGTTATCATGATGAACTTCCTCCCCCTGACTAGAGGCATTGTTGTCAAAAGGAGAAACACCTGGAGTAGGGATAAGAATTGGGTGTATTACGGTACCTCCATTAGTATTATCCCCCTCTTGTCCTACTACAGGTGGGCTTAGATCAATCCTAGTATCATTCAAGGATCCAAGATAATAAGGTTCATGCTCATGAAATGTTACATCCATACTAATGAAAAAAACGATGTTCAGATGGACACCAACACCTGTAGCCCTTTTGAGAAGGAGAATAGCCCATAAATACACATTTGATAGCGCGAGGATCCAATTTTCCAACTGAATTTCGATGGTCATGCACAAAACAAACACATCCAAAAACCTTAGGAGGAACCACGAAATCATTTGAATTCAAAAGACACTCTGCAGGCGTCTTAAAACCAAGAGTACGGAGAGGCATACGTTTTATCAAGTACGTTGTAGTTTTTATTGCCTCTCCCCAAAGAAACTTGGGAACATTCATGGTAAACAAGAGTGAACGAGCAACTTCAAGTAAATGTCTGTTTTTACGTTCTGTAACACCATTTTGCTCTGGTGTATTGACACATGTAGTTTGATGTTCAATGCCAAGTGAGGCAAGGAACCCTTCAAACTCCATGTTAATATATTCAGTTCCATTATCAGAATGCAAAGTTTTGATAGTTGTTCCAAACTGATTTTGGATGAGAGTACACAAATCTTTAAAAACTAAGAACACATCACTTTTACGTTTCAACAGGTAAAGCCAAGTGTGTCGACTAAAATCATCAATAAAAGTGACAAACCACCTATGCCCAGAAATAGATTGAACCTCACAGGGTCCCCAAACATCAGAATGGATTATTTCGAATGGTTTGTGACTCCGCAAACCCTTACTACGGTAGGTTCCCCTTGTATGTTTTGCAAGCTCACATGAATCACATATAAGGGATTCCTTAGGACATAATTTGAAAAAGAGAGGGGTAGATACGATACATAGTAGCAAAAGAGATATGACCCAACCTCCAATGATGGAGTAACAATTCTTGACTAGGGGACATGCAAGTTGCAAGAGCAATTTCATCACCTCCTTCATCAAGGTAGTAGAGCCCATCATGCACGGTCCCAATCCCAAGAAGTCTCCCTTGTCCCAAGCTCCTGAAAAGTACAACAGGTAGGATCAAACCATCCTCTACAATTTAGGCTTCTAGTAATGGAGCTAACGGATAAGAGATTAACAGGAAATTTGGGAACATGTAGAACTAGAGATAAGGAAAATGTCTTAGTACACTATATAGTTCCACATCCTGTAATAGGTGCCATGGAACCATCAGCAACACAAACTTTGTCCTTACTTGAGATGGGTGTGTAAGAACTAAACAAGTTTGAGGCTCGAGTCATGGGGTTTGTGGCTCTAGTATCAATTATCCATGATTTAGATTGGGATTTATAAGATTTCATACCTTGAGAGGTAACACTAAGACCAGATTCAACTTTAGAGGAGCCATGGGAGGAAGATTGGCTTTCCGAGAGTTTGAGCTTGGATTTAAACTCCTCTAGAGCTTGCATGTCTACCATTGGTAGCTCCTTTGTAGATGCAGTGTGACTAGCTTGCCTTTCGTTTGAACCTTGAGCTCCCCCTAGCTGAGATCTTCCTTTCTCCCACCAAGGTGGATAGCCATGCAACTTAAAGCACATGTCCTCTATGTCCCTTTTTTTTCTTACAATGGTTACAAAACATTTTATTTTTGTCCTCCTTTACCATAGACTGTGGGACACGATGAGTTTGCATGGATAATGCTGCACATACATCTACACACTTTTGACCATCATCTTTGGGATGCGCTAAGCGGGTCTCCTCCTCAACCACACTTGAGAGGACATCATCAAAAGCAGGCCACTCGGGCATAGAAAAATCCGCTGCCGGCGGAGGTTGAACTCTTGGTTCAGGCCATTGTTGACAGTTGTTATTTCGCGATTTCAACCATCAACTATCCTTGGGATAAAGCAAAGCATGTAACTTTATTGGACTATCCCTTGCTACTAATGAATTCCATGAGTTTTGTACAACCATTTGATTGCAGGTACAAAATGCACTTCAAAATGAGGTAATTTGGTACGGAAATGAACTTCAGCAGCCAAAGGGCTCTGGGGCATGGCCGACCAGCCCTATCCATGGCCACCCGGCCACCCCTCGATGGCACTAGGGCACCAGCATGGCCGCCCGGCCATCCAACCGAGCCAATTCGCCTCCACTCCGAGTGTACAAACTCAAGTGTTGGCCAAGTTCCCAACACAACAAGTACCAGAAGGCCGCCATGTCATTAATCCACCCCCATGGATTGATGAAATCAGCAATCCAAGTGACTTAAATCCAATGGCCAAGGAAGAAACGCACTCTGAATCCAACGATCCACGGAGAAACACACCGAAATAACTGTCAGCCGCCATCCAGGAGGCATGCAAGACGTAGGATCACCAAGGTCGGCAAATCCAATGGCCGCTTGGCCATGGTCATGGTCGACCGGCCACCCTTTGGACCTATTTTGCACGTGCGTCAACTAATTCAACCGCCAACCGACTTGGGGAAGCAATCTCAGCCGAAGAAGTGCCAAGGTTGGTGGATCCTATGGCCGCCTAGCCATAGGGGTGGCTACTCAGCCACCCATGTGGCTGCCCAGCCACCGACTTATGCCCCTCACCAACCTACACTGCCTACAAGTACCCCCTCACTGTTTAGGACTATAAATAGACCCCTGGAGTGCATTGGCAAAAGGGTGGAGAAGTTGAAAGAGCTACATTCTACTTTAGAGTGTTTCAAGTTAGGATAGTCTTGGGAGTTAGAGTGAGTCGAGCTTTGCCTTAGAGTTCTCAGAGATATCTTCGAGTCTATGGTAAAGTCGCTTGTATCCTTGTACCTTTGTTATCTCTAGTATAATATATTTACTTTACTTTATTTCTATCTCTTGCAAGTGTGGTGTACCTTTCTTTGCATACTTGCTTGGCTTAGGCTGTGGTTACTTTGGTTATTCAAGTCTTGTTAATCTTGTCGGTGCTATATCCAATCTATGCGCAAGGCTCTAGTTAGATGCTTTCCTCTGGTCAAGGACGATCTATTGTTACTCGAGCATTGCTCGAGTATGTTTATAGCGTGCCATCCTCTCCACTCAGATTTGCTAGGTAGCCCCACTCAGTGATAGTGTGTGGTGTGCATGTGTATCCCAAGCCCATCGTTTGGGAGGCCCGTAGGCGTTAGCTAGGTTCTCTTTCGGTGGCCAACTATCTACCCCTTGGCTCCTCGAGGGCGCTAGAATTTCGCTTGATGCAAGACCCTAACCTGTTTACTTGAATCTCTTTTGTTAGTCACAATATAGTATTTGCAGCCAACAAGAATAGTGTTTGGGAACTTTATCTTGCTCGTTGTCCTCCTAGGCAACTATACCTTTCTACATATATGTTTGGTAGTTTAGTTACTTCTTCACCATACACCTATTTTTATTGGCTTACCCCTGTCTGAATTACTAGTCTATATATTTACTTAAGTTACCGAGTATTTGATCTGAATTTATCCAATTATACTCTCTCAGCGGCCGCTTCCTTGTGGAAATTTACGATACCTTAGAATACTCCGGGTGAAAGGCTACAGCAGTCTCAACGCGCTTGCGGAGTAACATCTGTTTAGGCTAAGAGACGCCAACAATCTTTTCTGGCGCCATTGCCGGGGAAGCAATATGCAGAGAGATAATTGATAGCTCATTTTGAACCCTGTATACTTAATAAATTTATCGCTAGTTTTTAGCAGGCTCACTTTGCTCTATTTTCTTGTTGTGGTTGCAACAGAGAGGTGTATGACAGGTTTCGTCCTGCTGGAAAATTACCACAATAATCCAGGATCACTATTCAGGAGAGTCCGTCCGAAGACTATCCACAGACAGAGACCTGTGCCAAGGGATCTTGAATCAATTGCATCAACAAGCCGCACTCCCTTTATCACCGACATGGTCGAAAAGACCATCCGTGAGTTCTCCATCCCGTCAAGCAACAATGTCCTTATGGGGCCAGAAGTGCGAATAGGGGAGAACTTTGAGCTCAAACCCAGCATATGGTTCAAGCTATCCCGTTTTGCGGACTAGCAATAGAGGACGCCAACACTCACCTGCAGCAATTCCTAGAAATTTATAGCACTTTCACAATGAAGGGTGCATCCCCCGATGCCGTTAAACTACACCTCTTTCTATTTTCACTTGTTGGAAAGGTGAAGCAATGGTTCTACCTTCAATGCATTCCTCACAAAGTACTTTCCTCTGGGAAAGACCAATGCATTGAGAAACAATATCTCAAGCTTCCAACATCTCATAGATAAAATAGTGGTGGAGGCCTGGGAACGATTACAGGGGTACATCGCGGCCTGCTCCACCATGGAATGGAACAATGGCAGGATTAAACCTTGCTGCACAAGAGCACCTGTATGCAGCTGCAGGAGGATCCTTCTTATCCTTGAGTGTGAGGGCTGCCAAAGATCTCATCGAGAAGATGGCCACTAACCAAGGATGGAAAGAAGAGAGGTCCAGTACCCAAGCCCGTGGAGTTCATTAAATCAACAATACAGACTTGCTCGCCGCCAAGATGGACCTACTGTTAAAGAAGATAGGAGGCAATCTAGAGACTGCACCGGTCCAGGCCCTGGATGCTCGCATGACTTGCAAAATCTGCGGGGATACGAGCACTCGGGGAATAGCTGCTTTGAAACTCGACTGGAAGATGCAAACTTCATCGGGAGTTCTAGCAATTTCAACAATGGGAATCGTCCTCAGCTAGGATGGATTGCAAGACCATATATTCCTTTCTGCGGACAAGGCTAATTCGTTTGACCAAAAAGCTGTGAATGATAGCATAAGTAAGAAATTTCATGCAAATGATAACCTCTTTGAATCTATTTCTTTGCAAATAGAAACTCTTAATAGTGTTGTGAAAAACCAACTGAGTTTTAACAAAATGTTAGAAACACAGATAGCTCAGGTAGCCGCTTCTTTGCCCAACACCAATGCGGGAAAGCTTCTGGGTCAACCGGACCCTCCCAAAGAGCACATAAATGTAGTCACCACTAGGGGTGGTAAGTCCACACAGGACCCTCCACATCCTAGCAGTACAGGTATAGGTAAAGAGCAGGAGAAGACCACCAAAACCGAGGAGAAGGAAGAAAATGAGACCAGACCTAGAATGGAGAAGGCACCACAGAAAACACCTCCACATGAGTTCTATGACACGATGGTGCTACCCTTCCCTCCACGCAACAAGAAGACTACCACTGATGAACAATACAGTAAGTTTGTCGAGGTAATTTAGAAATCATACTTCAATATCCTGCTGCTAGATGCTATGCAGGTACCGACATATGCCAAGTACTTAAAAGACATCTTCAACAACAAGAAACCTTTGCCATCAGCGGAAGTAGTTCAAATGACGGAAGAGTGTAGCACAGCTATACTCGACAAGCCACCTTAGAAGAAAAATGACCCTAGAAGTCCTACCATTCCGTGATCAATTTGGAACCAATTCTTTGATCAAGCCTTATGTGACCTTGGAGCTAGCGTCAACATTATGCCTAAAGCAGTCTTTGACAAATTAAACCATGCTACACGCGCCCCCACTGCCATGTGCCTACAACTCGCAAACCAGTCCATTCGACACCCCACAGGGATCGCTGAGGATGTTCCGGTGAGAATCCAAAATTTCCTTATCCCAGTGGACTTTGTGGTACTAGACATGGAAATCGATGCCAAGATGCCACTCATCCTGGTTGACCATTCTTGAGCACTACGGATGCAAGCATTGATGTTGGAGCTGGACAAGTCCATTTAAACATCAATGGTATGAGAGAGACATTCGTCTTCAAACCAAAATGGGGCAGTGCAACCGAGTGGAAGTATTTAACTGCTATGGCTAGAAACTTGTGCCAAAGACCGTCATCAGACAGATGCTTCTGTGCCAAAAATGGACATGCTCGTTTCATTCATGAAGCGCAAATTAGATCATGAACTGTCACCCGACGAAGAGAAGAACAAGAGCGGAAAAAGGCGAATCTCAAAAAGACTAGCCCCAAACCCCAGGAACTGAGAGCCAATGGACCGGCTCCATTGCTTCTGGAGTGATGAGTGATTTTCAACAGAAGTCAAAGACCTAGATGGACTTGGGCACAAGACCTCCGATGGACAGGAGGCCCTCCGATGGACTGGAGGTAGATGGAGAAGAAAGTCCTCCAAAGGACCGGAGGCATGCTCGGCGTCTGTCGGCCATGGGAGTTCGGTACACGAAGGAGTGGCACGGCGACGGCAGGAGTAAGTCCTCCGAAGGACTGCGAGGCTGCCCCGATGGACAGGGGATGCCGGGCGCCACCGCGGTGCTTCAACCCGAGTGCGTGGCGCGAAGATGTGTGAGGGAGGCTTTGGCGGCTTCCGCTCAAAACCGCCAACCCAGCTACCCAAGCCTTGATGGGTTGGGCCTTGACTCGCCAAGATAGAGAAGATGGGCCAAATCTAGCCCAGGCGGAGACTTCCTAAAGTTTCCCAGTTTCTGACTTCAAAACTGGGGGTTGATCGCGGATTGGACTACTGGCCACGTAGAGAACATCCGGGGATTGCGTGGAACTTACGAAGATCAAGACTTCATCGTGATCGTCTATCCCGAAATATCGTGTAATCTTTCGTTTGAGTCCTTAGGGTTTGTCTAGTTGTAGGGACCTAAGTGCAAAACTGCTTATACAGCACTCGGGTATAAATTGGTCCAAGACAGGTCATTAGAGTGACTCTTGGCTGCTAGAATTAGGTTTTGCTTTGTGATTTTCGTCCTCAATCCTTGAGCTCCATTGTTAGGGAGGATAGAATAGGATTTAGCCTCCTAATCATGAGGGAAGGTGAGGGTGGTTGCTTGGGACAAATTCCTGCTTGTATGCTGAATCTATAGACCCATCTTGGGCACTTAATCGAAGCAAATTCGTGCAGCAACTTGGTGTTCTTCTCCTCCCTCCCTCTCTTTGGTTTTTGGGTCCAATCCTTGTCTTTTGGGTGTTTGTTTTGGCCAAGGTTAGAATCCTGTGTCTTGCTGATGTTTTGGACTTGCTAGGACATGGAGATCATGACTTAGTTCATCCCAATCCTGCAGGATTGCCACGAGCAAGTTTCCTTTGTGTTTTCCCCTCTCTTGCCCAAAGATTGCGATCTCACGAAATCTGAAATTCCTGCCGATGCCTTGATCATTTTGTGTTGATCTTTTGGGAAAAGCTTTGGAATGGGGTCCAAATAGCCTGTGCAAAATTTGGTGAAGATTGGACAAGATTTGGTCTGGTTTGGGTTAGAAAACCACGTGTCTGAGACTTTACCGGATAGTCCGGCAGAGGCCACCGGATAGTCCGGCAGTGCCCACCGGATAGTCTGGCGTGAGGCTCTGCCCAGGGCATGCCACCAGGATAAGATGTTGGAGAAGGCAGCCAAGAAGCTGCAGAAGCAGAAAGCCAAGTTGGCTGATGCTTTAGCTGAGATAGAGAGGCTGAAGAGTGTGCCAGCCCAGCCTAGTGAGCTTGAGTGCCCTACCTATGAGACTTTGATGAGAGATCTCTGTGAGCAGAAGAGCAAGTATGCTCATCAGGTAGAGGAAATGGATAGGCTAAAGGTAGAGTTAGGCAAGCTCCAGTCTAAACTGGATGAGCCTATTTTGAGTGATGAGCCTGAGTGTGAGATGTGTCCTCACCTAGCTGTTGACATAGCTGAGATGAAAGTGAGGTGTGAGGGACAGCCGAAGGAGTTGGAGAAGCTTAGGGCTAGACCCACGCTTTTGGGTGCGTGCATGGTCTGTCCTACTTTGAGGAGTGAGCTTGATCAGTTGAGAGCTGACTTTGAGGTGCTTTCAGCACCCCCTGACACTTGTGAGAACTGTCTCACTTTGAGGTTGATGTTGGTGGATAGGGAGGCCGCCATTAAGAAGCTAGAGAAGTCTGCTCCCTCTATTCCCTCTCTAGACTGTGATACTTGTGCTGCCCAGACTCTAGTTCTGGAGGATCTGAGAGAGGAGAAGTTGGTCCTTGAAGAGGACAACTGTAGGCTGAGAGAGGTGCTGAGTTGGATGTATGCCAGAGAACCTCAGCTTAGGATGATTATAGAGGGAAGCAAACGTGAAGAGGGTGACAAGAGTGGGCTTGGTCTGGGAGGGTGTAGTACATCAGGTGAGAAGAGTGCCCTAATCAAGCTTAAGACTGCCTCACCCCAGCCTGATGCAACAGTTGATGGGGTTTACCATGAGCCTCCCAAGGCTGCCCCAAGAAAATGTCACTGGACACCCAAGCCACCACAGGCTGAGCTGGATAAGATTGTGAAGGAAGTGCTTAAGCCTTCAAGCAAAGCTCAAGAGAAACCAGAACTAGGCACCGTCCACTAAACAGATACGTGCCTAGCAACACAACAGTGCCGTCCACTGTGAGGATATGCACCAATGCAAGAAAACTCAAGATCCGACCAAGAATGGCACCGGGGCAACGAACTTTGTAAAAATCACCACAAGACACTCACCGCACCTCGGTGTGTCTCATTGACTCAAAGTGAACAAAGAGAATAGTCTAAACGTGGGAAATGCAAAAATCTGAAGCAGAAACACAGCGGAAAAACCAAAGAGAGACAAACATCGCAGCTCCCTAGCTGGACCGGATTATCCGGTGGCCGACACCGGACTGTCCGGTGGGATCGGACTGTCCGGTGGCTGCTGTTGGATTATCTGGTGGCACGCCCTGGGCAGAGCCTCACGTCGGATTGTCCGATGGGTGCTGCCGGTCTATCCGATGGAACCTGACTATCCGGTGGCCTCTGCCGGACTATCCGGTAGAGTCGTAGACAGGGGTTTTCCAACCCAAACCAGACCAAATCTTGTCCAATCTTCACGAAATTTTGCACAGGCTATCTGGACCCTCTTCCAAAGCTTTTCCCAAAAGATCAACGCAAAATAATCAAGGGATCGACATGAATTTCAGATTTCGTGAGATGGCAATCTTTGGGCAAGAAAGGGGAAAACACAAAGGAAACTTGCTTGTGGCAATCCTGCAGGATTGAGATAAACTAAGTAATGATCTCCACGTCCTAGCAAGTCCAAAACATCAGTAAGAGAAAGGATTCCATCCTTGGCCAAAGCAAACACCCAAAAAAGGCAAGGATTGGACCCAAAAATCAAAGAGAGAGAGAGAGGGAGAAGAAGAACACCAGGTTGCTGCACAAATTTGCTTCGATTAAGTGCCCAATATGGGTCTATAGATTTAGCATATAAGCAGGAATTAATTCCAAGCAACGACCCTCACCTTCCCTCAAGATTAGGAGGCTAAATCCTACTCTAACCTCCCTAACAATGGAGCTCAAGGCTTGAGGACGAAAATCACAAAGCAAAACCTAATCCTAGCAGCCAAGAGTCCCTCTAATGACCTACCTTGGACCTATTTATACCTGAGGGCTGTTTAGGCAGTTTTGCACTTAGGTCTCTACAACTAGACAAGGACTCAAACGAAAGATTACAGGATATTTTGGGACGGACGACCACGATGAAGTCTTGATCTTCGTAAGTTCCACACAATCCTCGGATGTTCTCCTTGTGGCCAGTAGTCCAATCCGTGATCCGCCCCCGGTTTTGAAGTCAGAAACCGGGAAACTTTAGGAAGTCTCCAGCTGGGCCGGATTTTGGCCCATCTTCTCTATCTTGGTGAGTCAAGGCCCAACTCACCAAGGCTTGGGTAGCTTGGTTGACGGTTTTGTGCTGAAGCCGCCAATGCCTCCCTCACACGTCTTCGCGCCACGCACTCGGGTTGGAGCACCGCGGTGGCGCCCGGCATCCCCTGTCCATCGGGGCAACCTCGCAGTCCTTCGGAGGACTTACTCCTGTCATCGCCGTGCCACTCCTCCGTGTACCGAACTCCCATGGCCGACAGACGCTGAGCATGCCTCCAGTCCTTCGGAGGACTTTCTTCTCCATCTACCTCTAGTCCATCGGAGGGCCTCCTGTCCATCAGAGGTCTTGTGCCCAAGTCCATCAAGGTCTTTGGCTTCTGTTGACAATCACTCATCACTCCAGAGGCAATGGAGCCGGTCTATTGGCTCTCAGAGGACTTAAAATTCCTCTGCGCTATGTGGCGTAGATAGAAATATGCACATGTGTTTAGGATGCTTTACCACTGGTTAAGACTAGTTCGCGATGGAAACACCATCACAATCACGTCATTCGTGATGAGGATTGCCTCTGATCTGGGGGTTCTAGCAAATTCCCGAGTGGCATTCCTACCCTAAGACACACCAAACTTTATGACAAAGAGCCACTTCGGTGCATTTTCTGCGCAAAACCAGCATGGGGAACCTTGTCATGATTTACAAGGGGTATGAGTACGAACTACCACTTCCCGTACCACAGTTCAAACTCTATTCTATAGACACATTATCCATGCCACTCGAAACACCAAGGCACAATGTCACTGGGGTCATGATGAGAGCACAGAGGCAAGCAGCCGAAGAGCGAATGCGCGAGGAACAGGAAGACCCACAAGCTGCGGGGACTTGACCCATGTGGTTCAATACCGCAGTAGGACCATTCTAGCAAACTCAGGGTGGTGACCAATCTTGGCACCACCAAGACGGGTCTTGGCATAGCTCGTGCAAACATAACTCCAGCCCTGCACAACCCCTGCAACCGGACCAATATGGTGGAGGAGGAACCTTCTATGGCTATGGTGCAGGTCCCTCTACATCTGCACGCTTCACAAATGACCCACCGAGCTCCATCTTTGGGTCCCTAAATATCCAAGACCAACACACAACAGGGATGGTCATCCAACTCCACCAAATCGACCAACGCACTCAGAACATTAAGCAACAGCAAGGAGATTACTACAATCTCCTTCTTGAGACGAGGGCAACGATCGATCGCTTTTACGACCAGACCCAAAAGTTCTACTAGTACCACAGGTACTACCTCGACTAGCTTCGTTGAAGCTTAGGGGGAAACCCGACCGACACTTGGGTATGTGCACCAATCCCCCTGTCCTCTCCTATACCTTAGCTTTCCCGTTTTAGTCCCATGAGTATCACCACTATCGTTTTGCCGAATGAGAGCTTGCTTAATAGTAGTTATTTCTTTTCCATCTGTTTTAGTTTGAATAAATGCTAAAAAAATCCCCATGAATAAAGTTTACATGCTAGTTTCATTGAGGAGATGATGAATAGTTGCTCTATCAAGTTGATTGTTTAATTCTTGCATGAAACATATGCTTAGCCTAGTCCTATGCTAGTGTATAAAAGAAGTAAGTCAAAGTTCTACCATGTGGATGCCATTTGTGATAACAAGCCTAAATTATTGAGAAACATGATATGACTTAAAAATGGATGACTCTTTCTCATTCTTGGTAAGATGAATGTCTTAGGTTTTCAATTTGAAAATGACAAAATAAAGCTCCCCTTGGTCAAAATTCCTACCAGAGCAAAAAATGATTCAAAAGTTTTAAACCTCTGCAAAGAGCTACTTAGAAATTGTTTTGAGCTTTGTCAAATTTTGAGTCTCATTGAGTGGAAATATCACCTTCTGTTGAAGCTGGAGTATAAAGCAAACAAATGCAAGTGATCAATTTTGGACTTCGCACCCACCAAAATGTCTCCCAATACTTCTCATGATCCCTGGACCTTCAAACTTCAAGGAGGAAAGGTATGGAGCAAAAAAATGTGTGAAAAGTCACAGCAAAAGGAATTGCGTGCAAAAGCACGGCAAAATGAAAAGCATGCAAGTTCAAGCATGGCAAAAATTAATAAAGTCTCCATATCTTCTCCAAACTCACAAAAGGCTACGAGGGATGAAAATCAAGAGAAGGAGACTCAATGTTCTACCACTCATACTCCAATGATCAGATAGAAGAAGTGATAGAGTATACTCTTTGGTCCAATCCTTGGTTCAGCAAAATAAACATTCTAGGTGTGCTACACTCTCTCCCACCTAAAGGTCCACAAAGGCCTTAGTGTATGGAAGGTTTGGCCAAACTCATAGCCATTGGTAAGGAAACACATCTGAGCGATCGAGAGTATCCTTGGGGAAGCTTCTTTTGTTTTGAAAACTTTGAAAAAACACCTGAGAAGAACATCCAAAACGAACTGCTTGAGTTATTCCCACAATAAAGTCATTCTATCTCTCAATCACCCAAGGCAAAATAAGCAAAAAGATGCACCATAGGTATGACAGTGAACTTTAATTGTTTCGCTACTTGGGGAAACGGTTGAGGGTTGTGTTACATATAAGAATTTCCTTTTGACTTCGGTATTGCAGCAACTCCTGATCCATACCTACCTTGTCTTAAGCTTTGCTCGAAGACGAGCAAAAGTTTAAGCACGGGAGGTATTGACGGTTGTTATGATTTCAACCGTCAACTATCCATGAGATGAAGCAAAGCATGTAACTTTATTGGACTAACCCTTGCTACTAATGAATTCCATGAGTTTTGTACAACTATTTGATTGCAGGTACAAAATACACTTCAAAATGAGGTAATTTGGCAAGGAAATGAACTACAGCAGCCAACGTGCTCTGAGGCATGGCTGGCCGGCCATCATAGTGGCCGCCCGGCCATCACAATGGCTGCCCGACCACCCCTCAGCAGCACCAGGGCACCAGCATGGCCGCCCGGCCATCCGACCGAGCCAATTCGCCTCCACTCCGACCCTGCATGCAAGAACAACGTGTCAAGTGTACAAACTCAAGTGTTGTCCAAGTTCCCAACACGACAGGTACCAGGCCATGTCATTAATCCGCCCCCATGGATTGTTGAAATCAGCAATCCAAGTGACTTAAATCCAATAGCCAAGGAAGAAACACACTCTAAATCCAATGATCCACGGAGAAACACACCGAAATAATTGTCAACCGCCATCTAGGAGGCATGCAAGACGTTGGATCACCAAGGTCGGCAAATCCAATGGCCGCCTGGCCACCCTTCAAACCCGTTTTGCACGTGTGTCAACTAATTCAACCGCCATCCGACTTGGCAAATCAATCTTAGCCGAAGAAGTGCCAAGGTTGGTGGATCTGGCCGCCCGGCCACCCACGTGGCCGCTCGGCCACCGACTTACCCTCCTCACCGACCTACACTGCCTACAAGTACCCCCTCACTAGTTAGGACTGTAAGTAGACCCCTGGAGTGCATTGGCAAAAGGGTGGAGAAGTTGAGAGAGCTACATTCTACCTTAGAGTGTTTCATTCCTTTCTTAGTAGTTAGGATAGTCTTAGGAGTTAGTGTGAGTCGAGCTTTGCCTCGGAGTTCTTAGAGATATCTTTGAGTCTGTGGTAAAGTCGCATGTATCCTTTTACCCTTGTTATCTCTTGTATAATATATTTACTTTACTTTATTTCTATCTCTTGCAAGTGTGGTGTACCTTTCTTTACATACTTGCTTGGCTTAAGCTGTGGTTAATTTGGTTATTCAAGTCTTGTTATCCTTGTCGGTGCTATAATCCAACCTATACGCTAGGCTCTGGTTAGATCTTCTCCTCCAATCAAGGACGATCTATTGTTACTTGAGTACGTAAATAGCGTGTTATCCTCTCCACGCAGATTTGCTTGGTAGCCCCACTCGGTGATAGCGTGTGGTGTGCATGTGTATCCCAGGCCCGTCGTTCGGGAGGCCCGTAGGCGTGAGCTAAGTTTTGTTTTGGTTGCTAACTATCTACCCCCTGACTCCTCGAGGGTGATAGAATTTCGCTCGATGCGAGACCCTAGCCTGTTTACTTGAATCTCTTTTATTAGTCACAATATTGTCTTTGCAGCCGACGAAAATAGAGTTTGAGAACTTTATCTCGCTCGTTATCCTCCCAGGCAATTATACCTTTATACAGATATCTTTGGTGGTTTAGTTACTTTTTCACCGTACACCTATCTTTTATTGGCTTACCACTGTCTAAATTACTAGTCGATATATTTACTTAAGTTACAAAGTTCTTGATCTGAGTTTATCAAATTATACTCTCTCGCTTGCCACTTCCCTGTGGAAATTTACGATACCTTTAAATATTCCGGGTGAAAAGCTACGACGGTCTCCGTGCGCTTGCGAAATAAAATCTGTTTAGGCTAAGAGATGCCAACAACCATTGACAAAGAGTTTGCTCACAAATGACTCAAACCATACATGATGAGCTGCCAAGTCATTCTTGTCAACAGGTTCAAAGGGGTGATAGTAATGTAAATCTTTGTACAGCTTCTTTACTTCACTTGCATACTGGTCACAGATCTTGAGCCTTGCTTCAGATTAGTCAACTCATGCATGTTTCATGTGGCTTGCATCTTATTTGTTTTTCCGGCAAATTGTATTTTCAAGGATGCCCAAACCTCATAAACTGTGTCCATATTTTCAACTTGTTCCCTGATTGGTGGTTCCATACTCCCCAACAACCAAACTAGTACTTTGTCATTGATTTGTTTGCTGCTAGAACCACCTTTAACAGAATCGTCTTCTCTTAGAGACAAGTAAATAATCATAGTCATTAGCACCCAAGATCAATTTTGCATGGCGTGCCCAGCTGATGTAATCTCTCGGTCCTGATAATCTGACTGGATTAGGCTCTAGTGTCTGCTTGGTTATCTCAAGGGCTGGTTTCGGTTGTTTTTGCTGCTGCTCAAGCAGCTTGCTAAAAATTTCATACATTTTATCAATACTGGAACCACCAGCCTTTTCTCCACAGGAGTCTGCCATGATTTCTTCAGTACCAGTACCAAACAAAAGGCAACAGAGATAGCAGAACTTAGCAAAAAATATTTAAACTCAGCCAAGGATGAGAAGCCACCAGATTGTAAACTTCCAAAGCAGCCAATGTAAATATGCACCTTTTCACGGATTGTAAAGCACAGGAGATGCACACGTAAGACCTTGGTAAAGAAATACTTGATGCAATAGCTCACTCCGACGCAATGATGTCCAGGGAAGCACGTCTGGACTAGATACAGATCGATCCCGGCGACACAGCACCTGTTCTCGATCTGCTAGATCACCGATTGAGCTCCAAGAATCACGGCGCCGCAGCCTGCAGCGCGTAGCAGCAGCGGGATCACTTCGGATTAGCCTGCCCTGATACCATCTTGAAGATTAAATGATGGATTTGAGGGAGATTTAGAGACTTAGGGTGAGAAAGGGAGCAGTATCCATGGAGATACAGAAGAGTTCTGGGTCTTCTTCCATCCCCTTTCTTTTCTTCTACTAGTTTTTATCATTGTACAATTACAGTATGGTCTCTAGTGGGCTCCATAATTACATCATACACCAACAGTTCCCTGTTGAAGAATGAGCATTGCTTGCTAGTCGACCTCATACCTTACCTGGAATAGTTTTTTTAATACGATTACCCGGAATAATTAAGCTGTACAATATTACGACAGTATGGGGGAGTGGTTAAGGCCTGTCGATTAAAAGTGACTTTAAATTGATTTTGAAAAATTATTGATTCCATCATTTGTTTCTAGAAATGCTATCTTGGATTTTTTTTTCGGTTCTTTTCGCACCAAATCCTTGCAAACTGGGAAGAGCATGCTGGCTGCAGAATATTGTTTTCAGAAGAGTCGATATCACCACAAAAAACCTTACATGAGCTTTGATTTGTGGCCCAAATCGTTTTTCTTAGCACCTGGTGGGCTAAGTATGAATTGCTGGACCAAACAATAACCTGATTAGGTTGGTGGGAGAAGTGCGAAGGCTAAACAAGCGCTCTTGTTTGGAAATTAAAAATCTATTTTCCATTTCCAAATTATTGTCGGGTATGTGTCTGCTCTTGAACTTCAATACCAAACAAGAACATTCCTCAACTCTAAAAAACATTAAAGTTCCAATATAAACCATTAAAGTTATCGCATTGCAACGGTTACAGGTGGTTTTCAGGGTGGGTTTGAGCTACATAACCCCTTTTTAGTTCAAAAAATAAATTAGGTAAACAACATATAATATTTTAAATCATGGAAAATGTACTCAAGATTCTAACATTTATTATTTAAATTCTAGAGATAGATTGGGACATAAAAAATATTTTGAGTAATTGAAAATAACTAGCTTCAAAAAATTGGATTATGAGTTTCTGACAAATGATATTTCATCAACATGAATGCAACACACGTTAATTCTAAATGCATACATGCTTGTTGTATTCTTGTTGGTTGCATCTTATGTGCTTAGTGTTCAAAATTATACCAACACACAATCAAACAATTGCAAAAATCACACAAATATTTTAATCCACTTAAAGTTGAGGGTGAAATTAACAAGTTTTAGTTGATTGCAATCAATTTAATTCAATAATTTTATATAAAATTTCTGTTTTCCACATTTTTGAAAACACGAGATGTTAGAATACAATTCTCTTAGTGATTCAAAACTAAATGCAGACACTTAGGGAGAGCTCACTATATATCATGTGCTTTTTTACTAACATTCCTTCAAGCATATCTATGTAGTCACATAATTCAGTGGTCCACACATTATCTAACTCAATTGGAGTCAAATTTATATCATTTGGACAAGGAGGAAGTTCAAAGGTATGAACGAGCTCGCACTTGTCAATTCTATTTGATATTAATGCTCTTTATTTGTCAGTATCATTTCTGGAGATTATATGACATTGGAAGAAAGAGGTCAAAATAAGCAATTCTACCAAGATGGAAAGACGCCAAAGTTGGAGAGGCACATGGCAAGAGAAAGGGGAGCCAAGTGAAAGACGAAGATTACATTAGGTTTTATATGAGGAGAGAAGTGCAAATATATTTTCCTATTAACCAAAGTGGTAAATATGAACACATTACCCCAAATTAAAACAAGTGGTATCAATACTTGGGCAAGGTAAAATGGGTGTTAGCAACACATCCTAGCAACCTAAGTGTTCTTTTTCACAATTAGTTCCATTTCAATTCATTTCTTTTATATTATTTGATTGCTTTCATTGTGTTGTCCTAAACACTAAAAGAGGGAGATTATAGGAAAAGTAGTCTCATAAGCCCTATTTCTTAGTGATTTCAGTGATTGACTGACAACACTGTCATTAGGATAAATGATTGTCTAGTATGCTATGTAAAGGTCAATATTCAGTCAAAAAGATGCAACCCACAAAGTTCTATTCTTGATAGACGAAAAAATATCAAATCAAAGCAAGTTACAAGCTTTGATTGATTCTAACATGTGGAACTAAAATAGGAGTACTTGGACAGAATGAGGTTTAGTGGGTACATGGTCATCAGAATCCAATGTTTTGACAAATGCATTCATTAGAGTATTTTGCATGACATTGAGTTTAAAACTGTGAAGAGGCTTCATTGTATGATGTGATGCAAGGAGTATCATTGAAGCAACTATACAGAAGGTATGCAAGGTTGAGGGTTTGATGAATCGTGCTCATTGGATGATCCAACCATACATAATATTATACCATTAGACTATTGTTAGACACCCCTAGTGGCTAGCAAACAAATGTATGTTAGAGTTGATCTCATTGGATGGTCCAATATCACTTGAAAACCAACATCTAAATATTGTTAGTATACTAGCATAAAAGGGAATGTTGATGGCTAGTTTGAAAAAAGTGTTCATCAGCTGATACAATGTTCTTAGGGACAACATGGTGAATCCCTTGATGTTATGAATGTTGCCATAATTTCTTCAATAACTACTAGTAGTTGGGGTTATTTATACTCCAAAGGGGTGTTGCTAGTGTTTTTGGAGATCCTATGCATTAGGAAGGTGCTACCAAAGTTAGACATCAACTACAACTCCATCGGTTAGCTCAATGAAACATCCAAGGCAAAGTCCAAGCATTAGAGTGATATTAGAGCTTTTATAGGCTGTTGCTAGAGATTGAGAGATTGATGTTGTACAACTTTCTACTTGGAGGTTGCTATAACTTTTAGAGCCTTGGTGACTTACCAGCATGCGTCATTGGCCTCCTAGATTGGCGTGGAGTGGCAGTCCATAGCATGTACAGGAATGGCAAGAACCCCTCCTAATTGTAGAATCTCCATAGTGAATGATACCAAAGTGTTGATGGCTTGGACCCTTGCTTGTTGGAGACTTAAATTTATGGTGCACCACGATTGTGATCAAGGGAAGGCTTGGTGACCTAGAGCATATCTAGGGTGGAGCTCCAATGTGGATTGGCTTACATGTACATGAAATAAATCACTTCGTATCGGGATTTTAAACTCTTACCCTCATCATCCCTTACCTACCAAATTGAAGTTTCACTTTTTGTGTGACCTTTAACTTTCTAGCTAGTATAGTTGATAGGACAACCTTTGATAGGGAGTTGAAAGTATCTGCATCAAGTAGTGGAAGCACTAGAAGAACCTAAGTATACTCGCATGTGTAGGAGTGCATATATTTTTCCATGTGTAACTAGATAACCCCTAGATCTTAATGTGCACACTTGAACTCCTCCCCCACTTGGGGGTACATGGGGTACGCTGGGTTTCCTTACATTTATTTTACCTAAAATTCCTATGTCACATATTGCAATTAATTTTGTGTACGCCATCCTAGTTAAGGCATCATGGTTGTCGTATGTAATGAATATGATGGCTTCTACAGCATTAACCAGGGTGCTATGTAGATAACCGATCATGTGGCATTATATTGGCATCTCTAACATGATGACAATTTCACCAACTAACATGGAAGATATAGTACAAAAACTAAATAACAAGGTTCGTTGCTTGGACAGTGTGGTAGAGCTGTGACCATGGAGTCATGGGAAACATGTGAGATAGGATCTTGTTGTGTTGATAGCATGATTACACACTCTCCCACCCATGTCAAGCACAAGCTAGCGACATTGCTAGGCCATTGGGACATCAACTAACATGGAAGATAGAATATAAAAAAGTTAATAACAAGGAGCATTGCTTGGATAGTTTGGTAGTGTTGTGACAGTTTAGTCATGGAAAATGTGTGAGATAGGCTCTTGCTGCGTCGATAGCTTGGTGCTTTTTACCACATTTTAACACACTCTCTCATCCATGTAAAGCACAAGTTGGTGACATCGCTGGGTCCTTAGGGCTAGACTAAGCCCTATTTGTCATAATGCTAGCTATATTCAAGTTCTAACATGGACATATAGTTTGTCAACTAAATTAAAATGATTTAAAAATATTTTTAATCTAAAACAAGAAAAAGATGATTCATCTAAATGTCCTTTGTATGCTCATAGTTCTACCTCAACAAAGTTCTTATAAGCTACTGATGACCAACTCTACTAACTTTAAAAATTTTTGGAGCTAGAGCTCTCTAAAACTATAGTTTTATTATTCAAGAATCCTAAGAATGAATGGATAGAAAACTAGGGATATGTAAAGGACCCGACAGGAAAGAGATGGGATTTGATGGTAATATATTTTGAGGAAACTATTTATTAGGAATATATTTTCTATGTGTAAGGGCTTCCAAGGGCTGGCCTAGGACCACATAGTTCATGGTTTGACTTGTGGCACATATTTACAATGGAATTTTCCTTTAACATACAAGAGAAAACTTCATCAGTTTCATTTCTAGCTCTATGGACTTGCCTGAGTCTTATGCAGATTCTAGGTCAGCTGTTGATGGCTATATGGATACTATCCTAGTGGTGTGTATGTGTGCATGGACTGCCTAGTGACTACAGATCAGATGTCTCTCTCATTATATCCATCATCTCACAACTATGGATATGTGAATCTTATTAGTGCTATGCTATAATTAATAGTTAAGAATCCGTTAGGACAGCTCCACGAACTAATGGTTGAGGCTTATGTTTTTTCATGGAGTAATATTGCACTATACTAATATTGGATATCTTCAATATAAATATAAAATCAACACTACTAGGATCAATTGTTTACAAATGCTCACATATCCTACCCCATATTTTTGAGCATCTATATCATCAAACGTCGTCCCAAGCATTAAACACTAGTGTATAGTAGTGGATGATTTACTTCTGATCTGTCCTACTATATATAGAAGCACATATACTCAAGTTCGATACAACATAAAACTTTGCCTAGTTCATCCAACTGGTTGGTGACCATATCCCAAACTAGCACCAAGATGTTACCTGGGAAAGCAGTATTCCTCTTGGATGTTGTTGCAGTAGTTTGTCTAGACTCTGTTAGTGGTCAATGTACCGAGCAACAGAAGAACGATGTCCTATTACATTGTAAAGTAAACATCAAGAACGGATATACTCGTCCCGCACCCAAAGCTGGTGTCTGTTGTCAGGTAGTGAGACAGTTGCAGAGCATGAACACTGATATGATGAACTGCATCGTCGGTCTTCTCACAGACAACGAGAAGAAAGAATACAACCTAGTGAAGATGATGGTGCTTGTAGGATCATGCATACTTCCTCCTCCTCCTCCTCCTAAATAGGTACTTAAAATATTATTATTTTCTTATATGCTTCATACTAAGGCTTCACAATATCCATGTGAGACAAGTTAACAAATATAATTGATTAATCACATTCTCTCTAACAGGTCATTGTGTAGCAAGATTATACACCATTGTAGGTGGAGTCAAGGCTACAATAAGAAGTTTGAGATAAAATACATCTCTCTAATTGAAGTGTGTTCATTGTTATATGTATCTTTCATCGAGCAATAAATGTGTTTTTGTCATGGTTTCAAGTTCTCTGTGTCTACTCTTGAGCATATAAAGTTGTCTTGTACTACTGTTCCCATATTTCCAAAACCAGATAAAGATCATACCTTAAAGTAACAAATTTGAATATTCATGACACTTTGCTTTACTTGATATTAACGGTGGATATTTACTTCAATTGTTTGAAGTTCGAAGACTAAGTTGAAACCCATTTGTTGTAAATGTTCACAGTAATATGAAGTCATCAATATTTGTGTGCTGCATTCTATCTTATTCTATGTAAGCAAAATTTCTTGTTGTTTTGGATGTTAATTTTGTGATGATCCATGGGTTGTTTGATATGGGAGCCATATGATGTTCATTTCTAGACAAATAATTTAGATATTTGAGCTGTGATAGTGTATAGACAAATGCTATTGAAATTTGGCCAGATTTTTTGAACTAAATTATGTGATACATCGTTGGATTTGTAATTTTAGGCATTGCTCCATAACAACTTATAAGCATATACATAATGTGCTGAAATTTTGTTGACTTTCTATATATAACCTCAGACACATTATATGGGCTCTGTGGCAACGCACGGGCATATACCTAGTAGTTGTAGATGAATCATTTTTGAGCTGTGGAAAGATCCTAAACTCTCGCTTAGGGAAACCCAGAAGAGAGGCAAGGAAATATAGAAGAAAGGCCCCGCTAGGTGTATTATTGTGCTTCTAGATTTTGTTGTCCCTGGATTGTCTTGTCCTTGGTGCATGTGTCACTACCTTTGAACCAACTGGTAATAAAGTTCCCTTTAGGTGTATTATTGTGCTTTTGGCATTTACTATCCCTGGATCCGGTGACTCTAACACATTTAGTCCCAGTTTTTGCAACCAACTGGTACTAAATGTGCATGTATCGGTGACGACTATAAATGGCACCTTAAACTCTCACACCGTCGCACTACAATCTCAAAACTCCCTAGCAATGCCTCCCCATATACTCACTTCCTTCTTTGGTGCCCTGGTTTGCATAGCTCTTTATATATGTAGATCAATCATTTCTGAGCTGTGAGAAAATCTTAAACTATCCCCGTGTTAAACTACACGGGTAGAAACTGACAAGCTGTGAGAAGATCCTAACAAACTTCTCCATAGCTTGGACAGCGTGGGAACGGCGTGACTCGCAGGGGCAGGCATTGCAGGTGGTATGGAGTTGAGTCCTGCCCTCCACAGATGCCACACTCAAGCGGTGTTGGCACCGTAGACATAGTGGAGTTTGAAATATATGCGGTGGATATGTAGGCGAAGGTGAGGGGCAGACGAAGAAAGCTCTTTGGACATGGTTATGCTTTAGCTTATTGTAAGAATATTTATTTTATTTTCATATTAAGCATGTCTATGTTAATTCAAGTCATAATGTCAAGATATATGTTTCTAATTTTTTGTCGTAATAAATGTTTTCTATCTCTCCAAGTGTCATCCCCATCAGTCTGCTCTCTATCTCTCTATGATCTCTCCATTCAAGAACATGTATATGATCTATTTCAAATAAGCCACAAAATATACATAGAGAAAGAAGGAAGAAGCTATCATAACTAAAGTAAAATGTGAGAAGAGTAATAAGTGTCTAACCTTGTAGAACTCTTGGATGGGTGAAATCTTGTAAATCTTGAGGAAAAATTGGACATCACCTCCTTAGATGAAGGAAAGTTGGCGCCAATGCAAGAACCGTGAGTTCTGTTCATGGCTCGGGCGGAGGGAGGAAGAAGGACAATAAATACAATTTGTTAGTGGTCCCGGTTGGTGTTGCCAACTAGGACTAAAGTCCCTATTGCTCACCTGCCCTAGGGGAATTAGCCCCGGTTGTTGTAACCAACCGGGACTAAAGTCCCCAGCCCGTCCATATGTGCTCACCTGCCCCGGGGGAATTAGCCCTGGTTGTTGTAACCAACCAGGACTAAATAAAACTCTAGTCCCGGTGGAATCATTTACAGGGACTAAAGCCCCCAGGGCAAGTGACCGTGGAAGAACCCCCATTTTCAGAGAACATTCATCTTCAAGAACACAAGAACATAGAGATCGCATAGATTCACAGAATTGAACACAAAAATTGGAACACAATATTAGAACACATATATATAACATCATACTAAGTTCTTACATATAACACATAATAATTTCTACATTTCTACTTCTTGTCAACTTCATCGTCGGAGACAGTGATGACGGGCGGCGCCGGCTCCAACGCCCTACATGGCCGGCGATGTAGTCGAGAATGGCGGCCTCAGTGATGACGGGTGCAGGTGCGGTCGAGGAAGAGGAGCCCGCCTCATGGCGAACAGTCGGCCCAACGGCAGAGGCGGCGACGACGGCAGAGTTTCAAGAGGAGCTTGCCGACGCGTCTGAATGATGGGGCTAAGCCGGCTCGACTAAGCCTGTACCGGCGCCGGTGTCCGAGATGGCCGCGATCCATGCGCCTCGCCGCTACGAGGCGCTCCGCTAGAGTCTGTGCGTAGAGGCGGTGCATTAGGGCTCTTTCCTCCAGGGGTTTCATCCATTGTGGCGGCGGCAGAAGAGGAGATGAGAGGAAGAGGAGATGGCGCAGGGGCAGGCCGGTGGGAGGAGTTAAAATGGCGGGAAGAGAGGATATTAGTCCCGGGTGGTGGAACCAACCGGGACTAAAATCCTCCACGGCATTGTTTATTCTGGGAAAATATTTAGTCCCGGTTGGTGTTACTACCTGGGACTAAATCTCTAGGATTTGGTCTCGGTTGGTGACACCAACTGGGACGGACTCTTCCATGGGGGCCACTGGCATTTCCAGCCGAGATTGATGAGTCCCGGACGCCCCGCATGGCGCCCCAAGGGGTCCTGTGCTTTGGAACTGGGACTGATTCTCCTATTAGTCCTGGTTTCATTTCTCACCGGATGGATTTAGTGGACGGATAGCCCGTTCTCCAGTAGTGTGGAGATATATGGTGGTGTTGTCCTAGAAGACTTAACTGATCATCGTGTTTTATGGCCTGCAAGTGACCTCAAGATATCCTTGTGTTTAATATGTGGCCTGCAAGGGTCCTCAAGATCAATAAATGCAGACAAGCAAGGGATGTCAAGACAAAAGTAAAGGGCTCATGCAAATATTCAATTGTACTGGAGAAATATCATATATAATAGCATCAAAAGAAGAAGCCACCACAAAATTACTAAGTTAGTATGTGGAAAACAGAAATATCAACATTACTGATTTGCTATCTTTTCATTGTAATGGCGAGATCGATTTGACATAGCAAACAAAAAATTTGAATGAAAAAAGAAAAAAGTCTAATGTGAAGAGAGTGTGATGAGAGGGAAAAAGAAATATCTCCCCATTATTTCATCCTGAGAAGTTCTTGAGTATTATTGCTTCTGTTAATGTTAATCCATCAGTCCCTGCAATCTAATTACCTTGCTTGTGTCTTGGCATCACATATTCGCCTCTTGCACATCTCCACCATTGCAAATTATGTGTTTCCCTTTGTTCTTCCAATATTTGGTTTTGCCTTTTTCAGAAGTCTCTGACAAAGCAATCTCTCCCCCCCCCCACCCCATTTGAGAATATCATGAATATAATATTTTTCTAGAATTGTCTTGGTCTATGTCCAGCATCTCACACAAGAATTTCTTATCGAAGATTAGCATTTTTAAATAAAAAGCATCAACAAAATATAAGGTAGTAAGAGTTTGAAGTATGATTAGAATTGAGAACAATGTTACTCATTTATTTGTGGCTTGCATTTCATTTATTAATCTATCGCCCATAATAAAAAATATCTAGTCACAATATGGACATTAATTAAAATTTTCTAAAAGAGAGGAATATTTTTGTTATGTATGACTAAATGTGGTGTCAACATAGGAAGGCAATGTTGATTCCTTATTGTGAAAATATACTGCATGAACAATTAACCATGGTGACTAAATCTTAAGTTAAAGGGGATGCTGGCGCTCAATACATTTTTCCATTGAGGTTTATTAGTTTTTTTGTCCCTGTTCTGGTCTTCTGGACTTGTTGATACACGCCCCAAAGAGATGCTAAGCAACTGGTGCACGGTTCATCCAGGAGTTCAAACTCAAAAAAAGCCATGGGCCATAAGCGCCCCAACAGGCCCATACCGGCCCTACCAATTACTCTTGAGATGGCCGACGTGGCCTTGCTTTATTCGGCCCTGTGTCCACATTCAATGCACCGTGAACTTAAAGATTTTTCTAGGCCTCAAGCAAGTTTAGAAGAAGGTTTATCAGTTATGATCACTTCAGCAGTATGATTACTTTGTTGCACTAAATCAGCTTTTTAGATGATGATGTGAGAAATGTCTGAAAGTGATTTTTCATCATGGTGCCATTCCTTGCTCCATGAGAAATCCTCTTCAAAACTTCCGAGCGATATTACCATTGGAATGGTTCCGTCTAGATCTTAGCCGAAAGAATCATCTATAAAACCAAATGATAAAAAAGAAAGATTGCGAAAGAAAAAAATGATACGCTTGAAAATAAAACTCACTTCCACCATCTTAAAAATAGAGCTTCTATGTGTCTGTATGAAAATTTAATCTTTTAAATCTATGACTAGTATATTTTTGAAAACAAGATATCTATACACATGTTATCTACTTGGATCCATATTCAAAAGTGTACAATTAACAAACCCGCTTACCATCCAATAATCCAGTGGGTATCTCTAGAATCACTTCCTACTTGCTGCTCATTCCTACTCCCCATCTTAAATCATTCCATCAAAGAATTATGAAGGAAGTAGCGGAATATATTACTGTAGGTTTAGAGTGTTACCAAATGACCCCTTAGGACAATCGTATGGCTATTTTGGTCAAATCATAATAGGAAAACCTTGTCAAAATTGGAATATAGGAGCACAGAGCTTGGATGCTTGTATAACAGGATGAGTGGCACTTCAATCATCCCAGGGCAGTTTATTCAATCCAATCCAGTTGCAGTCTAAGACCAGGATAGAATGACAAATGTATTAAAATTGGGTACATACATAGACCGATTAAACAAGCACAAATATAGACATCTCAGGAGCTGGTGCGCTTATTGGATACAAAAGCTGTGACGAACGAAAAGATTATTATTTAAAAAAAACAACATGCGCGTGGAGGAAGCAATAAGTGTAACTGAAATCTCACCGGACACATTAGGTGCTGGTGGCGGCGATGATGTCCTTTATGGCCTGCAGCGCCTGGATGGCGGTGTCGAGGTAGAAGGCGAGCGGCGCGGAGATGGCGGCGACTGGGTTCTTGGCAACCTCCTCCTTGACATCATCGTCGGCCGAGGGCACCGGCTCCTGTGGGTTCTTCTCAAAATCCGCGGCCTGCTTGTGGTAGGTTTTCATGCGCGGCGTGACGTAGAGGTTGTCGTCGGCCTTGGCGTCGCCCCTTCCGACGACGCGCTGGCGGGCGTGGGACATGATGGTGGCGAGGGCGTAGGGGCGGCCGAGGTCGTTGTAGATCTTGAGCGTCTCCATGTACTCGAGCAGCTTGAGCAGCTCCTTCCGGAGCGCGTTCACCAGCCTGTCGCCGTCGTCGAGGGCGATGTCCTCCAGCTTGTTCTGCGCGTCCACGAGCACGTCCCGCGCCTCGTCCAGCTTCTCCTCGTCCTGGCGCCGGCTGGCCTCGTCCGCCACCTTGGTGGCCTCGCCGATGCACTCGGCGTGCTGCCGCCGCACCGACTCCGCCTGCACCTCCCGCTGCTCCTCGTCGTCGTCGGCGGGGGAGCTCGGGTTGGGCTTGCGCTGCCTGTGGATGTTCTGCGGAGGCTGCGGCGTCTCCTGCGCCGCGTAGCTGTGCCGCGCCACGGCCAGCGTCGCGTCGTACGCCTCCTCGTCGGGGCTGTCCTTGAGGGTGAAGTTGACCTGCACCGTGCGCTTTTCGCCGCTGAACAGGTTGCCGAACATGATGGTGATGACGCCGTTGGCGTCCGTGGTCTGCGTGTACTGCTGCCGGGGGTCCACCTCCATGGTGTCCAGGTCGCCGTCGTCGGTCTTGGGCTTGAGGGTCAGCCGCACGTCCTGCGCCACCACCGTCAGCAGCCCGCCCAGCAGCAGCGCGAAGGGCGCGCTCAGGTTCGTGCCGTCCGGCACCGAGCTGTAGGTCCCGCCGGTGGACTTCTTGGCCACGTCGGAGAGCAGAGCGTGGTCGGTGCCGCTGCCGAAGCCGAAGGTGTAGACGGCCACGTCGCCGGGGCTGACCAGCCTGGGGTCGCCGGAGTTGTTGGAGGAGTTGTGCCCGTCGGACATGAGGAAGATGTTGGCGGTGCGAGACTGCGTGTGCACACGCCCGGCGAGGACGGCCAGCCCCAGGTCGAGGCCGGACTTGATGTCCGTCCTACCACCGGGCGTGAGGCCGTCGACGACGCTCTTGAGATCGCTCTGTGCGGCCGCGGTCATGGAGCGCAGCGGGGTTTGCCTGGTGGCGCTGCCGTGGAACGTTACGATGGAGAGGCGGTCCACGGGGGTGAGCTTCATGATCACGAACTGCAGGGCCTTCTTGGCGCTCTCGATCTTATGCCCTTCCATGCTGCCGCTCACGTCCAGCACGGCCACCAGGTCCAGGCCCTCCCTCACGGTGGCCGACGATGCGGCCTTGATCTCCACGTTCGCCGTCACGGAGTCCGCCGTCAGCGCCACGTCCTTCCTGCTGTACTTGGGAATTGTCATCGTCACAAGACCCTGGTTGGTCCCTGGAGCTGCATATATATGTACAAATACATCGATCAAGAAAAAGCAATCATCCTCTCCATACTGATTCGACATGTAGTATGCAGAAGAATGTATATGTGGAATTAAGGAGGCTACCTGCTTTGGGAGCAGCAGCAGGCTTCTCATCGTCGTTGAACGCCATCCTGAATCGTGAACAAGCCTGCCAAGATCTTAGTCTAGCAAGGCAGAGCTCGCCTTTCTATCTGATAGATGGGTATCCATCCCCCCAACCCCTATATATACTCATATTTCCCTCTTTTTTTAACTGCTGGTAAGGTGCCCATTGCTACTCCGTACAGCTTTGTAGTGCGTTTGGAAACCAACAACTCTAAGATCCAGATGTATTTCTGCTTGTTTCTTAGGCCGAACTCAAACATATGTTTTGGCCATATCGTGTAAATGGAAATAAATTTAAACAAGTTTTTATGACGGATTGCCTATTAACTGATTAGTAGCCGTATCATATAGAACTACAAAGACTTTATATGCTAAGGAAAGTGCAATGCATGCACTTGTAAGACTGTGCCACTTAAATCCACTAACTCTCAAGATTCATTTCTAAATCAGTTAACCTCTTCGTTATAAGTTTCTTTTATTTTTAGGCCCTTGCTCTTCTCCATTATTTATAATTAGACCTCCATCTTCTTCAGCCCCCTTCTGCCTCATGCCGCCACCGACGCGTTGCACTAACTCTGCTGTGTCGATGCGTAGCTGCTAGCCGTGGGTGAGCAGTTCCCTGCCGACGTGGCGAGCAGCTTTCCCTCCCCCGTGTCAATGTGGTGTGTCCTCCTTTGCCTTCCACTGTCACAGACACTTCCACATCCTTGCAAATTCACCTAATAAACAATTCAGAACATGGAAGAGATTCGAAACATAATAAATACATTTCTAGAAGGCTACGGTACAGTATAAATTAATTTTGCCCCTGGTAATATAGCCAATTGTAAAAAAAATTCTAGACAACACACCGCCGGATTTCGTGTTGTCAAGAAAGATAATAGAGCTACTAAAAAAAAGGAAAGAAAGAAAGATAATGGAACTGGAATACAAAGGTCCACCGTGTTCAAGATCCATGCCAAGTGCATCAAGAACAAAGTGAAAGTATACAGAACAAGCATGCTGAAAAAACAACCGGGGAAGCTAATTTCTTCCGACCTATTTGACCTGTATCTTGAGGCCATCTGAAATCATCCGAGATCCTGTACCTGATCTTAAAAACTGCATTTGGTTTGCGTCACAACCTCAACTCATTCATTAACGTGCCATTCCCGTAGGCCAATAGAATAGGAAATTTCCGCGGACTAATTCATTCCTCGACAAAGTGCCAGACGGGCCAATTGTATTCCGTGTTGGACCGGTTCATGCATGACAGACTTAAACCTCAATCCAAAGGCTTTGTTAATGTATAGAACGATTCGTCACCATATCAAATGTAAGCAGAGCTTAATTGCCTATGTTCATAGCGCTGATGTTCAAGTATGAAAAGGTTGCCTCCTGGCTTAAAGACAAAGACGCCAAATTAATACATGACCGCTCGGTTGGTTTTCCTTCGGTTATTAATTAAAAATCCCAACTTGATGTCTCATTCATGTATTGTCTTTGTCGATTTATAATTATTGTCCTTGGGATGTCTCTAAGATAATACAACTACAGATGTTCCTTACCCTAAAAGAAATGAGGTGTGTCTGATAGTAACACCAAAGAAAAACAACAACCACAAAGTTCATTCCATAGATTTCTCACCGAAGGAATATTGCTTATTAGTTACCACAGGACTGGGACCTACCGAGCTATAGATTGTTAAGTAGTATGAATATAACAAAGACTCCATATAGGTCAACATTTTGTTAGTCTTCCATATGTCATTAAAGATCCAACTGGCTGGATGAGGACGTGTCACATGCACGTACTATATTTGGGATTACAGCTGCACGCCAGCCTCTTTGATGAACTGATGACAAGGGCCTGAAATATTCCTTGACTAAACATGCACATAGTAGTTCAATAGGATAAGAAAAACAAAGCATATGCGTGTATTGACCAAGACCAAGCCCTAACTGCACTCTGAGGCTTGCTGAAACACCCAAGCGGGTCATCTTGGTTACCAACCTGGATGCTGAGACGCTACAAGGGCTTAGCAAAGGGGCAGGATACGAACATGTGCTTTAGAGTTTCATCATTTTGTGGTCAGCAAAGAACACAGTCAGATGTTGGTAGGGTCATTTGTGTTTGTTGAAGAAACTCTCTCTAGTGCTTATTGATCGTGAAGAATGAACCTAAAGAAGATCTTGTGTTTATGTGGGATAGAACTTTTCTCGAACCAACTAAGGGCATGTTTGAAATCGATTCTATGGCGTTGGTGGTTGTAAAGAGCAGCGAAGCCCGCCAGTTGCCTTGTCGGATGTGTATTGGAGCGCAGCACTTCAGCAGGGGGCGAATACATCTCCCAGACACGAAAAACGAGATGCACAGAAATTGATGCTTTTCTATTGTGCGATTACACATGACACACTGCACCCAACCTTCATTACAAACCCGGCCTAAAGAGGGGTTGTACACTTTTGTGTTCCACGAGTTGTTTGTAGGCTTTTCGTGGAGTAAAATAGCAGATCCACTACACCGTGGTATACTTTTGGCCACACTTAGTTCTGTCGGCAGAAGCTACCTTTCCGGAAATATAAAGTGTGGGCAAAACTTTCGCCGACATTTGTATAACAGTTGCGATATAAGCTGTCGGTTTAGGCTATGCCGACAGTTCATACATTTACCGACACATAGACTACGGACAAATAGGGTACCTTTGCCCACAGTTAGACCCTTCTCCGACGGTTAAACTTTTGCCGATAGTTGAGTTTTTGCCAACAGTTATTAAGAATTGCCGACATCTTACTTGATGCCTAATCATATTTCCAACAATTGAACTAGGTCCTAGTACACATAATATATCACAAAGGCATCAATACACATTGATACACAAGTAGACCTGAAGCTCTTGCTGAAGAACTCAGTGAGGACCTGTAGGAAAAATGCAGGAATTTGTTAGACCTCAAAGACCCTGACCAGTTCCTGCCTCATCCCAGCCCATTCCAACGCCGTTCCATGCATAGGCAACACCACCATAGCCGCAGGCGTGAGAGCGCCGCCACGGGCAGGCAAGCAAGTGGACTGCACCACCGCTCCACTACCACTGTTGCAGGGGAACCGCGCCGAAGCTGCACTCGCCCGCAGGCGGGCCGTGCGTACTACCGCTGGGAGCCACTATCCGTCGTGCTCCCCCACCATATCACGGGCGTGCAAGCCATGCAGGCAGCTGCCCACGCCCCAACGCAGCGTGGGCATGCCAGCCACTGCTGCACCACCGCTTGTGGGTGTGCAAGGGCAACATCGACCATGCTGCCGCTAGCCCCCTCGCCTGTGCATGTAGAACAGAGAAAGGAAAAACGGAGAGATAGAGAGATGGGGGGTTGCGGCAGCCAAGGGGAACCCTAACTGGACTGGGCAGCGGTGGAAATGAGGTGCGGGGACATGCAAAGTGGCGGCGTGGGTCCGGAGGCGGCCGGTGGAGAAAGAGAATTGGGGATCTAGGTTTTGTGGCTGTGGCTGCAGGAGCACCAGACAGAAGAGATGAGGCCAGCGGCTTTTGGGTGTTGGGGCGCGGGGCGCAGGGCGTGGTGAAAATTTTGTAACTCCCACCGGGCACCAATTACCGGAGTATTGGACCCACCCCTACGCCGACAGATACATTGTCTAGTTTTTTTTGCTAACTATTGATCAGTCAACACAGAAATGGCAACAGATAATATGTAGCCTTATTAAGTGATTGCCAACAGATTAGGTGTTGATAAAGGGTTTAAGTATTGCCCACAAAATATATGTCGTCAATATTGACCTTTTGCCAACAGTTCACTGTGGGTAAAAATGTGCCACGGTGTAGTGATCCCCACAATATAAGCCCCAAGAGATTCAACTGCCAAAAAGCTTTTTGTGACATTGGTGTGTGAAAAAGTAGCTCATACGTTCTACTCGGAAATCTTAAAATATTTCACGATAAAATTTCATGGTAGTGCTGAGTTCTAACTTCATATTCCATAGATCTTCCTCGCGAGAGTGACCAAGATTTAGCATCACACACTATGATTGAAGCGATTTCCTTGTAAGATGTCCATCGACCAAAAACACCTTTTTCTCCCACTCCGGGAAGACAACCATTACTATAGCATTTCTCCAGACAAGCTGGACCCATTTTTTATTGTAAAACTTGCTATAATATATTGTCAATTTGTCATTCGTTCTTGCACATCATAGAACCCGGTGGAATGCTTTTTCGATATTTGTCAATTATTCATGCCTTTTACATATAGATTTTGTACTGAATTCACATAGTTCTCTAAATATAGTACATTCTATAAAATAATTTCGAATTGTGGACTTGCTTAGTCTTTATATAATTATCACACTTGTGCTGGATCCATCTATACATGCCGTTGCATGATATCTATATATGTAGCGTTGAATCATTGACATATTGAATGGAAGGATAACAATGACAGGCTTATATCTTATGAGTGTCTTGTTGCGCTGGCTTCAATAATATATATGATACAGCATGATTAGAGTTAGCTATGGCATATTCATCCTTTTGAGTTTTGTATTCAGGTCTTGCTTAGTCACTTTAACTAATTCAGATCGATCCAACTCTGCACATGATACTTGCAATCTTAAGGAAGTGTATATTTTGACGGGATACTTCTAGATGATCTCTCAATCACACTGTTTGCTTCTATTGTATATTCAGCATGCCGAGAGCATATTATACTGTTAACTCTGTGTTTTGCTTTGATCTGAATTTTAGACTTGATAATCATATGTAAGGCAACATGTGCAGGAAGGTTCTATTTAATCTCAGGACACATAATTGACATTTTTAATATGTACGTGTTGTCAATACACTTTAATTTTGATTGTCACTATATTATTAAATAATGTATATTATTTCTGAAAATGCATATTTTTATTTTGTAGCAACTCTATAATATCATGCTTTTAGTATGTTTTGAATTTTATTAATATAATTAATTAATGGTAAAACTGGTGTCTAGGGGTGCCCGCGGTAATGTCTAGAATGCCCCTTATTTGAAATCGGAGACAGTTTGGAACATGGTAGGTTTAGGGGTATCTCGATTGCAAACTGCCACTAAATTTGGTGCAATATTCGTTATCGTCCTCAAACACATCTTATCTGGATGGGCAAAGGAACAAGGTAGATATGTTTAGATCTTGCATAGTTTTAATTATTGCTACCTAGTTCATGATAAGCCACTGCAATGTGAACTATCTGATTGAAAGCATCACAGTATGAAGAATTTTTAGAGGCACTTCTGAGCAGTTAGCCGTGTGTGAAGGATGAAATAATAAATCACCACTATATTACTAAGAGATGCATTGGATCAGATAATACTATAATCGTTCATGTTCACTCGTTCTTGCACATCTAAAAAACTGGATACTATATATTAATTGTACCTTTATTTGAGAATTTTCCATAGAAACCAGGTGCAGTTCTTTTCCTATACTACACAATTATTCATAACTTTTACGTATAAATTTCAATGGAACTTGAAAATTTCTCTAAATACATAAGCCATTTCATATATGTGTCGGTCAACATGTTTCAAGGGAGAAAAAATCATTATGAAGTCCTCTTTTATCTTTACTCCGAGCCTATGAGACACTCTCTGGTCTTCTGAATCCCACCGTAGTACTGGACATCAGTTAACTCTAATCTTTGACCCCTTTCCAAACCAGGTACAATCTAAAAGTATAAAGTATTGTATTGTGGTCTTGCTAGGTCATTATAATTATCAAGCTTGTGATCGATACGTCTAATAATTGTACACATCGTCACATGGTATCGTCTATATGTAGCATTGAATCGTTGATATATTGGATGGAAGTATAATGCAATAACAAGCTTATATCTTAAGAAATGATGGTGGTCTTGTAGATCTGGCATCTTAATTTATGTGGTTCAACATGCATAGTTATATGGCATCTTCATCATCCTTTTGAATTTTGTATTATGCATGGTGTTCTTGATCAATGTAACTAATTCTAGTCGGTCCATCTCTGCACATGATACTACGCGTAAGTTGGAGAAAGCTTATATTTTCACGCTGATTACTGCCATTATATATTCTGAATGCCGACAACATACCATCAGTATCATTGCCACTGTTTTGTCTGATTTGAACTCAGGTGTATATGGTACAGCATAGTATGCTATATCATCTCCTTTAATTTGACTGGGATTTTTGTATTATGGTCTTGCTTAGTCACTTCAATTATTCTAGTCAATCCATCTTGGGATCCAGACCTATCAAGCTAGACATTGTCAAGTATGAAAAGATGTACGTACCTTCGAAATAACTAAGATTCCTTACATATAGATCATCATTGGGTTAGTCTTCCTTTCACATAATAAAAATCCAACTGGACGTGTCACATGCACGTCCTAGATCTGTGCGGTTAGAACTAGACATGCCAACCTCTCTGATGTACTAATTACAGGGGCCTGCAATATTCCTTCGCTAAATATATAATGCTACAATAAACGATAAAGAAAAAACAAGCATGACGCCCATAATATGGTCCCATTGCCGGTTCGTAACCTGCCTTCATTATTGTTGGATTTTGATCCGACTGTGGGGAAGTGACTATCATAGCCTGTTTACACACTGACGGTAATAAAGGTTTTTACTTTTGGTTCTTGAACCCTCACAGATAGCAACTTGAAACCAACAATGAAACAAAATAAACAATGGTGCCAAAAAAATTCACTCGTTTGTGAAGAATGGTGCCAAAACAATAGCCGTGTGTGAAGAATGAAATAATAAATCACCACTGTATTACTAGGAAATGCATTGGATCAGATAATACTATAATCGTTCATGTTCACTCGTTCTTGCACATCTCAAAAACTGGATACTATATATTAATTGTACCTTTATTTCAGAATGCGTGTGGCCATCAGGCCATGTACTGTACGCCTTTATGTATGGCTGTAAGCTATTGGATTTGGAGCACAGTAGCACACCAAGTAGTGAGCACTAGTTTGGGTTGGCTGGCTTTATTTGTTGGACATTTTAAGTGCATCACCTTCTATTCATCTGCTAGGATAGATTGAGTTGATAAAGTGAGAATTATATTTACTTGGCAAAACTTGCTTTAGTTGGTACTCTAGTTTAATTAGTTACAGCAAATACTGAGTTCTGTTAATTTCATAGTCATCCTGCAGTTCTACACAAATTAATTCAATTTATGTTTTACGCTTTTCCCACTGCATGTGCATTGCTCTAGTAATCTGTTCACTTCTCCTATGGCACATGATTTGAACTAGCTACTTGTGTTAGCTTATATACTATGATTTATACTGGCCTCTTGTATTAGCTTTACTATGATTCGTACTAGCTATACTAATTGACAGGGAAACCTCTTGTTGTAATGTTCATTTTATCAGAAAGTGGCAGTATTTTCTGGTGACATAAGAAAGGGTCAAGGTGTTTGCAGGTAAATCACTTCTCTTTCTGGTCAAAGAGTCATATTCTCTCTAATCTATATTTTTCTAAACTGGTTGGGAATGCTCAGTTTACCTAATTGGACTGCAAATGCCTCCATTTGCATTGCTGTAAGTCATATTTGTGTAATTGTCTAAATGAATTGAAACCACTGTATGCTTTTGCAGATCACTGGTATAGTTGTCACCAATAACTATACCAACTGCAAGGGAATGTGTTGGGATGTCGTAGAGAAGCATACACACTCAACCATAAAAAGGTAGTATATTTGTGAAATATAAACATGAAAGCAATGTAATTAATTTTATGGGTCATACTAATTGAATTCTATATGTTCCTTGGTTCTTCTGTTCATTTATGGCTGACTCATTGAGCCTCTTATTTACTGTCTAATGTGTAACCATCTTAGCTCACCTAGGTTATAGTCTCAAATCCTGAAATTACATAACTGCATTTCATGTACAATGTTACTTATTTAGATTGTGCTAAATGTAATCATCAACTTAATAATCTATCGTTATGGCTGTTCAAATGTTCTATGCCAATGAAGTCAATTGAATCGGGCCTTTGGTTTGTTATACGGGCTAAAGCTGATACTAGTCATGTCTTGTTTTCTTCAGAGATTATTGTAGACCTACTCATGGTTGGAGACTCGAAGTCATTGGAAACTAGGACACCGATAAGATTGATGGGGTTACTATGAAACTAATGAAAAATAGTAGAAGTAAGAACCGACTAGTAAGGAAAAAAGTCTAGCCGATCAACTATCTATTGTAGCTAATTTGGAATGCTTGCAATGTTTATTCCTGTAAAAAGGTTCCAGGGTAAAGTAGATACAGAAATGCCCAGATTTACTCTTTATTCTTGATGGATTAATACTTCTTTTGAATCATTGACTTAATAATCTTGTCCCCATTTGATTTATCTAATGTTTCATGTCTATAGTGTCATTTGAATGAAGCCTTGTGTGGTGATTTATAAAACATGCAGCTAAATGAATTATTATTCAAATAATTATGAAACACTTTTGTGGTTTTCAACTTCCCTATCGATGTAAAGTAATTTGAATGACCGGACAATAATCAACAAGAAAATAATTTTAGTGACAGTAGAGACATTTCCCTGTCGTTACAGTGTTACAGGGGAAGAATTTTAAATCTGACAAAAAACATATTTCCCTATCGGCGATAAACCGACAGGGAAATTTTTTTCTGACGATGAATGGAAGGGCAATTTCTATTTTCCCTGTCATTGTAGCTTTGTCGGTAATTTTCTGTCAGTTCACCGTCAGGGAAATGACTTTCTAATTTTCCTGTCGGTTTTATGTACTTTTTCGGTTTTGGCACCCATAGGAGCATTCCGTTTTTCAATAGTGATGTATTACATACAACGATTAGGATGATATGGAGTACAATGCAAGCTCTAGAAGCCAGCAGCTGGTCACTCTAGCTAGCTACCTACTCTATAAATCAGGCATCCGTGGTCCTGGATTAAGCACACAGTCTAAGCACGAAGAAGAATTTAACAGTGAGCTCTTTGTTCTTTCGATCCCAATGGGGCCCAACCGTGGCAGCATCGCCTTCTTCGGGACCTACAGGCCCCCGGTGCCCCTCGACATCTTCTCCTGCCCGGCCGATCCGCCACCGTCGTCTTCCAAGGACGAGCTGCTCCTCACCGACGACGAGTCGTACAACCAGAACGGCCGGCCGATCCCCGCGGCTGCGCTCAAGGAGCTCCTGACGTTCATGAGGAAGAAGAACCCCAAGCTGGCGTCTGAGTGCGGCGTCACGCCGGAGGACGCCGACGATGGCCGCGTGACGGGCCTCGTGTTCGTCTCCGAGCGGGACCGCGGCCTCGAGACGCTGCACGTGGCGCTGCGCCCCCTCAGCGGCGGCAGGGTCAAGGTGCTCAGCCTCGGCGACATCTACGGCGCCGACACCTTCGGTGGCGTGCGCATGGAGGACAGCGGCTGCGTCGCGGGCGGCTTCAAGGTGCCAGGCGCCACCGTCGGCCACTCGCTGGTGTACGTGTCAACCAAGGAGCCGGCGAGAACACGGCGCACCCCGTGGACGGTGGTGTACAAGACCAACCTCGCCGACGGCAAGACGGAGCGCCTCACGCCGCCGTCTCAGTACGACCTGAGCCCCTCCGTGTCGCCATCCGGTAAGCTCGTGGCGGTGGCCAGCTTCCGTCAGAGCAAGTGGAACGGCGAGATCGAGAACCTGAAGACCGACGTCATGGTCATGAACGTGGACAAGCGGGCGCAGGGCGACCGCAAGCGGAGGATCCTGATCAAGAACGCCGGCTGGCCGACGTGGGGCAGCGACAACGTCATCTTCTTCCACCGAGGGTTCGACACGACGCCGCCGTCCAACACGGCTAGGTGGGCCGTGTTCCGGTACGACATCGCCGCCGGCAAGGAGGTGCGGGTGACGCCGGAGGAGATCGACGCCATGACTCCGGCGGCCATCAGCGAGACCAGGGTGGCCGTAGCGACCGTCCGCGAGAAGTCGAAGCAGGTGCTCATGAAGGTGGAGCGCGTGGTGACGCAGTACAGGCACATCGAGATCTTCGACACGGCGGCGCCGGGGATGAAGTCGGTGCAGATCACCCAGCGGATGCGGCCTGAGGGAGACCACTACAACCCCTTCGTGCTCGACGGCGGCAAGCGCATCGGCTACCACCGCTGCCGAACCGACAAGCTGATCAAGGTGCAGGCAGGCAGCCAGAAGAGCACAAGCATCCAGCGGAAGTTCGACAAGGTGCAGCCCCCGCCGTCGCACGCAGACGTGGGGCTGTTCAGGGTGACCGGCGTGTTCCCGTCGGTGTCCAAGGACGGCAAGAAGCTGGCCTTCGTGGACAACGAGTTCAAGGCCGTGTGGCTGGCCGACAGCAAGGGCCTGCGCGTGGTGTACAAGGTGAGGGCGTCCAAGAGCGTCTTCTCCACGTCGTGGAACCAGAACGACGACCTGGACACGCTCTACGTCTGCGAGGGCCCCGCCTTCACCATCGACAAGCCGGTGCAGATCATGAGGATCCCCAACGCGTCCAGGGAGGACCACGAGAACCTGGAGACCTTCCCCATCACCGACGACGAGTTCAACTCCGCCTTCCCGTCCACCAACGCCGAGGGAACCAAGCTCGTGTTCAGGTCCAGCAGGGACAGGGTGAAGGGAGGGGAGCGCAAGCACAAGAACCTCTTCATCGTGGACGCCATCAAGGGGGAGTCCGCCGGCGTGGTCCAGCTCACCGACGGCGCATGGACAGACACCCACTGCAGCTGGTCACCCAGGGAGGGCTGCGACTGGATCGTCTTCTCGTCCACCGGCAGGCAGGCGGACGACGTGCAGAAGGCCGAGGGCGAGCGGGAGAAAGACCACGGCCTGGACCCCGGCTTCTTCTCCGTGTACCTTGTGAACGCCAAGGACGCCAGGCCCGGCGAGGTCCCGACGCCGGTGAGGGTGATCCGCAGCGCGCCCAACATCGCCGGCCACGTGAACCACCCCGTGTTCAGTCCGGACATGAGGAGCATCGTCTTCGCCGCCGACCTCGCCGCGGTGTCCGCCGACCCCATCTCCATGCCGCACTTCACGCACTCTGTCAGGCCCTACGGCGACATCTTCTCCGTCGACCTCGTGGACACCACGGACATCGCCAAGAACAGGGACATCCAGGAGTTCCACCGCATCACGCACAGCCGCTACGAGTACTCCACGCCGACGTGGACGGGCAGCGCCGACGACGACGGCGAGGACCCCAACGTCAAGTGGAAGATGCTGGAGAGCCTCCCCGACTTCTCGCCGCGCTGCCCGTACGCACGCGGCGAAGCAAACGAGAAGGAAGGCTGGCACATGACCGGACACCTCACCATCCAAAAGAGGTGCTGCTGATGATCGATGATGTCGATCGCCTTTTGTTTGATTGTTTCTGCATCAAGCTCCAGACCATTGATTATGCTTTTTGTTATACTTGCTTCCCCATGCGTCTTAAGAATATTTTTGCATGCAATAAATAAGTTGATCCAGTCGTTGCCGTTTGATTTGTAATAAAAGGACATGCGGTTGCTATCTACAATACCTCTACATCCACTTATAGATAGAGTTATTTCTACCAGCCTGAAAATACAGTAAAACACAACAATTGTGCCTTTTGCATCAACATGAATAAATTGTATCTGAGTGGGTATTATCCTATAGATATTGCATGATGCGGCTTTGTCATTTCAGGGAAGAGATGTTTTTGAAGTGGCATAATCAAATTTTCCAAGATTTTTTTCGTGCTTCTTTACCTGATTGCCGATAAGATCCATCCAATATTAATGTGCCTTTCTATGACCATGTTTCTTCAACTAGGGAGTAATTAAGAGGACGCTATCAACACATACTTTTATTCTTTAGTTAAATCAAACAACAATGCAGGTCTGTGCAAAAGAAGGAACTCTGAAGGAACTTGGCTCGACGATCCCCAAGGACAAGCAAAAGGAAGGCGGCCACTCATTGGCGTTGTTTATGTGAATTTTGTAACTTTCCTTAAAGTTGTCCAAGTCTCTGTTGACGAGGACTGTGGTAGAAACATGTAATCTTTAAGTATACTAGTAAAAATACACGAATACACGTACACCCTGCACATGGCAAAAATATATATTCATCATCAAGTCAAATATATTTTTGTTACAACTTTTATGGTGGTTAGAAAAAATGAGAGCCATTCATCGAGCGAAATCTAACGGCTTATAAATAGGCGAACCAAGGTACCGGTACTAGAAGGTAGCAAATAGGTAGGCCTGGTACCAAAAATGGTGGATCCGGTACCAATAATTATTTTACTTTATAAATTTAAGAAAGGATAAAAGGGTAAATGTACATGCAACGTTATCATCCTCGACCACCCGTATTCACGCTTTAGCGCTCATCCGCCTAAGACCACGAGGCGGCTGGCGGGGAGGCAGTGTGGTGAGGGTGCGCTACTTGGGTGGAGAGTGGCACGAGGAGTGAAGCTGCCGATTGAGCTTGACAAGGAGGTGGGGAACGCGGCGACGGTGGATGCACTAGCACGATGGGAGCAGGTCCTGGCCGTAGGCGGCATGGTGAGGCGGCCGCGGTGGAGCTGCCGCATTGTGGGGCAGCTAACCCAGTTGACCACGGTGAGGTCTCCCTTTCCCTTCTTCCTCTCTTGCGTACCCAAATAAAAATCCACACCTGATTTCCGATCTTCTATCAGCCAGCTAAGTTTCGCTCTCCTTCTGCTCAAAACGCAATGTGGTGGCACCTACAGCGCGCCAGCCAGCTAGGGAGACCGCGAGACGGCCGGCGGGGAGGCAGCACGGCAGCTTGTGGGGGAGGCCGCAAGCAGACCGGCGATGGGGATCCGGGGATGGGGATGCAACGTGGTGGCGGCCTCCACGACGGTTCGCAAATGCCAAGACCGAAGGGATGCCCAGGATGCTGCGTCGCGTGGGGAAAGAGGAAATAATCCAAAGCGAAAACATATTACCATAAAACCCTTTTGTTATTTCTTATAATTATTTAATAATTCGGCCATAAAAATAAAAAAATGAAGGATACCACCTGGTACCGTCCTGGTACGGTGGGTACAGTTCCAACCACTGTAAAAAGCCTCTTGTTTATTCCCTATCTTAATGATTTGTCTTTATTTCTTAAAAAAATAACATCATTTTGGGTTCACTTTACTCCTCTATCTATTTTAGTTGATTCAATCAATCCCAAATAAGATTTGTATTTTTTTCTCTATGTCTAAATTGGATTTCAAGTTTAAATTTTATATGGTGGTAGATAATATAATAATTCAGGCTAGAAAAACAAATTATGATTTTTTGTAGTTATTATGCCATCTGTTAGCCCACATATTTGAATTTAAATCTTAACTTGTACATAGAGAAAAAAATATAAATCACATTACAAGTAGATCGACCCAAAATTTACTTTAGAAAATTATCTGGACCCAAAATCACATTATGATTTTTTGATTTTAATTAGAAAGCTAATTACATAGGCATTAATTAAATTAATATAATTGAGTTTTATAAAATAAATGACATGGTAAAACAAGGTTATAAGAGTGTAGACATCATAAGGAAGCTAACGCACTTGAAAACGAGTTAAGTCGGGATAAAACGATCGAGGTATAAATCATGAAAAGATAGAGGGGCATGAACACACGGTTAACCGTATACCTGGCTGACAGAGAAGCTTCACGAGTGATGATGAAACGGTGAAAGATCAGGGTTGGATCGTGTTCTACGGGAGCCAATCTGCAAATCCAGCATCCACGTGATGCATCTTGGGACGAGCTTAGCTTCTTCACGACTTCACCCCTTCTTAGATGTGACTGCTGTTACGGGTCGACATCAGCACGGTTCGGCCGGCCTGCAGGGTCGGTCAGGACTCAGCAGATAAGAAACAAAATAAACGGAGGCATGGCTTGCTAGCAACGTTACGTGAAGGGATGGATGACAGGATGAGCTGTCCTCAGATTGATTCAGAAGCTAAATCCTTTGGAGATACTAGTATAGTAAAGAAGCACGTGCGCTCCGCACGTGATGTACATGTATTTTTAAACATAATTTAAGTTATTATTTTTTAAAAAAATAGAAAGTTTTATGTTTGAGAAAATTATGTTTTTGTTTTGTTAATTTTTGAATAATTTTAGAGTCAATAAACAAGTTTTTGAATTTTAAATTTACTTTGTACTCCCTTCATCCCGGTTGATTTTTTTTAAACTTTAATCATTCATCTTATTCAACGTTTCCTCCCTCGTGGTACAACATTTTCCTCTAAATTAATTTTCTCCCGCACTTATCCTTCCTCATTTCAACATTTATTAATTCCAATCCCATCCACAACTGCCCTCCCCCGCCACCCCACCGATCCATGCTCTCACTCTCTGCTCGCATCCACCGCCTCCCATCCCCTCTGCCGCCATATCCCCCGCTCCATCCTCCTCTTCATACCGTCCCCACCCAAGTTGGCCGCCGGCCGGCGCCTAGCCCGCTGCCTCTCCCGGTTAGATCCACCGCCCACGCATGGCAGTGTGGTGAAAGCACACAGGTGAGCAGTGTCGTCTTGATTTGCTCCCCAACAGGGCTGATTATTCTTCAGCGAGAGCTCTCTTCTCTCCAGTTCTTCTGACGATGGAAGACCAAATCATGCCTTTCCTGTCTTCTGCGTCCAAATGATGTTGTCACGGCGTGTTTGATGTGGCAATGTTGAGCGGTTATAAATATATGTATCCAAAATCATATAGACAATACGGTATTATTGTACTATGTGTGCGCTATGTATAATTGACATGTATTTGCTCATATTTGTCCGATTGGGCCTGTCATGTATGAGCTGATGGATTGGGCCATCCGCAGCTACCGGGTGGAGATTGATTTCTTTTAGGGCCATGCTAATAATGCGCGATAGGGTCACGCGCTCGACTCCGTCCCGATCGCGCCCCTGTACTCCTCCGGCCGCACCGTCCCAGCTACGTCACCCCTGACCGCGGCCCCATCCTCCCCTGGCCGCGCCGCCCCCCTCCACCAACCGCGCCGTCCAGATGCATCCCCCCCCCAACTGCGCCCTCCCCGTCCTTCCCTGGCCGCGCCGCCCCCCTCCACCTGACTGCCTCCCTTGGCCACACTACCCCTCTCCACCGACTGCCTCCCCTGGCCGCGCCACCCCCTCCCCCGGCCGCGGTGCCTCCCTTCCCCCCGGCCCACGCAACCCCACGCCTCCCTCCTCGGCGTGGTCTTTGTGGGCCCATATTGGTCTTTGTGGGGACATGTAATAATTAGATCTTTAATCTGGTTAAAATCTAACTGCGTAGATATAGAGTGGGTAGAAAAGCTACGGGTAAAAATTATTTAAATAAAACTCGCTTTTTTACAGGGTAGATAGGTATTCCCTGTATTAATGCCTGCTAAAATTTGTTGCAGTTCGGATTAGCAAAGTGCTTGAGCACGATTATTATTTAGTGGATATATGTATTACACAAAGCTTGTAATACTTACTAATCTAAAATCTCAAACTAACAACAAAATATCCCAAAACACAACCTAAATTAATTTTAAACAAAACTTAACATTAGTGAAAATAAACTTGTTCTAAAATCTCGATCTTGTTTTTTAGGCGAGAAATTTTGGCGCTAGTCGCCCTGTGCTCCATCGAGTATGGCTTGTCAACGATTTAATCCAGGATTGGTCCGATAGCCATCAAGTTGAGCGAGGAGTGTTGGTCCGGCTGCCTGTCATCTCGAGCTAGCCCTTGATGACGGAGCAGGTGAGGTTTCAAAACTTCAGATGCTGTGGAATAAAAAAATGCACATGCATGTGAATTTAATTATGTAATTACATATCCCAAAATTCAATAAAGAAAAATGCACATCGGAGGCCCATCATCCTCATGCAAAAAGGTAGAATCCACATCCACCCCACCGACAACGTATCCAATTGCTGGTCGCCCCAAGCCCCACAACGCTATTCTGGGTCCGGGTTCAGAAAATTCAGGTTCGGAATTCGGGTAATAGGTTTTTTCTTATCCGTTCCTAAGCCGCTCCCGTCCGATCCGCTGTGGCAGGCCCTCCCTCTCGCACGGCGTCAAGGAGGCGTGATGCCTGAGCAGGACCGCCACCTCCTCCAAGCTCTGCGCACGTGAGGCCATCAATAAGGCGCGCCATGGAGGAGCCCTCGAGAGCAGGGAGTCGTTTCGCATCAACGTGGTTTTCGATTCGTGTGGTCTTGTTTTTTTTTTCTCCTTGCCGTTCTGGTTCCAGTGCTGCAGAGGAGGTTCTCGATTGATTTGTTTCTTGATTTCTCAAATCACAACCCATCTCTGCATACATCGTCTCTGCATCGCCAGCTATTGTGTGTTTTGTCGGGTACGAAGATGGGTTATGAGTATACAAATCTTTGATTCTATAGACAATGTGGGATTATTATAACATCTATTACCATGTTAATTTGTTTTGATGGGCCTTTGGTGGATCCAAATCTGTGTCTATGTTGGATCGATCAAAGAGTGTATGCCGATGTATACAGTTGGGCCTTGGTAAAATTTTTTGACCCAATAATAGATAGGACTCCAATTCTCATCCGTGGGGGTGGGTTTTCGGTGAAGAAAACAAAGAGTTTTAGCTCGGACGGTTGAGACGATTGAACCTAAAGAATCTGACGGTAGATTTCGCTTAAATGTCTTGAGTGTACTGTGTTTTGTGGGACCATGTATTTAAATCAAACCGCTAGTTTATAGAATCCAATGGTGGGTATGGCTCTAGATAGGTTATATTTTGGTGTAAAATATTTATGATTAAACTCGCTAGATGAGTGTGTCGCCGCTAGCGCAACCGCTTACCGTCCACTACCGGCCGGTGTAATCGAATGGCTTAAGGCTCAGTGTCCATTATTCCCATTCCCGTGGTATCGGATTACCTCGTGCATGTACCAAAAAAAAACGGCGTCGATGGATCACCCAAAAAGAAAAACAGGGCATCCAAACAGCACCTACCTCTACATTGATCAGTGGATTCTGCACCACCCGTATGTTTCCTTCTTTTTATTCCTAATTCGGGGTCGGGGCTTTTGGTTTCACTTCATTCCTCCATCTGTTCATTTGTTCTCCAAGCAGGTCTGCATGCACCAGTACACAAAGGCCACTACTAAGCTTAATGTGTGGATCTCATTGGAGTTAAACGAGGCACAAAACATGGTAAGTGTTGTCGTGTTATATATAAATAAAGCAAAAATATTAAATCTTTCCCTTCAGAGTGATCATATAAATGCTATTCAATTGCATGCGTATAAGTGCATGCATGCTTAACCTCAACTTGCTAGCCAACCCATCCTTGCACCATGTTTTGCATATATGTTTTAGTATAATGTTATTAAGTGTAGTTTATTACATGTCTTAGTTATATAAATTAATTGAAAAGTGGCAACCGGTTTTCACGGGGCAGAGCCAGGTGGGGCAAGTGTTGAGCTGGCCACTGCCGGGAGTGCATGGTGGAGCCAGGGCAAACAAGCACTAGGCTGCATGAGGGGCGGGGGTGGAGCGGTGCTAGGCCATGCAATGGTGTAATGATCATGGGGCGTCCGACCCAAGAGGGGAGGGAGTGAATTGGGCCGTTGATCGTTTTTTCTAACCTAAGGCTTAACTAATGCATAAGATAAATCTATCACATCCTAGACATGCTAGTTAACACTAAGGTTTTTATATGTGATCCTCTACTTACCCAAAAGGCTTGCAACCTAGAGCCAGTTCTAAAGAGCTAACTTATCAACTATACTAGAAAGGTAAAGGGACACAAGTCAAGCAAGGGTGGGAACATAAGCGCAGTAAGTAAAGGATTCAGGTAGAGGGGATGGAAACTCTCAAGAAGACACAAAGACACAAGGATTTATCCCATTGTTTGATAAGGTCAACAAGATAGACCTACCCTACGTCCACGTTGGCCTGTCTACCAGTATCAGGCAGCCCGGACCAAGTGTTGTGTCTCTTCCGATCACCATCTTTCACTAACTACAAAGGCTCCTGTTAACAAAGGCTAAGTGACACCAAGTCACCGAGACAAGCCACCACAAACGTCTCTCTTGGTCACCATTTCACTGTCTTCATGACTTGACTACAGAGCTTTATCACCAAGAAGGGGTCTCCTCGTCCCCGCGCACATAGTGTCGCGTTGCTCCACACTAAGTCGGAGGGTCCAAGGACGAGTACAAGTTTTTTTTTTTGCCACAGCAATACTTCACCCAAGTTAGCTCTCTCAAGAACTAAGATTAATGCAAGCACTAAGCACTCTCGCAAGTGTGCTAACTGCCTTGGAGATTGTCAACTAAGCACTATGTGGCTCGAAGGTGATCTTCAAGTGTTCTTCAACTCCTGATAGCCTCAGATGTCTCCAGCTACCCCAAATGACCCGAGGGATGGGGTATATATCCCCCAAGCCACTCAACTAGGCGTCAGGAAAAAGGCTGACAGAAAACCTTAACATCGGTTTAACCAGTGATTGGGAAAGTGCCATCACTGGTACATACGGTGTTCACCTTTTTCCAACTGACGATCATACTCCAGCGTCTAGTAGTACCAATAGACCAACGAATGCACCAATGTTAACTTCAGTTAAATCGGTGAGTGTAATCTGTTCCAGGTCTTCAAAATTCACTCTCTTGTCAATTGCACCAACATTGATTGTCGGTTTAACCGGTGAGTGCAAACTGCTCTAGGTCCTATTTTCACATCTCTCTAGACAACTACACTGACGTTCCATCATCGGTTAAATCCGGTGTAATCTTCCCGTCTTCATCTTGTCCAAGTCTCAATTGACTGACATGTACAAACCAACCAACGTCTGTTCAACCGGTGTTCACAACCTTTAGCTGACCCCAGACTCAATTGTACCGATGAGTACCTTTGGGTCATCGTCGATTTAACCGGCTAGCAAAAAATATGTTGAGTTTGTTCCTCTGACTTGGATCTTCAACCATTGCTACTCCAACCCTGTGAGACTTCAGCGACTCATCTAGTGTTCACATTTTCCCAATTAGCCATTGTACTCAAATGGCTATATCCATTAGACTGATGTAATGCGCTGGTGTAACGTAATTAAATTGGTGAATGTATTCACCATTGTCCATCATCGGTTAAACTGGTGACTGCAAATTGCAGACCATCCTCATAACCCAAGTCTTTGGTCAATGTCACCGGCATGCACTACTCCTTGACGTCAGTTAAACCAGTGTATACAACTTCCAGTCTTCAGCTAGCCCTAGACTCAAATGCACCCACAAGTTATATTGGGAACATCGTCGGTTCAAAACTTGATCCTATTTTTTAGCTGCTGCTTCAATTGCACCGGTGTACACAGAAAACTCTGGTTTTCGTCCTTTGACTTAGATCTTCACCGTGTGTTCCTCCAATGCTTCCAAGGCTTTAGAGAGAGGATTTCCACGTCAAAATCCTATGAGGTTTCATGGAGCAGCCCTTTGGACCTTGCCTTCATACCTCATCTTCTTGTCATCAATTGGTCCTAAATACTTGAGAATATCCATTTAGAAAAATTTATTAGTCAAAGTGTTGTGTGTCAATCAAATACCAAAATAAAGATACAAAATATGGCCTGAGAAGCCATGTTCGCTGCAAAGGGGTGGGTTATAGTAGCACAGAGCAGAGAGGTGGATCGGCTGGTGACCCATGTGAGAATGGACGGTGATGCATGTGAGAATGCGATGTGGAGTAAGCGGACAGGGTGGCTAGGTTCACCTAGACCTAGGGGTGATAATAGCCCCGAAGTTTTATTCTAGAAAATTGAAGGACCGGATCCTAAAAGGACCAGGCTAAAGTTATATTCATTTTTGAACTACTATTATTAATTAATATGGGATCAAACGGATTGTGAAGGAGATTTTAGGCCATGGCCCATTACCACCCATATCGTGACCGCTGGGTTAGAGGCTTAGATTTTTCTTGGCCATAGGGAGACTTTCCTCGGCCACACGGGGCTGAAGACACCGGCACGTATTGCACGGCATAATTTTACGGAATTTCTGTGTATCAGCTGAATGATTATCGTTGCTGTTATCATCCATTTTTTCTGTGGCTCAGATTTTCTTAAGATTCCTGCTGGAGTTCGGTATTTTAAGTTCTCTTCTGTAGTTCTGTTGTCGTGCCGGGCTGTCGGCTCATTATGCATTTTGTGGCAGCGTTGTCTTTTTTTTTTTTTTTTTTTTTGCTGTTTCTCTTTATAAAGAGTTATCGTCTTCTTCCTCGCATGTTCTTGTTCGACGATTAAGCTCGAACACGATCGTCGCCACTACTGCACTACTAGACGAGACGACACTAGCATGTTGAATCCAACGGCAAAAACAAAGTGCACGTGCAATAGCAAGGTTTAATGGTGCTGAAGATTTGGACCGTCGGAGCTTTTCACCTCGGAGTACGAAGCTACTGTCCCATGGCAGGCAGGGCGAGTAAGCCGTGTTCTGCAGCTACGACTTCGGCGGCACACTCGGTGTCGGCGTTGGTGCATATCATCAAAAATTTTCTGATGGTCGTATTTCAGTATTTGTCATGTGGCAGTAGATGGTTGGCTGGCCGAATGATGAATAGCAAGTCCATGTTTGTACCGACGGATTCACATGCATGGTCTTCCCTCTTCCGCCGTGGGGATTTTTGGTTCGAGTCCTCGCCGGCCACGGGACGAGCCACAAACTACGGACGACGAGGTGATCATATAGCACCAAGATTAATTCCTAGCTAGTCGTAGGGAAGGGAAACTCCATCTATCTATTTCAATGTTGCATTGCGGTAGTTTAGTATTTATCTGTCCGTCCATATTCTTCCGCAACCTTCCCTGCTAGCTCATAGATATTGTGCCGCTAAGCTAGGCCTCGATCAAGCAAAGACCTTTCTCTGCTAGCAGCTACCTGATCTTCTTCCCGCCGCAACTTCTGGTCCTTTGCTCGATCGCGATCATCATATCATGCGACCAGGGCCCTACCAGCGACCTCCCCTCGCCCGCCGCCACCCTCTCGCCACCAATGGCACCGGCGGCGACGACGACACCGTCATCCTCGATCGACTGGAACATCTTACGATAGGCGACGCCGCCACCCACCATACGGAATCCAGCAGCGGCGGCAGCAGCAGCGCCACCATCAAGTCCAGGTCGTCCAGCCGTCGGCCGTCATCGCCGGCAGCAGAAGCAGCGGATAAAGCCAGACGCCGGCGCTTGCGGACGCTACAGCAACGACAGCAGCGGCGGCCGCCCTCCATCGACGCCATCGCTGAGGAACTGCAGAGCCTCACGCCCTACCGCGAGCGCCCCGCGGCGAGCGAGCTCGTCGCGCGCTTCCTCCTCCCCAGGCTCGCCGGGCAGGCCCTCCCGGCCGTGGCGCGCTTCATCCACGACGCCGACGTGTACGCGGCCGCCCCCTCCGCCCTGACCGCCGCGCACGCGCCGGGGCCTCGCTGGCGCGGCCCCGGCCTCGCCGGCGCCGCGGGCAGGCCCATCTGGTACTTCTTCAGCCCCGTGCACTACCAGATGTGCAAGAGCACGAACAAGTGGGTACCGTGCCGTCGCGTCGGCGGCAACGCCGGGACCTGGCGGCTATGCGGTGCGCGCCAGAAGCTGGATGAGGACCAAGGCGGCACCGTCAATTCGTACGTGTGTAGTTTAGTCTACTGCGAGTATACGCCGGACGGCAGCCGGCAAACGGAGTGGAGCATGCGCGAATACGGCATCGACGACGGCGTCCGGCGACAGGAGCTGGTCCTCTACGAGCTCTTCGCTACTAGGAGGAGAACTACACAAGACGGAGACTAATAATTACTACGTACACGTACCTACGTAGAAAATCACTGTAAAGGTTTGCGTTGCTGCGGTTATAATTTAGCCATGGTAAGGGATGAGCGTGACTCGTATTGCGCGTGTATTAGTATTTTCACCATATTTTTGGCAAAAGAAAAATATTCAACTCTTGGGATGCCATCTTATTTTAACGATTTCCATCTACTCATGGTGATCTTTTTTTAGGGGAAATTGTGATTTCCATTAGACTGGGTTGCGGCAGAATCGCCAGCCACCAACTCCTCCACTCCCGAGGGAGTGTGTCCCAATATAGGTCACCATTTGGAGGAGACAGACTCATGGTGACCTTTGGGGTGATGTTAGTTGGTTAAAAAGTTTATCTTAGCTTTTCGACAATACGTGGAGCATTCAAAACAGAAGTAGTATGCAACTTCGGACAATATGTGGAGCATTCAAAACAGAAGTAGTATGCAACTTCAACGTCGATTTTTTATGGCTATCTCGAATCACATAACAAATTGTTCATATATATATATTCGACGATTCCCTAGACTCCGAGCGAATTTCACGATGATGTCATTTGGTTGAAAAAGGTTATCCCTTTAAGAAGTACCCGTCCTTTGCTACGGATTATGCAACATTCTCATCTACCCTATAAAAGAACGAGTTTAACAGAAAATATTTTTCACCTAATTGACATCTACCCAAACTTAAACCCACCCTTTACCATCCGATGCAATTTAATCCAACAACCAGTTTTACTCAGTTTGAGCCCACGTTGGGCCCACAAACCTAGAGATTGTAACAACCATCGATGATGCTTATTGCTTACACACCATTGGCAAAATCCTAGGCGCTGGAGAAAAATCGCACGTACAGAAAAGGAGTGGCATATCTTTCTTAAATGCTTATCTTACGCGTTTCTGCCTCCCTTCGTATCCCCGCAGTCTCCTTTTTTCACCGTTTTTTCTACCCACGATCTAGGATTCGGATCTCTACTCGAATCTATATCTATAACCATTCAACCTATACAACATGATCAAATGCAAGGCCCATTATACTATAGATTTTTACGATTGCAGAGCCCATTATACAACAAATTTTGCAATCAGAATAGAAGCAAATAATCCCAAATCGGCATCTAATATGGATAATCATATACATATAATCATCATTCAAGTGAACAACGACGAAGAGGGAACTCGATCTCCAGAGCAAGATAACACGGAAGGGGGAAGAGGAAAGAGAAACGCTTGAGAATCAGAGGAGGCCTTGGACACGGCGGCGGTGGGAGAAGGCGGTGGCGCCGTGGTGCGGCCGACACGAGCCGAGAGCGGCCGGATCCATCGTCGACAAGGCGGCGTGTAGATCCTACCGCCGCTATCCTGCCCCGGAGGGCGGTGGCTGGGTAGGAGCTTGTGAGGCGGCGGTCGGATCCGATGCGAGCCGAGTTGGGGAGGAGGGATGCGGCGGCCGACGGCGGGGGAGCTTGAGGAGGAGGCGACGGCCGAGCCGGGCGGGGACGAGGACAAGGGCCGGCGCTGGGCTGGGCGGCGGCTGTGCAGACGACGAGTGGGAGAGAGTGATGGTGTTAGGGTTCGGGGCGGCTGGCACCATTATATATACCAATGAACTACTGCTGTCAACCATCGGATCGGAATGCGGACGGTTTAGATGGAGGCAGGCGCCGATGGGCTGGGCTTGTTTCTGCAGCCTGGTTGGGGCTGAGTGGGCTTAAGCCTGTTGGACCGTTTTGGGCTGAGCTAATTTTATCTAAGGTCTTTTGTATAATTATTTAGTTTTTTTCTGTTTTTTGCACACCAATGAAAACTAATACTTGTACGTATCCACGACTTGGACTATTTTACTTAAATGGACATTTCAATTGATAAAATTTAATAGTATTTCATTTAACCATGAGCGCATTTTGACTAGTTATTCAAAAGGTAAGGGTATTGGGTTGGGTTTGGATTCTGCATTGGTGATAATCTCCTTTATTAGAAAGTAAAGTGTTAGTATGAACCAGGAGCAAGGCAATGCCTTGGTGCCTCGCTGCCTCCTACGTATGGTTAGGTGAATCATGCTCTGCTCTCATTGACCTTATGCGAGGGAGCGATGTGATGAGAGGATAGAAAGAGAAACCGGACAAGGTATTGAAGATGGTGGCAGTGATTTACGTTCGCTAATCCTGTTCCCTATCACACAAAATGAAGGATGTGGAATAACAAACAATGGTCCGTGTGTCTTATGTCAATAAGATAACAATAAGCACAGCAATAGAAATGAGTAATTTCGTCTCCAATAAAACATAATATTGTCAAACAAACGTAGGAGGTACAAAGTGATTATTCTCATACCAAGTGAAAGGAATAATTGATCTTCCAACTGATTGCAGTGATATGCGAAATAATATAGAAATTGGCCATGGAGGAACTCTATGGAACCTGAAAATCCGCAACAACCCATAGAGGCATCAGATCAATGCCTTTTTGCCATTTGCACCCCACAAAAAAAGTAGAAAAAAGTTTACGTAACCCTCTCATCTTTGGAGAGTGGTCTACTTCACCCTCTCACCTTCAAAACTGGTTATTTAACCCCATCACCTTTGTAAAACCGGACAAAACATCCCCCGGGCGGTTTTGGAGGGTGGTTTTGCTGCCGTGAGTGCCACCTCAATGCACACGTGGCACAGGGCCCACCTGTCAGCCCCCTACCTTCTCTCCTCTCCCTCTGCACGCAGGGCGCTCCGCCGCCGCGGCCTGGCGCACGCAGGAGCCACTCCACTACCGGGCTCACGGGCGCGAGCTACTCCACCGGTGCCATGGTTGACGGATGTGCTCGCTCATCCGCCTCGCCTTCGACCCTGACCACCTCCTCCACGCCTTCGTCGCCGCCGCGCGCGCCGAGCTCGCCGACGGCGCCGCCTACCGGTTCCTGTACATCCTACCCGAGGAGAACGACGCCATGGCGACCGCAGAGCGCAAGCCCGGCGATGGAGCGGCTCCCGCGTCTCGCCCACGTGCCCGCGGCAGAACGCCCTGCGTGCAGAAGAGGGAGAGGAGGGAAGATAGGGGCTGACAGGTGGGCCATGTGCCACACGTGCACTGAGGTGGCGCTGAGGTGGCACTGACATCAGCAAAACCACCCTCCAAAACCGCCCAGGGGTTGGTTTGTCCGGTTTTGCAAAGATGAGGGGGTTAAATAACCGGTTTTGAAAGTGATGGGGTGAAGTAGACCACCACTCTACAAAGATGAGGGGGTTATGTAGACTTTTTTCAAAAAAGTAACACATTAAAAATATCAAGACATGTACTTAGAAGAACGGTACTACTAGCGCCCGAACGTCCAATGAGAGGAGTTTCCATCGGACACCGGGTGAAATATCAAAAATAAACTGCTAAAACATCAACGAAATACTGATGAAACATTAAATATTATACTATTGCAACATCGGTATTTGGGGAAAAAATCCGGCGGCGAGTCGGACGGTGCGTGAAACATGAGAAAATAACTACTGAAACATCAACGAACAACTAATGAAGCATTGAAAATACACTATTGCAACATCGGCATATGTCAATTAACTGAATTCAATGAAAAATTCGGATCCGCGATTTGGGAAAAAAAATTGGACGCGACGCGTCAGACGGTGTGTGAAACATGAGAAAATAACTACCGAAACATCAACGAATAACTAATGAAATATTGAAAATACACTGTTACAACATCAGTATGTGCGAATTAACTGAATTAAATGAAAAATTCGGATCCGCAAATCTAGTGAGAAAATTAAAAAATCGGACGAAATATTTAGGAAGTACTATTAGAACATCGTAGCACAACTAATGCAACAATCCCGAATAACAATCCCATCGGACGCCGCGCCATAGCATTACCGTTAGAAGAATAGAAATTTTTTGCACACTGTCCTGTATCTAATAATGTTCATTGATAAGAGGAGAAGAATGCTGAGCCGATCAGTTGTCTCAGAGTTTCAGTTCAGAAAACTCTTTCTCAATACAGAAAATACAGTTATGATTTGGAAACAAGATAATCTGCAGATTTAAAAAACAGAGCAAGATAATGATGATAAAGTAGTACGGTTGAAACATGATCAAGCGAAGAGACACGCAAGATAGCTTCGAAATTTTCCTTACTGTCAGTCAATGACATGATCAAGCGAAGAGACACGGCAAGCAAGACACAAGAATTGACCTGTATCCCTGCTCTGCTGCTCCCTTCACCTTTTCCATGCAAGCCCGCACTTTCCCTGAAGTGAAGACATCATGTATATATTCAAGCCACTGCCACTGCACAGGAACACGACCAAACCAGCCAAGTTTCATGCCATGGTGGGCCTTCCTAGGCCACTTCCTCCCCGGTCTGGCCTTCGCCATCCTCGACGTGTGGCACACCGTTCACCGCCAAGGGCTACAGGCTCAAGGGCTTCCGCTCAGCCACCTGGTTCCGGTTCCCATCACCGCTGCCCGGCCTGAGGCACCTGGAGCTCCACCTGCTGCTCTCCTTCTCCGTGCTCGCCATTGCCGAACAGCTCGTCGACCTCCCCATCCTCGCACCCTGCCTCCAGCCGAACAGCCTCGAGCACGCCACCATGTACCTCCAACTCGCCATCTACGTGTTTTTTTATCAAATACGCAGAAGAGCTGCGCATCTTTGTTAATAGAAGGGAAACAGCATTACAAAGAGAGCGGACACAAACTCCACACCGCAACCAGGGCAACCCCGAGTCGCACACATCTATGCCGACTACTCCCGGAAAAAACGACCAACAGACTTCGCGCCGGCGCGCACCCACTCGGTGGCTAATGCTCTGATGGAGACCACTACACACCCAACCGGAGAGTAGTCCCTTCTAAAACACCTGGCATTACGCTCTTTCCACACTACCCAGGACACAACGGCGAACAGAGAGTCCCCTTCTTCTCTGGAGCTAGCCGGCCACCCTTCCCTAAGACGCACCCACCAGGAGAGAACGGAGACGCAGTCACCGTGCGGCGCTCATGCTAGGCCCAGCGGTGCCAGAACACACGCCCACACTTGCTGGGTAAAATGACACTGGAAGAGAATGTGATCGCATGTCTCCTCCTCCACATCGCATAGGTAGCATTGTTCCCTTGCTTGCAGCCCATGCCTGCGCCTTCGGTCAGCCGTCCATAAGCGTTTTCGCCAAGCAAACCAAAGGAATATCTTGACGCAGAGCGGCGCCCAGGACGACCAAATGAGCGAAACGTCTTGGGCAGGAATAGATCCTTCATGTGGCGACCGATAGGCGGATTGGAGGCTGAACGAGCCGTCCTGCGACCACCTCCAGACAAGACGATCTCGCGCCCCCGGAACCAGGGTGAAGCCCTGCAACTTGGACCAGAGGGCCAAGTAGTCCACGATGGCCGCCCACTATCGTCCTCACCCAATGGCCATCTTGCAGTGCGCGCACCACTGAGAGGGAGGACGTCGTGCGCTTGGGCATGAACTACATGAGCGCCGGGGCTACATCCTTCACCGCCAGCCCGTCAATCCACTTGTCTTTCCAAAATAGGGCACTATCTCCATCACCAACCACAAAGAACACGGAGGCCTCGAACAGAGCGTGAACTTCTGGCGCGACCTTCACCGGCAGGGCGGCAGGTCAGCCCAAACTTTGTCGCAGTCGGCCGGGCTGCGCTGGAGCCATAGCCATCGGATCTGCCCCCCCCCCCCCCCTCACCATGATGTGGAAGAACTTGGCGTTGGCGTCACCGTCGAAGAGATACCGCCCCCAGGACCGCAGCCGAGCTATAGTTCGCTCTGGAGAGGAAAGGCCGAGAGATTTGAGCTTGAGGTCAGAACGGAGGCCAGCTTCATCTGGCGAGAGCTGGCGCAAGTCCTGGGCATGGTCGAGGCGCAGAATAAGCTCACGCGGCGCCAGCAATTGATCTCTAACATTCCCCACCTTCTTCCTTGCTGCCCAGCTCTGGAGCTCTCGAATCAGATTGCAAAAGAGGGTGTCAAGCCGGGTGTAGGGGTTTGAGACGTGCTCATGGCAGGACCACCCGCGCCTAAGCGCATCCTCAAATCCTTCGAGCCTAGGCCAGAAGCATTCAAAGTGAAACCACGACTTTCCACCATGGCCTAGGTCAAGCCTAGAGTTAAGCAGGAGAGGGAAATGGTCAGACGCGTCTGAAGATAACGCCTGGAGCATGCAGTCAGGGAACAGCTCCTCCCACTCAGGGCTAGAATAGGGGGAATAAGATTGCCAAACTAGCCCTTTAGAGCCCTGTCCAAGCGCACGATAGTTGGATGCGCCCTCTCGTTACTCCAGGTGTAAGAGCGGTCGTGCAGATGAAGGTCTTGAAGCTCGAGAGCGTTCACCGTGCATCTGAACTCCCCCGCCGACCTCGCATCGCACCGCAACGCTGGGGTCAGGGACGTGCTAGCCGCGCTCGCGGCGCCGATGTTCAGCCAGGAGCTGTTCCTGCTTAGGTTCCACTCTGCAGACCACGCCGGGCTCGAGCGCCACTACCACTAGTTGGTAGTTGCTGCGGCTCGTGGTGGCGGCATCCCTCGTCGCCACCGCCGCCAGCACCGTCCTGCCGAGGAGCTTAGGCGTGGCGGTAGTGCGTCCACGGCGGTGCTGCTCCAGGGCGTGTGGTTCATGGTCATGGGCTTCGCCTTATGGGTGCCAGCGCTCGTGTCGAGCGGGTGCCACGGGGTTGCAGGAAGCACGGCGATGCGGAGCGTGGTGGCGTGCGCGAAGGAGGAGGCTGCACAGAGGGCGGTGGTCAAGGCCAACCTGCAGTTCAGCTGTGCGATTGCCACTCTGTGCGTTATGACTACGTACCTGTGTGGTCCACAGTCGACCTCAGATCCGAGACAACGAACGCCGGAGCTGTGTCGCCGCCACCCTTCCCGCGCAGTTGATCCCCCTCCTAGGCCGCCTCCTTGATCGGGGGGCTACCCTGGCATCTCAAAAACCCTTATGCAAAGTTAGATGAACATTAATGATGAATTTAGACTTAATTTTGCTTAGAGAGGAACAATAACCAGACAAGTAAATCATTAAGTCAAAATTTTCTAGTTGAATATGCAAAACCTTGCGTTGTTTAGTTGAGTAGTTAAAACTCTCTACGTTTTCATACAAGACATAAAATACAAAAGTTTTAGTTAAACATGTTGCCTGCAATGTTACTATTTTTGTCCATCTTTAAAATCAAATGTTAAGTGGTTCAAAAGTTCAAACCAAACCAAATCAGCCTATACTTAGAAAAATTACTAAGTCTAGATTTTCAGTCTTTCTCCAAACTTCATTCTGAAATTACTTTTGATTTCACTGTAGAATCTCAAAATCTTCTTTTCTATGAAATGAAATTAAACTTATCACCTTTCAAATGCACCTGACCTTGGAAGTAATTGGACCTCATTTAGTCACTCAAAGGTTAGACACAAGAAAGACTATACATGAATTAAAGTTGCAGTTTTACCAAACCTTTGAATAGATTTGTACTTATAGTTCCAAATATAATGTGATTTAAACCCAACTCTCTATACCAAATTTGTAGAAAATTTCATGTTGAACAACTTTGGTATTGTGTGTTGTGACATGCATAAAGGTATGAACGGGGTTTTGGGTCTTTTTCTGTCAACCTATGAAACCTGCCCAAACTTGAGCTGACTAATAATTTTAAATTTAACTGAAACAAAAGTCCTTGTCATGCAAAACTTCGTATACTAAAGATGTATATCATGAAATTATGAACAACCTTGGTATAGATCATATCTTATGAAAATGCTCACGGATAGGCCTATTGGAATTCGTAAGATTTAGAGTTCAGCTGGTCAAACCTAGGTCGACCGCTTCAATTCAAATTTAAACCAAAAACTTCAACAGAACATGGTATTCATGTTTATATAAAAGTTGTAGGTATCTAAATTTTGAACAGTTGTTGTATTCTGAGTTTTCCCGAATTCGGTCTTTACATTGCTAAAAAACGGGAAATACAAATAGGTGTTCTGGCAGTCAAAAGTCGATTTTATCATTTTTCCGGTCATTTTTCCATTACTGTGTCAATGACGCATGGGCCTCACTGGTCAGCGCGCCTTGGATCCTGCAGGTGGACATCGGCTTGTGGGTCCCACTTCCTGTTCCTCCGCAGACTTAGGCCGTGTTTGGTTCCGATTAAAAGCAGCGATGTGGCGGAGGAACGCGAGAATCGGGAATAATCCCACCAAACGCCTCGCGATACGCCCGCTTCTCCCCATCGCTGTTGTGTTGCCGAACACGGAGTTGAACTAGTAATCGAGATTCTCATATCGCGGCTCGAATCGCGATTCTCTCCATCGCCGCTCGCCCAGGTCGCGCGGCCCCAAAGATCGAAAACAAACAGGGCCTTAGTCCATGCACCATTATCTTCTTTCCCCACCTTGGCCCCCCTATCATTGACTCCAGTCCTGCGGACTCGGTCCATGCCGCCCTGCACCTTTCTTCTCCCCGCTCCTGCTCGCCCACGCGGCGGCCATGGCTTGCCCATGCGCCACGGCGCCAGCTGAGCCTGTGCCGACCGTGTCCTCTTCCTTCGGGTGGAAGCTGTCCCAGTCATTTGCCTCTCCCTCACTCCACACGCACTCGCCGCTTGCTCTCTACAGCCTCCATCTCCCTCTGTTTCTCTCCCCGAGCGCCATGGCCACCATAGATAGGGCCTCTCAAGCTCACGCCAGCACCCCCTCTGGCCACCACTCGCTCCACAAATGCGAGAAACAGCTCTACCTCTCTGCCCTCCTCCGCATGGAGCCCGACGCCACCCGCCGAGCTCCACGCCACCGGCCTCACCTCACCATCGGTTCCCAAGCCTTCTCGTCGTCCTCGCGTCTCCAATCCGGCTCCCTGAGGTTCGCTGTCATTATGTGCATCCCCTGCACGCGACGCCTCCCTCAATCCGCCCCTCCACTGCAGCTAGATAGAGCCGCGCTGCCAAGCCCCGTGAACCGACACCGCCTTGGTTCTCGCCGCGTTCCTGGGTCGCTCCGTCCACCCCGCGTGCCAAGATCCAGTGGGAAAGAGTCCCTAGAGCCGGGAACACGACCCCGCGCACCCCGACGTGGAATCCGGCCCCATACCGCCAGCACCCCCCCGCCGTTTTCCCCCCTCCTGCGCGCTCAGTCCGAAGAGAAAAGGGGAGAGGTAGAAGAAAGGAAGTTTTGCAGAGAACACCCTATCTTTTCCTCTATTTACGTGCTACTAAAGTCACTATTACTGAGTCCTTGCAAACTTCATTGCAGGCCCCTGGGTAATGTGAAAATCACATATAAGTCCATTTTCAGGGTTATATATGACAAACTTTCGGATTTGGCATATGAACTTTGAAATGCCCTATAAATTACTAGAAAAATCATAAAAATATGAAAGTTGTTTTGTTGGATTACTTATGATTAGATCTACACAGTGGACTAGGCCTTGCTGTGTGAAATGACATTTTTGCCCCTGCTTGTGTGCATGCATTGTTTTAGGATTTAATTAGCAAAAGTGGGCTAAATGAGCTCCAAAAATTGTGAAATTTGGGCAGCGACTAAGTTTTAGTATATGTGTTCATATGTATTTCTGCTAACCCTAGCACTCACTATTAATTACAGATCTACCTCTAGTACTATTAATTAGTATAGTTTATGAATATGGAAATGCATGCTTTATAAAAGTTGATTCAATAAATCCATGAAAATTATATTGTACCCATTTGGTCCAGTGAAGTCTAAAAATAAAGTTTCAAATGTTTTGCTTGTTGTTTGCTATGTGTTTTGAAAATAACAGATGCTATGGTGATTTAAATAATAAAAATAGAAAAGTGCTATTTAACATGTCTCCCCTATGATTAGTAACTTGATAAGTTTATATATGTAATTTGCATGAGTGAATGTTTGCCCTAGGTCCATAAAAGTACTAATGTCACTAGCGCTAGGAGTAACGTTTCAAACCAATAGCCCATTGCATGTGTAATCATATGCTCATATGATGTTTTGCTTGCGTGTGGTATGGTAATGGACTATGTAAAAATCGATACTCGATCACGTAATATATTTCTATGTTGCATTGTGAATATTTGATTGCATATTGTATGCTTGTCCTAGGGGCATAAGAGTAATTCTTGTTTAAGTAGTGAAATCAATCACCTTTCTATTTGTCCCTATCCCTGATATGATTGTTCATATGAGTGCTTGATATTCATGCATTTCGATCACTGCATCATGCATATCATTCATATAGTAACGCTTATTGCAGATATGTGATCAAGAAGCAAAGGCACGGAGCTACTTCAAGCAACGGTGTCCAGTAGACCAACTAAGACCCAAATACCACTTGGAGGCCCCTGATGTGGTATTTGGAAGGAGTTGTCCAAGTGATCAAGGGGTTGCCTGGGGTAAAGTCTCACAACCTGGCAAACTTACTTTAGATTAGTTTGTTCAACTTACTCAACAACAAAGTTAGGCCCCTTAGGCATATACACCTACTTAGAGAGTCTCACCACCCTTTATTTGATTATGCATTTACGTTTAGGAGTTGTTTGAAACCTTACCTGCATAAATACCTGATATCCTATGTAGAATGGATAGGTCGAACTCTATATTTATCCATGCTTAGACGGTAGAAGACGAGTGAAGATATTCACTCGCGAGATGATAGGACTCAAAATGTTTTAGAAAAGTTTAAATGCGAAAGCAATATGTAATGTGATGAAAAGATGAGACCGGGCAGAGATACGGGTATATTACGATGAAAAATGATGTGGATGGTTTGGTGAACTCCGCCCGAGTCGTTTAAGGTCCGTCCGTTGTTCACCAGGTCGTGAGACCAGTGAAAGTCTTACTTGAACCATCCGAAGGTCTTACCATGGGGCCTAGTGGCGCTTGACTCATGGGAGGGCTGACCCGGTGCGCCGTGGTATCGCTCCATGGGGGCTAAACCTAGGGAATGGCGGGTTGGAATCGAACTTGGGATGGAACAAGTGGAGATGGGGGCCCGTGAAAATAGCCCAAAACTCACGAATTTAGCATATATTCGTCGTCGTACCGACAAAATTTTTTGACGAAATTAAGTCGGACGAAAATATCGAAGTAATTTCGTGGGCCCCGACGAAAATGCGATATTTTCATCAGTTTTGTACAGGCTGACGAAAACAGTGCCACAGCGGCCGGTAAATTCGTCGACCAAATTTGTATACTTCCATGTCATATATTTTTGTGGGCCATGTAGGCCGACGAATTTACAGGAATTTTTCTTCAAAAAAAATAATGACGTACTCAAAAAAATTTAATAAATCACAGAAAATTCATGAAAAAATCTGAAAAAATTATACAGTGACATACAACATTATACAGTCACATACAATCTTCCAAATCATCCAAATCAGCATCTCATATAAACAAGAATATAAATAAGATGCAACCATATAATTCATTCTCTAGGTGTGCATAACAAAATTAGGAAACTAAATTAAGAGTATCACACTGATCTCTACCCAAAGTACCATGAGTGGCCATTGCTTCCTGGGCTTTGTGACCAGCAGTAAGTACTAAGTATTGTTCCATCTGCCATCTGTACATAGGAAATCTTAGACATTCTGAGCACTACACACCCAAAGGCTGACAATCACAGTAGTGTGGGGGTAAATCCATGGAAAGACATGATTGAAGCACTAAGCAATGTTTTCAATTTACATGAAACACGAGTGGTAGATTTTTAGCTATTGTAGCATCAGTTATGGACATCGGACATCAGACATCAGCATCAACATTGTTACTGTTTGTCAAACATCAGTCATGGACAAAAGTTTAACCGGCAGTGTATCCAATTCCAATCATCCAACTTGGCGTCATCACCAGACCATAGACCAACAACTCTCACATGAACAAACATGGATGACTATAGACCAGACAACTCTCACATGGATGATCTAAAACTGATAAATCATAAATCTCAACATATCTTAGAGGCATTATTATTATCAGACTTCAAAGAACATGTTGTAATTTGCAAGGATGGGGCAGCTAATTGGTTTGGCCAAGCATAATTTGCAAGATTGCTCACATGAAAAACTGCTGCATGGGCACAATTATTTTTTGAAACAGCAGCTCTGGAGAATGGAGATCCAAATCCTTCAGAACAGGAGCTAGAGAAACTTGCTTGCAGGAAGAAGCCAAAGTGCAGGGCGGCGCAAATGCTAGACATGCTGCAACAAACACCAGTAAGGCTCCAATCCGAGATAAATTATTCCAATACATTCAGTGGAGAAACATGTGGTAAACTCATGCACCGAATTACGTAGACACTAAATTCTATTGCAAGATCAGTATTATTCCAATAAGTACCTTTTTATTAAGCTTAGGATTGCATGCAACATTATGCAGAAGTGTGTAGGACTGAATGTTCGATAACAGTATACCTTCAAAGATTTTGAAAATTCCTTGCCTGCACAGCAACCTCCTATATGCAACCCCTCACTCCCCTGCAGAAGCACACATCTTTTATAATCACAGATCTCAACTGCAAAAATTGACTGCATGGATCCTTGTGGAGAAGGACTATTAATATTACTTCCTTTATCTTGTTCAGCTTGAAACAAAACGGCTAGGATATATAATCCTCATTATATTTTGCACAGGTTTCAGTTGTAGCTAGCAATATAATCACTACCAAACGGCAGTATCCCTATGTCTAGAATGGATATTAAATCTCATGATGTATGGTTGAATTCAGAATTATGTCAGAAAAAACTTGCCACTTTCGCAGCTACCGTCTTATTAGTTAGATGGATGAATCAATCATAGAATTTGCATCTGCTAGAACATAATTCAACTGAAAAATTTTACTTTATGCACCTAGAAGAACATACATTGCTACAAGATTCTCCTACAGTATTAAGACTCAAGCATTTCTCACTCGACAGTAAAGTATGTTATCTTCCCTTTAAATTACAAATACCGGTAAACCAAGTTGGCATTTGGGGTGTAATTCTCACAGATCCTATGGAGCTGTGCTAACCACACCAGTCATGATCACAAAATTCATTCGTACCTAGCCTTCAGTAATCAGCGGGTAGTTCAGATCAAACTTCTATCCCAAACCCCTTAGCGGAGTCGATTCGCGTCAAGCGAAGGCGCGTACCTCGAGCAGTGGGAGACGACAGAGTTGGCGATGGAGGAGAGCAGCAGGATGCTCTCATCGCCGCCGATGGCCGCCGCGGCGGCACGGGCCTCGTGCGGGCGGAGGCAAGTCTGGTCCGGTGACGCATGGATCAGACCAGGTGGCGCGCGGATCCGTCCCGATAGCGCATTGCCTCCTTCACCATGCATCGCCGGCGAGGGCTGCCGTGGTTGCCCCAATGGGCAACGGCTCGATGGAGCTAGAGCCTGCTCTCTTCGCGGATCCGCCCACCGATGACCTCCTCCTCATGGATCTAGCAGACATGGCGGGGAGTGGCAGCGCTAGGGTTGAGATGGAGGCGGCGATGGGGGCCGAGAGGAGGGCGGCGTCGGGGCCTGGAGATAGGGCGGTGCTGGATCGAGAGCCGAGGAGGCGGGCGTTGAGCGTCGCGGAGGTGGGTGCCGAGGGTTGGGGAGGCAGGAGGCGTAGGCGCCAAGGGTTCGGCGCGGCGGGGATGACCGTTGACGGGAGGCCTGGCGGCGCGGGGCCCAGGGCGGCATTGTCGAGCGGCGGGGATGGCGTGGGGCCGCGGCGCCGGTCCAGCGGGAGCAGCAGGCGGGGCGGCCGTTGTGGGTGGCGGCGGCGGCTGCTGCATGCGTGGGTGGCGGTGGGGTGAGTGCGTTACTGGTGCGTATGTGTAGGGCTAAGGCAGCACGTGGGTGTACGTATGTTAATGATACGTTGATCACAGGTGATGATCTTGATTACATTGCCTCTGTCAAGGCACTGTCTCAGTGAGCAGTTTCACATGTCTGACCTAGGCCCTCTTAGCTTCTTATTTTGGATTGAGGTCACCTCCACTCCTAACGGCTACTTTACCTCTCCCAAGCGTAAGTACATTCAGGACATCACTTGATCGTGCTGGTCTGACTGATGACCGCTCTGTGGACACTCCGATGGAGCTTCACCTTCGTCTTCGTGCCACAGATAGCATCCCCCTTGAGGATCCCACTCGCTATCAGCCATCTTGTTCACCCTAACGCACAGCAAAGAAGCGACGCCATCCGGCTGCTGTCGCCGCCCCGCGCTTCCTCCTCGCCTTCTCCTCAAGCGCTCGTGTGGTGCCGTCCGGAGAGGTCGTTCCACCCCGGCACCCCTTCGCCCTCGCTGCCTAGGTACAGAAGGCCGCTCCTAAATCTGCACTCGTCTGGATCTGCCGCCCCTCCCTGGTGACATCTCGCCGCTCCCGAGCGGCCTCCTCCGATCACAGTGGCTGCTCCCAGGCAAGCTCCGCTCCGGAGCGACCTTCTCTGCATCTTCCCCAAGCTGCCAGATTCTTATGAACATGTAAACATATATTCAGATGGCTATCTGCTTCGTGTTCGCTGGATTCTTATTGTTTTTCTATCCACTTCGGCAATTCTCAGATGGCTGTCCGCTGATGCTGGCTGTTGGCCTGGTACCGACGTGCAGCAGCATTAACTTCCTGGGCGGCTGGCAATTTGATGGCGATTTTGTTCTGTGTTGTGCGGCTTGCAGCTGGCCATGGGTGACCCATGGGATTACCGCTAGTAGTGGGGCGGGTAGAAGTAGGTTAATTAGCATTATTTTTGGGTGAGGTTGGGCTGCTAAATCTTCCCTGTGAGCTGCAGGGCGGGATGGGTTAGGGGCGGGTGTGTGCCCATTAGCAGGGCTAGGCGGGTCGTGGTGTGCGACAGCTAACTCGTAGTAGCGCAGGACACTGCAGGAGCTTATTCCATGAAGACAGCGGCTTGCGTGCGAGCATTATCCGGAATGGGCTTGGGAAAGGCATGGACAACGCACGGGAGGGCCGGCGCGCGCATGGCTAGGGCGTCGAGCCGGGCGGCGCGCGCGGCAGGCACATTGGCGGTGCGCGGGAGGGCCGGAAGGGCGTACCGATGGGCGGCTCAGCGAGCACGGGCACCGGCGGCGTGCAGAAGACTCGGCGCGGCGGAGCTGGTTCAGGTGCGGCGCGGCGCGGCCGACGGCGGTGGATTGACGACCCGTGGGCTGTTTGGTACAGCTTCCTTGGAAAGCGTTTTCCTGCTAAGCTGTACAAATAAACGAATAGCGCAGTGATAATAAACTGATTTAGACTAGTTTATGTTTTTTATACATAGGTGTAGTGAAAAAAACGTGACAAAAAAAACTAAAAAAACCATCATATTAGGACGTTAGTTTCGGTTTATTTTAGTCACACGCTGGAAAAAAAAAACTCTACCAGAAACATCTCTTATCCGCGCTCCGGGTGGAGGAAGCCAAAAGGCAACTCGGGAGGTTTGCGTGTGGTGGGCAGCTCTACGCAGCTGACTGGGCCACGTCGAAGTTAGAGGCCCACGAAGGGCGCGGCCGCTGCTCGCTGCTTTATGGTAGCAGAGATATAACCAATGCAATGTGAAATCCACTGCCTCAACGTACAGGCTAGTTACATTATCTCTATGTATCCATTAAGCTAGAATCGTATCATCATTTATCAAGACTCTCTGTCTATGTCTTTTATCGATTTTCTGTGCCAAATAATATTAATACATACAACATATTCACATTATCTATGACTCTGCTAAGTTAGAAGCCACATCACCATCTATTAGGAATCTATATTCATATCTTCTATTGATTTTCAATGACTATAGCTATCAGTCTTTGCGATTACCACACTACTAATTAAAAATTTTAGAGCAAGAATCGATCTCCCTCAGCTATGAATATATTATAAAGTATAATGTTTGCAATAAATATTTTCACGCAATTACGCCTATATTTCTACCTCCAAAATTTACTTCAAAAATAGTTTAGAAACTCCCGCAGCAACGCGCAGGGTATCACCTTGTTATATAGTAGAAGAGAAGAGATTTGGTTGGAAAAGATTATCTATTTACTTTCTATACATCTATACAGAACGTCAAAATGGAGCCCGTATACGATCTGGACATCAATTTTTATTATTCACGTCATATTGTTTTTACGATTCCCGTTGATTGTGTGATCAAATTTTGGGGGTCAGCTGGGTTGGAAGTTTCCTCTTTAGCTTTTTGATATAAAGAACATCGAAAGCAAAGTCCGTAAGCGATCTGGGTGTCTGTTTTTGCATGGCTGGTCCTACCGTCCGAATCGGTCTTGTGAATAAATTCTACATCATATTGTTTCGATGATTTCTGTTGACGATGATCAAATTTTAGGATGGTGTCAGTTAGATTAAAAAAGTTATCTTATCCCTTTAGCTTTATGAATCGAACTTGCGACTAAATTCTAGACAAACTGACCCACATGTAAGATATAAAAAATTGGACCGCATAATCACTCTATTTATTCTAGGAACAAGTCCATTTTCAGTCCCTCAACTATCAGGTTGTCTAACTTTACTCCTAACTATTGTTTCGGCTAAACTGGGTACCTCAACTCACAAAACCAGACAACATTGGCACCCGAGCCTGTTTGAAGTGGTTTTAGCACTGACATGGCAATGGTTTTTGCCACATAAACAATGACATGTGGGCCCACCTTTACATTCTCTCCCCTCTCCTCCCCTTTCTTCTCTGTCTCTCCCCTTCCCCCGGATTGCAGCCTCGCCGAAGACCTGCTGCGGCCTGCCCTCCCCCTCCCCGTCCACCCCTCCGTGGACCCTTCCAAGGTGCATGAGCTCGCGGCAGCCCTCGTCGTCCCATGGCACGGCATACGCTCAACGGCGACGAAGCTGCACATCCCGCTGTCTGCCACCTGACCTTCTTACTACCTCCTTGGCGTCTGGCAGCACGGGGGCTTCGCCTCGTCCTTGTCCGAGACCCGCGCCGTTTCCATCGCCACCGCCATTGCCTGAATCACCGCCGTCGCCACAGAGGAAGGCCCCGCTGCCCGAGCTCCCGCTTCCTCGACTTCTCTGCGCGCCATGATGCCACCGCGAATAACGCGCGGAGCAGGGAGGGAATCCCACGAAATCCGTGCCACGCGAAACCGCCGCACCACAGACCACACCGCCGCCGGGGGTGCCGCTACGTGCTGCACCACCGCGGAGCAGCACTGCTTGGGCCCCAGCGCCACGTGCTCATGGTGCCGCGCATCCTCCACCGACACCTCCCTGTCGTGCGCCCTAGACCGCATCCCCGCGCCTCCTCCCAGCGTGAAGCGGACCTCCTCCGACCGGCACCGCTTCGGGAGGCAGAGGGGTTTCGGTCGACGCAGATCTGCGCCTGGCACACTGCGCGGACCACGACAGAGGAGGCGCGACATTGGCGGCGGATCTCGCTGCTGTTGTTGCTTGCCTCGCCGTCGCCGGCAGCGCCAGTTGTGGATGGGAGAGAGCGATGGCGCACGAAGTGGGCGGCGGCCAGCGTGCCGCGTGGGGGAGGAGGCTTTCCAGCGGTGGGGCTCGGCGGAGGAGGCCGACGCGCCGGGGCAAGGGGAGAGTCACGGAGAGAAGGGAGAGAGTAAAGGTGGGCCCGAGCCAACTCATTGCTTTACATGGCAAAAAAAAGGTAATACCGCTGCCACGCCAGTGTCAAAACCACTTCAAACATGCTCAGGTGCCAATGTTGTCTGGTTTTGTGAGTTGATATATCTGGTTTAGCCAAAACAATAATTGGGGAGAGAGGGGTAAAGTTGGATAAACGTGATAGTTGAGGTGCCGAAAATCAATTTCTTCATTTATTCTAATATTAGGTAGAGATACGTAGTACGTCGTTTTAATACTAAGTAGAGATACATAGTACAGTACGTGGTGTGTTTAGTTCATGCATATATCTTCCATTCTTTTTACATGAACGTTGAGCTGAAAACCGTGATCATGCATTGTCCAAACTGTTATCCGTGCACGTGCATCTCGCCGTGTCACTTCGTTTCGCTAAAGTTGACATATGTAACTGTGATACCTCGGGCGTTGCTGCGAAAATTTTTGAAGTATCTTTAAGTGAAATTTGAAAATAGTAGCAAGGATATGATTGCAAAAAAATTTAAAATTAAAAAAATATTATAATTGATAGTATTTTTATCTTGGTTGAGAGATCCGTCCTTAAATGATTGATCATGTTTCTGACGTAGGATTTTGTAGGATAGTACTAACAGTTGTATGCATAGTGGTTATTAGCTACAGAAAATCGATTGAAGACATTAATAGAACTCGATGATGATATTGGTGGACTCCTAGATGACATAGATAGTTTGCATTTTGAAAGAAAGAAATATAGTTAATGATGGTTATTGGGCTTCACTTATATAGGTTATACTAGTTAGTATCCCAAGCGTTGCTGCGGAAATTTTTAAACATTTTTAAAGTGAAATTTGAAAGTAGAAACACTGATACGATATTTGCAGGAACTTTTTTTCAAATACAGTATACTTGATATCATGTTCATCTTTTACAAGAGATCAACACTTAAATGATTGATCGTATTTTAAATATAGGAATTTTATAGGATGAAAGTCACATAAACTAATAGCTACATGCATAGATGTTATCTGCCACAGAAAATCGGTGGAAGACACCATAGAATTGCTAGTGAACGATGACATATCTTTTAACTTAGTAGACTCGTAGATGATGTGGTAAACTTGCATGTTAAGAGAATTAAAGTTAATAAAATTTAGTGGACTTCACTTGTATATATTATATAGATATAGATAGGCCAGAACCGATGATTTTGGCAGTTGTGGTTGTGGCATGCGTCTGACAAAAATTACTCATAATTTTTTCGTCCACATGTTATGATTGACAAAAATCAAATAGTTTTATACACATAATGGCTACGTAAGAAAAAGTTTTGTTCAAACCATGCGTACACAATGGCTACGCCAATGCTGTGATACAAGAATAAATAATGCATGGTATACCACTGGCTACGCTAATTTGTGATATTTAAGTTCAAGTTTAAAATATTACTTACATTCACAATGTATAACGCAGTTGATTTTTTAAAAACTTTAATACTTTGTCTTATTAAAAAATATTTAAATATGTGAAAATATGAATCGTACTCAAATTATATTTACTAAAAAATCAAATAACAATAAAATAAATAATAAATTATTAATTTTTTTGAATGAAAGAACAATCGAAGTTTTGAAGAAAAAAAAATCAACCGTGAACGGAGGAAATACCATAAATTACATGCATAAAAAATTAACTTTAAAAAATTGAAGCGGCATGATACAAATTGCCCCATAAAATGCTGTGATTATCACCATAATAAAAGCAGCGGGGATGATACGTTTGTAGAGCCTGTGCAGGACATGGCCTAAGTTTACAAGAGAGTAAATTCAATTCACACCGGCTTACTGCGTTCCATTCCATGCAAGGCTGTAGAAGCTTTAATAAATAACTAGTCAAAATGCACATGCGGGACCCGCACGTGACTAAATAAAAATATTATTAAATTTTATTAATTAAAATATCTATTTAAGTAAAAAATAAAGGTGTAATGTAAGTTCGTTTTTTACTTTCATCATCGTGATAAATAGTCAACGAGTCACGAGGATCCGGCGGAGTCTGTATACAGCCAACAAAGTCTGAATTTTCATTATGTACCTATCCATGTGTTTATAATTATTAATTATTAATTTGTGATTACAATTATTAATTTTCCTTGTGCAAAAAGAGAAAAAACTAAATAACCTCACATAAATTATAATTAATTTTCCATGTGCAAAAACAGATAAAAATTAAATAAACCCATGAAATCAACCCACTCGTCCCCCACAGGCCGTAGAAACCAGCCCAGCCCACCATCCGGCGCCCGCGCCCGCCCACCTCCGATCCGACGATTCACAAGCAGTGGTTCATCGGTATATAAAAGCGCCGAAACCCTAACCTATCCATTCCTTCCCACTCGCCAGCTGCCAGCCGCTCTCTCTCTCCACACTCGGCGGACAGAGCGGCGACCACCTCCTCTTCCCCCACCCCTCCTCCACCATCGACCTCCTCATTCCGCCTCCGCGGCCGAGCCCTACGCCAGCGCCGGCTCCTCCTCCCCCGCCCATCACGCCACCTTGCCCCCATCGACGTCGGATCCGGTGGCCTCCTCCTCTTCCCCCGCCCCTTGACGTCGGATCCGGTGGCCTCCTCCTCCTGCACCGGCGCCGCCTCCTTGCCCACGGCGGGCAGGCCGCCTCCATCGGTGCAGGAGCGCGGCTGCCTCCCTGCCCACGATGGGGCGCCAGATTTGCCAGCTCTAACTTGCGGCCGGGCTCCTCCCCCACCTGGCGGGCCTTCGCAGGGCCTCTGCACTGCTGTCGCCGCCCGGCGCGGCTCCCCTCCTCTCACCATCGCCCTCTCCTCCTCTCCTCTCCCCAGATCCGAGCAGGGTAGACAGCATCAACCGCTCCTACTGAAACAGCAGGACTCAGCAAGAGCGGTGCACTGCACCAACTACTTGCTGAGCTTACAGTAGGAGCGTGCACCTCATGGGGCCCGCCCTGAGCACAAGTCGCTCCTGTTATGATTTGAGGGGCACTCCTACAACAGACTTTTGTAGTAGTGGAGGGAGATAAAATTCAGAATGTTCAAACTGTACAGAATTCTTACATTCTAGGGCCGTTAGAAGTGCACTTCTCATCGGTTCTTGGAACTCTAAACCTTCAGATGAAAATCATGGATAGTCCATCAACAAGTATAGTAACCGCAATATCAAATGTCTCTAGGCCTGATGTATACATCGTCAACAAAGAGTGTGTGTAACGGACCCTGGTGAGAGATATTTGATATTTGATGAATCACAGTAGGAAAGCAAGATTATATATTGAAAGTAAAAAACCAAAAGGTAGAATCCATCCAGGAAAGGTAGGATGATATATATTACATGGGAAAAGAAACGGCAGGACATAGAGGTAGGATGATATATATTACATGGGAAAAGAAAGGGCAGGACATTATAGGCTGCGGCGTTGCTGCACTTGTGCTCCTGCTCTTTGAGAATCTCCTGAACGGTGAGGTCTACTCCACGTCTCCAATATCGCAGTCAGTAAAAATATTTTTTCTGCATATCTTTACACATGTCAATCTTGGGCCAACCACATAATCTAATTATCACAGTGATGACTTGATTCTTTTCTTGACATTTTTTGGCACTCATTTCATAGTTCTAAATAGCGGATTTTGCCTCTTAGCGGTTCCATTCTCCAGAGGCTACAACAGGCTATAGCCTCCACTAACCTCGTTTAGCGGTTTAGCGGTTTTGTAAAAATACTTTTCATAAATGAGCAAAACATGTAAAAGGATATAAAATCTGGAACTTTCAATGGATAGAAATATATAAAATCAACCATGTCCTCGTTACGTCATCACTAATAAATCATTTAGTGGACAAGATGATAAAAATAGTGGACCACGCCACGCAAAATTAAAGAAAATCCAACTACATTTCAGCCCAACACTAAATCTTACACTTAGCGGAGCTAAAACGGCTATGATTTAGCCGTTTTAGCCAGCTAATAGTGGCTATTAGCGTCTAAATAAGCTTAGCGCTAAATGGTGTTTAGCTTAGCCTCAGCTCCCTCCAGCAGATAAATCCGGCTATAGCGGAGGCTATAGCCGGCTATTTAGAATTATGACTCATTTTAGATCAGTTGGCTGGATATCACATAACATAAACAAATCTTTTGGCATATAAATTATCAGAGAATAATTAATAGGTGTTGGTGTTAATGATCAAGCAGATGCATTATTTTTGCGTCTCACTGCGTGATCACCGTGCATATGTTTTCAATCAAAGTGAAAGTGACAATCCTGCTGTATGAATCTAGAAGGCAATTGATCCAGTATATCGTAGGTAACTGGAAAAGGCATGTTGTGATCAGTAACGGAGGACACTTACCAACCAGCAGATGTTGGTGGCATTGGCACAGATTGACATCGGTTGCCACATGCCAGAGGCCATGATCTGTTAGACTCTGCGCAAGACTGCTCTGTGCTGCTCCCGCTAGCAGATGTGGAGGCCACGCACTCCTCAGTGTCCTGATTGGAGGGCTGATTTTTAGAGGCAGGCAGACGGCACAACTCGGTTCGAGAGGGGAGCAATCTGAGAGAGGGAGAGGGAGAAAAGATGCATTTTTCACCTCAGCATTGATCGGCATGGGTCATGGAGCAAGGAGTGGAGGGAAAGTGTGCACCTTGTCGAGGATGCAGCGAGGGGTCCAGCCTTCGATGACTTCACCTCCGACGACGGAGAGCCAGCTAGGCAAGTCATCATCCGGCGACGACCTGTTTGCTGTGTGCCTGTTCGTGAAGCTCTCTCCCACCTAGGCGGAGAACTTGCTGATGAAGGCGTCGAAGCTGGAGTCCGGGCGCACATCGAGGCCCTCGGTCTCTTCGGGGAATGGTGAGTCGCTGACGCACAGGCGGCTAGCACGGTGGGGCCGTGCCCGAGGCTGAGCGCCTCCCCTCCCGCTCGCCTCCGCCTCGTCGGCGTGCATCCTCTCCAGCGAGCGCGCCACCTCGGCGAAATCGAGTCTGTCGGGGCGCGCTCGATCCTGAACGGGAACAGCGAGCAGCCGGGGCGCGCGAACGTGCGGATGGTGACGGCGTGATGCCGCAGCTGAACTCGACGTCCCCGGGCTGGTGCGCGAAGGACAGGGCCCCCGCGGCGGCGCCGCGCCGAACCCGTAGTGGGTGCGGACGCGGGCGAGAGAGGCTTGCACGGGTAGATAGGGAAAGGATATCGCAGGCGCGTGATTAACGGCGAAGGGGGAGATCAGCGTGCATGATTATGGAGAGCCGACAGCAGATCGATCGCACGAGCGCAATTGATGGGGAAGGGGAAGATCGGCATGCGGGAATCTGGAGAGCTGCTTGGACGCGGGATCCCTCGACTCTGGGTTATGATAGGCGGCGGGTGGGCTGGGTACTGTACCCGCCGGCGCGCCTGGGTGAAAAAAAAAACAGACCTTGTTACGGCCTTACGGCAGAAACTCTCGAATCCAACCGTACGATGTGAAATTAGATTGCATCTCACCGTCAAACCAATTAATAAACGATATAGCTGTTTACATTTAATAGTTTTTGTGGAGCCAACGCCTCCATCTAACCGATTGATTGGAGGACTATATATAAGGACGAGTTTTGAGTAAAAAATATTTTATATTAAACTCGCTCTTTTACAGAGTAGATAGATAGATAGATAACAAACAAGAAAGAGTAATTCAATTCACCCCCGTTTACTGCGTTCAACAAAAGGTTGTAGATGCTTTAATAACAAACACGTTTTCTAAAGGTCAAGGTAACCAAAACAGCCATCTCACAGAACCTGAAGCGGACCACCACCATGTTGCACGGCAGCAAGTTCTGTATTTCTCAGACAACATCGACACCATAACAATTCACAACTAGAGATATGCCGACCATACAAGTAATTCAACAATCATATTCACGTAGAGAATGTGCAAGGGGCTATGTAAAACCATGTCTGATAGCATCCAAGTAAGTCAACAACCAATCAGCTGATTCAGCTCCTGGGGACACTGGCTGACGATCTGCGATTCTTAATCGGCAACCTCAGCCAAACTTGTGGCTCACAACTCAGTCAATGTAAACTTACCCTTTAGGAAGCAGCATCTGTACCATCAGAGGAAGCAGCATCGGTGCTATCAGAGGAAGCAGCATCTGTGCTATCAGAGGAAGCAGCATCTGTACCATCAGAGGAAGCAGCATCTGTGCTATCAGAGGAAGCAGCACGTGTGCTATCAGAGGAAGCAGCATCTGTACTATCAGAAGCAGCAGCATCAACAGCATAACTAGTCTCCTCTTGCTCAAAACTGAAACCTGCACAAACAAGAATAGGCACAATAAGCAGTGTGGACAAGATTGAGAGAAATAGTAAATGACCTGAAATATGTTGCTTGGCGTAATTGGCAAAGCTACAACAGTGTAACGTTAACATGGAAAATTCTAAGTTTTCACATATGATTAAAAGTAGTTTTACATGCATACCATTTACATTGTCTCATCCCTAAGGATCAGAGAAAACAATAACACACTCAAGTAGCCCTGTTCATTCGCGGTTTACACAGGTTCTCGCCGGTTTTAGAAACCAACCCGTTGGTACGCGGGTTATCCAGTTTCCACTGGTGCAACCCGTCTCGACATAGAAAGTTGAGTGGTCTGGGCAGGGTTGGTTCCATGGTTTGAGCGGTTTGAGCCCGGAGAAGACAACGAGGACAAACAGAGGGGGGCATTGGCAGCACGGCAGTACTGTTGGTGGCGGCGTGCAGCTGTGCGCGGCGACGTGGAGCGCAATGACATGGTGCCAGGCATTCGCGACCTTGACGAGCACCACGGTGAGCCACTCCCAGTTGTCGGCGTCATCCCCACCACAACCGTCCTCCTCGACGGTGACGCAGGTGCACCTCACCCTAACACATGGCTGTGCGCCATCAGGGACGAGCAGTGACTCGGATCCGCAGGAGCTGCAACGGAGAAAGGGGATCCAATATGCAGGACGAACTCCTACATATCTTCGGTGACGCGAAGACGCGAGGAACTCTGCCTCGTCCTCTACGCTCTGCCATCGCTCCATGGAGAAGCTTCCATTTGGATGAAGGGTCGACGGGGGTGGAGACGTCCCCGGACTCCCTGCTGGGCACACGAGTGGCGAGCCATGAACAAGTGCGAGGAGGGTAGGGCGGTAGGGGTGGAGCTGCTGGCTGTGCTTTGAGATGAGAAACCACCACTGCATTGACGAGCTGCGCTGCCGCCATGATTCAGTGACTAGCATGGATTTGTGATGGGTTTGATTTGGTTTGACGGTTTCTAATCCGTACTGGACCCGGACCATTGCAGCATGGACGGGTTAGAGCTAGAAACCCAGGTAACCCGTTTAAATAGCTTGTGCGGTTCAATTCTGGTTTGGGTTCACGGGTTGCACAGTTCTGAACCAAACCATGAACAGGGCTACTCTCAAGCCAAAATCATCAAAACAACATCTAGATCATTGTCTCCATTTAAAAACACAATTGGAAACTTAATGTAGTTTCCTTCCCAGTACAACAGGAGTAACGGAAAAGAGATCAGCTACACCCCAACCTCAAAGAGCAAGATAAGTTTTTTTCTATGGTCTGGCAAGATTATTATTTCTATGTTTTTGACAATTCTTTTGCTTATCCTAAAGCCGTAGGCACAATGAACCTAGGTGCAGTTGCTATTCTAAGGAAAAAGTCTACATAACTTCCTGACCTATACTAAGTACTTTACTTCACCCGCCAAACTCAAAAACCAGATGTTTAGCACGTTAACTTTACAACACCGGACAAAACACCCCCTGGGTGGTTTTAGAGAGTGGTTTTGCCACCGTGGCACACATGTCAGCACCACGTCAGATAACACATGGCGCGGGTCCCATCTATCAGCCACGTCTCTTCTTTCTCTCCTCCCTCACAGGCGTACCTCTTGCACGCTCTTGTCGGACTCCACTCTCCCACCGGCACTATACCATACACCTCTTGCTCGCCCTCCGCTCCAGGATCCCCGGTGAAGGGATTTGTGGCCCACTGCAAGAAAACGACGACATGGCCAAACAGTACCTGCCGTTCTTGCACTTGCACGCCCTCACCGGGGGCCGTGCCGGAGGACTACGAGATGAGTGGCAGCACGAGCCCGCGCAGGGAGAAGCCGGCGTCCTCGGAGGGCAGCTAGAACATCGCCGCCTCGACAGCCAGCACTGTAGCGAAGATAGGGCCATCTCTTCTTCCGCCGAGGCGGAGGACAAGCCGCGGCCTGACGCCGACGAGGCCACCACGGTACCGAGCGTATCCTGCCGCTCGCCGGGCACGCCGACGTCCTGCAGCCGGAAGGATCCCGGCGCAGCCACGGAGAAGGGTGATGTGTTCAAGTCGCCTCTGGAGGACATCAACATGGAGGCGGAGCAGAGCGCGATGCAATGGCAGGAAATGTACGTGAAGTGCATGCAGCAGTTCAGCGAGTCCCTAGCCAAGATGCAGCGAGTCCCTGCCGATTAAGCTCGGGGCGAGCCGGCGAGCGCTGCCGCCGCTGCGCATGGGAAGGTCATGGTACGCTTGGGAGGGAGGAGGGAGAGAAGAGATAGGGCTGACAGGTGGGACCCGCACCATCTGTTATCTAATGTGGTGCTGACGTGTGTACCATTGTGGCAAAACATCTAAGACCGTCCACGGGGTGTTTTGTCCTATTCTGTGAAGTTTAATGTGCTAAACATCCGTTTTTTGAGTTTTGGGGTGAATTAGACTACTCAGTATAGGTCAAGGGGTATGTAGACTTTTTCCTTATTCTAATTATTCTAATCATAGCACATTTTCCTTATCTATTACTAAATATTTTGCTAACCGCTTATATGACATTTGCCGTCACTACAAGAGATCTTGCTTTATATGACGATTGCCTTTTGTCATTGTTAAGTGAAAAATCGTCATAATATGGATATTGTGACGAAAATTGTGTCGTCACTTATCTCCTGTCTCCAAGCACCTTCAATGACGATATTGGTTAGTGTTCGTCATAAATTCCATGATGATAACAATTTGTCATTAATTCTATGACACTTTTGTTAGTGTATTTACATGTGTATACATTAGTTGTGTAGTTTCCCTAGTGTATAGGGGTCTCTTTGTAACTCTGCATGTGTACATTTGCCCTTTGGGCCCTTGGGAATAGATGAGCTGCCATTCTTCTTCCTCTAACATGGTACAGAGCTAGGGTTTGGATCCTCTCCTTTCCCTGCCGCTCCTCCCGCCGACAGGCCGTCGCCGGCCATCCGCGCGCTTGGGCCTCCCTCGGGCGCCCACGCGCTTGCGGCGCTCCCGCGCGCCCGCACCCACGGCACCGTCCCGCTGCCGGCCGCCCCTCCCCGTCCGAGCAACGCCTTCTCACGCGCGCGGCCCTCCCTACGCGCCCACGCGCCTCTCTGCTCCCGCCTGCGGTGCCCCCGCTCGCGGCGTCCCCGCGCGCGGCCCAGCAGCCTTTGGCGCGCGCCCCGTCCTCCGCGCCTGCGGCCCCGTCCTCCCACCGGCGGCCTCTTGCGCCTGCCAGTCTGCGCCGCCGTTCCAGGCCGGGCCGCGCCTCCCTGTCTGATCCTCGGTGCCCTTCCTCGGCGCCCTCCCTCCGTGCTCGCCCGTGCAGCCGCACACCTGCCCGCTCTCTCTCTCGGCGCCCTTCCTCGGCGCCCGTGCCGTCCCTCCGCCGTGGCTGTGCCCTCCGCCGCGCTGGTGCTCCCACTCCCATCCACCACAGCAGCCATGTCGTCTCCCTCCTGCTCCTCTCCTCCATGTCCGGTGCCCTCCTCCCCGCACCATCCACCAAGCCAGCGTTCCCCCAGCCCGGAGCCCCCTCCTGCTCCTCTTCACGCCGGTTCCTCTTCCTACTCCTCGACAGCCATGGCGACACATCTCTGTCCTTCACTTCTTGGCCCGCCTCCCCATGTCACCTTTGACCTCTCCCGTTCCCCTCTGCCATCCATGGTCGAGGCGGTCACCTTGACCAAGGCTGAGGAGCTTCATCTTCGTGGCGTGTTGTCGTCCTCCTCAACAGTTCTTGCTGCTCCAGCTGCTGCCCCTCTTGCTGCACACTAGCCATCCCCTGAGTGGGCCCTCGACCTGATTAGGCGCATGGAGCGTCTTTGCACCGCTTCGCCATCTCCCTCAGTGGTCTCCTCAGTTGCCACCCGTGTGCCACTGCCAGGGCCGCAGTCCGGTGTCCCATCAGGTCCTCGGGCACCTTGGATTCTTGACTCTAGAGCTTCTTTTCACATGACCCATGATTCTACTCACATTTGCTCCTTGAGTCCGTCATCAGCTTCTTTATTTGTCAACACGGCTGATGGTACCTCACATCCGGTTCTCAGTTATGGCACACTTCACAGTCCTCAGTTTCATGTTCCTTCTGTTTCTCATGTCCCTGATCTTAATTTGCAGTTGTTGTCAGCTGGCCAGATCACTGATCATGACTGTCGTATCATTCTTGATTCTGACTCTTGCTCCGTTCAGGATCGTCGTACTGGGACCTTGGTTGGTACTGGCCGCCGGCTCCGTGATCCTCCTCGTCTTTGGGAGCTTGGCCGGCTTCGTCTTCCTTCATCTTCTACTCACTGCCTGTCTTCCTCCACTAATGATGCCACCGCTTTTGTCGCCACCACTTCAGTCAGCTTCACTCAGTGGCACCATCGTTTAGGTCACATGTGTGGGTCCCGTTTGTCATCTCTAGTCAATAGTGGTGTTCTTGGGAAGGTTTCTGGTGATACCTCCCTCCCTTGTATGGGTTGTAAGCTTGGCAAGCAGCTACAACTTCCATATCCTAGTAGTCAGACTGTCAACTCGTCCTTTTGATCTTGTTCACTCTGATGTATGGGGCCCTACTCCTTTCGTTTCAAAAGGGGGACATCGCTATTATGTGATCTTTATTGATGATTTCTCTCGTTTCACATGGGTGTACTTCTTGGATTCTAGAGCTCAGGTGCTCACCGCATATCAGAACTTTGCTACTATGGTTCGCACCCAGTTCGATTCTCCCATTCGTGTTTTTCGAGCTGACTCTGCAGGAGAGTATTTGTCTCGCTCCCTTCGTTAGTTTCTCTCTGAGCAGGGTACCCTTCCTCAGTATTCTTGTACTGGTGCTCATGCTCAAAACGGTGTTGCTGAGCGCAAGCATCGTCACCTTCTTGAGACTGCTCGTGTGTTGTTGCTCGCCTCCTCAGTTCCCCCTCAGTTCTGGGCTGAAGCAATCTCTACAGTTGTTTACCTTGTGAACATCCAGCCTTCCACAGCTCTTCATGGTGACACTCCTCTTGTGTCTCTTTGGTCGGCCACCCCAGTATAGTCATCTCCGTGCTTTCAGCTGTGTTGCCTTTGTTCTTCTTCAGCCTCGTGAGAGGACGAAGCTCACTGCACAATCTGTGCAGTGTGTCTTCCTTGGCTATAGGGGTGTAATCGGATCGAATACGGACGGATATTGCTGATACCGTATTTGTTTTCATAATTTCTCTTCGGATTCGGATCGGATACGGATATCGATCAAACGTGTCGAATAAGATTTGAATGGTTATCGACATCATATTTATCCAACTTTAAGTACTCGGATACGGATACGGATCGAATACTAAATGTTCGGATTCGAATATGGATCGGATCTTAACCCTTCTAAACGGATCGGAACTCGAATACGGACGGATAATATCCATACCATTTACACCCCTACTTGGCTATGACTCTGAGCGCAAGGGCTATCGTTGTTGGGACCCTGTCACTCGTCGCATTCGAGTCTCTCGAGATGTCACCTTTGATGAGTCTCGTCCATTCTTTGCTGTTGATTCTTCCTCTTCTTCCACTCTTTCTGAGTCTGTTGATTTTCTCAGGTTGGTTGGGACACCCTCCACCTTGTCTCCACCATTCTTGCCTATTCCCATCTATTCCACCTCTGTCACCTCCATCTCCACCTCCACTGCCTCCTTCACCTTCACTGCCTCATTCACCTCCACTGCCTCCACCTCCACCTTCACTGCCTCCTTCACCTCCACTGCCTTCATCTCCACATCCACTGCCTCCTTCACCTCCGCTGCCTCCGTCTTCATCTTCACCACTTCCCCCTCCATCACCTCCTCCAATTCTCTTCCACTACACTCAACGCCCGCGTCCTCTGCCACCACCTAGTCCTTCTCCATCCATTCCTCCGCGATATGACCTTCGTGATCGGAGTACGCTATGTCTTCCTGATCGTCTTGGTTTTTCTGCTTCCGCTTCTGCTCTCTCTGAGCCTACCTCCTACCGTGATGCGCTTTCCCATCCCGAGTGGCAATTTGCTATGGCTGAGGAGATTGCTGCTCTTGAGCGCACTGGTACTTGGGAAATTGTTCCCCTCCCATCTTCTGTTACTCCTATCACGTACAAGTGGGTCTACAAGATTAAGACTCGCTCTGATGGTTCCATTGAGCGCTATAAGGCGTGACGCTGTTGCCTCTGTTCGCCGATGGACCATCTCGCAGCTTGATGTGAAGAATACCTTTCTTCATGGTGACTTGCATGAGGAGGTTTATATGCATCCTCCTCCCGGTTACTCTATTCCTGATGGTCATGTTTGTCGGCTTCGTCGCTCTCTCTATGGCCTCAAGCAGGCTCCTCGTGCCTGGTTTGAGCGTTTCACCTCTGTTGTCACCGCTGCTGGGTTTGTTGCCAGCAAGCATGATCCTGCTCTCTTTGTCCACACTTCACCTCGAGGTCGCACCCTCATTCTTCTCTATGTTGATGATATGTTGATCACAGGTGATGATCTTGATTACATTGCCTTTGTCAAGGCACGTCTCAGTGAGCAGTTTCACATGTTCGACTTGGGCCCTCTTAGCTTCTTTCTTGGGATTGAGGTCACCTCTACTCCTGACGGCTACTACCTCTCCCAGGGTAAGTACATTCAGGACATCATTGATCGTGCTGGTCTAACTGATGACCGCTCTGTGGACACTCCCATGGAGCTTCACCTTCGTCTTCATGCCACAGATGGTATCCCCCTTGAGGATCCCACTCGCTATCGCCATCTTGTTGGCAGTCTTGTCTATCTTGGCATCACTCGTCCTAATATTTCCTATGCTGTTCACATTCTGAGTCAGTTCATGTCTGCCCCCACTAGCATCCACTACGGTCACCTTCTTCGTGTCCTTCGGTATCTTCGAGGTACCATTGACCGCCGCTTGTTCTTTCCTAGCTCCAACTCTCTTCAGCTCTGGGCTTACTCTGATGCGACTTGGGGTACCAATCCTTCGGATTTCAAGTCCATCTCTGCCTATTGTGTTTTCCTTGAGTCCTCCTTGATTTCATGGAAGACCAAGAAGCAAACTGCTGTCGCTCGTTCCAGTGCTGAGCCCGAGCTACATGCTTTGGCTTGTGTCACAGCTGAGGTGACTTGGCTTCGCTAGCTTTTGGCTGACTTTGGGGTTGACCTGTCTTCTTCTACGCTTGTGCACTGTGACAGTACCGGTGCCATCACCATTGCTCAAGATCCGGTGAAGCACCAGGTCACCAAACACATTGGCATAAACTGCTTCTATGTTCGGTCTGCAGTTCAGGATCAGGTGGTTGCTCTTCATTATGTGCCTTCGGAGCTCCAGCTTGCCGACTTGCTTACCAAGGCCCATACTCGAGCTTAGCATGACTTTCTTCTCTCCAAACTTAGTGTTGTTGATCCACCATGAGTTTGAGGGGGGGTGTTAGTGTATTTGCATGTGTATACATTAGTTGTGTAGTTTCCCTAGTGTATAGGGGTCTCTTTGTAACTCTACATGTGTACATTTGCCCTTTGGGCCGTTGGGAATAGATGAGCTGCCATTCTTCTTCCTGTAACAACTTTCATATTGTCACTATTAAACCAAAACGTCATAAGTAATCTCACATGGCAATACCCCGCGCTGACATGGCAAATGATTGTGATGATTTATATTGCTGATGTGGCAAGCATTGCGACAATTTTTTATCGTCATATTTTTTAATAGCCCATAGTGCTATGCATGCAGGCCAAATTCACAGCCCAATAGACTAGTGAGCCTAGCCCACTTTAAGGCCCATTATGATTCAAGATCCATCTAGAGACCCAGTTTTATTTACACCTAAACAAATGTGAGGCCCAAATATGATTAAACATGCAACCAGGCCAGACATACCAAACACATGCACACAAATCAGCAGATAATACAAATATAATAATCTTGCATGCTCACAGAATGTGCATCCATAATTTCACAGCTTTATGGTTCATTAACAAAAATAACAGCAGACATAAGTTCATCCCAATCCATAGAACAGAGTACATTTCTCAAAGACCAAATAGCTAAGACCTCACAGTGCAATTAGCAACAAAGTTCAATAGAAGTTGCATCTGAATCTGCATGTTTGATACTCAGAATATTCAGGCACTAGGATTGGAGTGGCCTTGACTGAACTGCATAGTTCGAGAAGAAGGGAGTGCACTATCTGCAGGTCTAGATCTCTTGTAGTGTGTCTCTATGACATGCAGGCTGGACCCACATTTTAAGTGACACAAATGTTAGCACTCAAAACTCTCTCTGATTTGCGCAAGAACACACACGAACACACAAGTGGACACAGGTATTTTGTGCTGTAGAAGACAGCTTTTCTGAATATATTGCTAGTGTATTTATATACATGCCTTAGTGGCCTAAGAGGTGCCGATTAACCAGGCACAAGGAGCACAAGCTCCACTACTCCTAGAAAGTAGGACACGACAGACTAACAAACTAACAGACTCTTGACTTGGCCAGCTGAAAGTTTAGCCACTACTCTAACTATCTACTGACGAAACTGAAAGGGAAAACAGGTGCAGGGATTACTTGTAACAATTCTCCCCCTAATTCCTGCACAACTAATCAAAAATCAGAACCATTCCAATACTTGCGCGTAGCTCCTGGAATTTCACTCGCCCCAATGCCTTCGTGAGAATGTCTGCGAGCTGGTTCTCAGTGGTGACATAGCTGGCCTTGATACTCCCGTCATCCAAGCAGTTCCTGATGAAATGATAGCAAATGTGGATATGCTTACTGCGTTCATGGAACACGCCAGCGCCAAGGCAGACTTGGAGTCCACCTTCAGCTCAACCGCTTTTGGTTCCCTCCCTAAGAGCTCACCCAGCAGTCGAGCCAGCCAATTAGCTTGTGTGGCGGCAGTGGTGGCAGCAATGTACTCGGCCTCACATGATGAGAGAGCTACCACTCTTTGCTTGATTGATTGCCAGCTGATCAAGCAATTTCCCAGGAAGAAGAACGTGCCGCTCGTGCTCTTCCAGTTGTCGATGTCGCCGCCATGATCTGCATCAGAGTATCCCACGATCTGTGCAGTTCCAAGCCTCCGCTCATAGCGCAGCCCGTAGTTCAGTGTGCCGACGACATAGCGGAGTAGCCCCTTTACTGCCTGACGGTGTTCTTCAGTAGGCTGCTCCATGAATCGACTGACGAAGCCGACGGCGAAAGCCAAGTCAGGCCTCGTGTGGACGAGGTACCGCAGGCTCCCCACAATCTGCCGGTATCTTGTGGAGTTCACCTTGTCCGCCGTGCTTTCCTTGCTCAGCTTGAGACGCTCCTCCAGTGGAGCACCCGAGGGATTGCACTCTGCCATCCCTGCCGACTCAAGGATTTGCTTGGCGTAGTGAGTCTGGCGGAGGGTGATGGCGCCACTCCTTTGGCGCACCTCAATGCCAAGGTAGAACGAGAGTAGCCCCAGATCACTCATGAGGAACTCCCCCTTCATCCCCACCTTGAACTTCTCCACAGCAGCAGGCTTCCATCCTGTGATGATCAGATCATCCACGTAGACGCCCACGAGCAGCACCGATCCACCGCCACCTCGCCGGTACATGGCGTGTTCGTGCTCGCTCTGGGAGAAGCCCATCTTCTTCAGCGTCGCGTCCAGCTTGGAGTTCCAAGCGCGCGGCGCCTGCTTGAGCCCGTACAGAGCCTTGCGCAGCCTCAGGACATGTCCCTCCTTGCCGGCAACGACAAACCCTTGCGGCTGCCAGACGTACACCTCTTCCTTGAGGTCGCCGTTGAGGAATGCCGACTTGACATCCATGTGGTGGACGCTCTAGCCTTCTTGAGCCGCCAACGCTAGGAGCAACCGCATAGATTCCATCTATGCGACCGGGGTGAAGACCTCATCATAGTCGACGCCGGCCTGTTGGACGAAGCCGCACGCCACCATCCGAGCCTTGTGCTTGACGATGTTGCCCGCTTCGTCGCGCTTGAGCTTGTACACCCATTTCAAGGTGATGGCGCGGTGCCCCTGAGGAAGTTCCGCCAACTCCCAGGTTCGATTCCTCTCCACCGATGCAATCTCCTCCTTCATGGTGGCTTGCCACGCCGCGTCACGCTCCGCCTCGGCGAACGAGGACGGCTCCCCCATGCTGAGGACGTGGAACTCCTCCCTGAGCTCCCGCTGCGCCAGTCCTGGTGTCGCAACGCTGTCCCAGAGCAGGTTGTCGTAGGTGCGGTACCTCACCGGCGAGTCGCCATGCGCCGCATCAAGCCGCTACTCGTCCTGCGCTATGGGCGTGACGAATTCCGGCGCCGCAGCTGCTGGTGGAGTCGCCTCCAGGCCTCCGTCTTGTGCCGTGGCATTCCCTGGTGTCGCGGGTGTAGGTGCCTCCGTTGCGCCAGCGGGTTCCGGTAGTGGCGGCGTTGGAACGGCCGCCCGAGGCAGATCTCCCTAGACGTACTCGACGTGGAACTCACCCGCCTGCAGCCCGCCGTCGCTGCTGGTGCAGTCCCAGCCGCGCTTTTCGTCGAACACGACGTCACGCGCCGTGCGTACGCGCCGTGTGACCGGGTCCAGAATGAGGTAGGCCTTGGACCCATCCGCGTAGCCGATGAACACGCCCAGGGTACTCCGAACTTCAAGCTTGGAGACTTGCCGCAGCTCCTTGGTGAACGCCAAGCACCCGAACACGCGCAGATGCTGCACGGTGGGCTTGCGTCCGTACCACGCCTCGTATAGGGACACGCCGTTTAGGCTCTTGGTGGGCGCACGATTCAGGAGATGCACGGCGGTGACGACCGCTTCCCCCCAAAACTCCGCCGGCATCGATCTCTGAGAGCGAGCGGTGGCGACAACGGTTTGGTTCCGGCGCTCGACGACGCCGTTTTGCTGCGGGCTGTAGGGGGCGGAGAAGTGCCGGACGATGCCCTCCGCTGTGCAGTGCTCGGCGAACTCGGTTGCCGTGAACTCTCCACCATTGTCGGTGCATAGCACCTTCAGCTTCCGCCCGCACTGGTTCTCCGCCATGGCCTAAATCCTCTGTATCTCCCCGCCTGCGTCAGACTTGGCCGCCAAGAGCGCCAGCCACATAAAGCGAGTGGCGTCATCCACCAGGAGCAGGGAGAAACGTCGTCCGCCGGGCATCGGTGGCGTGATCAGGCCGCAAAGGTCGTCGTGGACCAGCTCCAGTTGCTGCTTGGCGCGGTACTTGGCCTGCCTAAGGGAAAGCGCCACGCCGGTGCTTGACAAGGACGCACGTGTCGCAGAACTGGGCGACATGGTCGACATGGGGTAGGCTGCGCACCATGTCCTGGCAGACCATCCTGCCAATCGCGTCGAATTTGAGATGGCCCAGGCGTTCGTGCCAGCGCCAGGCGTCGTCGCCGTCGTTGCAGTGCTGAGCCAGCAGGGCCACCGAGCGCGTCACCTGGAGGTGAAGGACATAGAGCCGGTTCCGGCAACACTGGACCTTGGCCAGTAGGCGGCGCTCGTGATCCCAGATCCGGAGCGTCCCGCGATGAACCTCGAAGCGCGAGTCGCCCTCGTCCAGCTGGCCCACGCTGATGATCGAGTTCTTCAAGCGCAGGATATAGTAGACGCCCGTCAGTGCCTTGTGCTCGCCGTTCCTGCCGGCGAAGAGTACGGTGCCGATGCCCTGAATGTCGACGACGGAGCCATCTCCAAACTTGACGGAGCCCTTGATGTCGTGGTCCAGCTCGCTGAAGACGTCGCCGCAGCCCGTCATGTGGTTCGAGGCGCCAGTGTCGATATACCAGCCCTCCAGTGGCTCCTCATCGTCGTCAGCCGCCAGGAACGCGCGCGCCTTGGGCTCGTTGATGTGGAGACCTTGGGTCGGCGTTGCCAGTTCGTCCTCTGACTCGGGGTAGGCTGGCGCAGGGTCGACGCTCACGACTGTGACAAGGAGAGCCGCGTCCTCCTCGTCCTCGTCCTGCGTTAGGTTGGCGCGCTCCTTCCTGGGCGCGCGGCACTCCTTGGCCTAATGTCCCTTCTTTCCGCAATTCCGGCAGGAGTTGTCACACGGCGGTGCGTCCTTGGAGGTATTGGTGGAGCTGTCGCCGTCCTTGCGGTCGCTGGGCTTCCTGCGCGACTTGCGGCGTCGATCCCCGCCACCTTTCGTCGATGAGCAGCCGTCCCCGCTGCTGCCGCGCCCGCGCGTCCGCTCCTCCCACTGCTCCACCGTCAAGTACAGCTTGCCGTCGGCGCGTGGCGGTGGCGGCTCTTCCTCCTCAGCGAACCTGTCCTCCGCCACGCGCAACCTCCTGGAGAGATCCTCCAGGGTGACCGTGGTGAGATCCGCCGTGACCTCGATAGCGACAGCGACCTCGCGGAACTTCTTGGGGGCGATGCGCAGAACCTTCTGCATGACTTGGTTCGGCTCCACCTTCTCCCCAACGATGTCCATGGCGGCGACGAGATTGGAGATGCGCGTGAAGTCGTCGACCGACTCATCCGGCTTGAACCGGATCGTCTCGAACTCGCGGCGCAGTCGTTGCGCCTTGGACTTCCAGACTTGATCGCTGCCGATGCGTTGCTCCTTGACCGCCAGCTGCGCCACCATCTCCATGGGTACGGCAATCGTGATGGCGTCGAGAGCCATCATCTCCTCCTGCTCGGAGGCGCCGCCGTGTTCAACCGCATCCCATAGGCTGCGGGCCTTCATCTTGATCTTCATGAGCAGCGCCCACTCGGTGTAGTTGGTCTTGGTGAGGATCGGCCAGTTCGCCGGACCGCCGACGTCGCGCACCGCGCGCGAGGAACTGGCGTCGTCATCACCACCCTTCTTGCAGCTTCCCTTGGGGCCCTTGGATCCAGGGGACTGTGGAGGAGTCTTGTCTCCCATGGCGAATCGGATCGCTTGATCGCGGTTCCACCGGCGATAGCGATCGACGATCCACTCCAGGAAGAATCAACCGGCTCTGATACCAATTGTTAGCACTCAAAACTCTCTCTGATTTGCGCAAGAACACACATGAACACACAAGTGGACACAGGTATTTTGTGCTGTAGAAGACAACTTTTCTGAATATATTGCTAGTCTATTTATATACATGCCTTAGTGGCCTAAGAGGTGCCGATTAACCAGGCACAAGGAGCACAAGCTCCACTACTCCTAGAAAGTAGGACACGACAGACTAACAAACTAACAGACTCTTGAGTTGGCCAGCTGAAAGTTTAGCCACTACTCTAACTATCTACTGACGAAACTGAAAGGGAAAACAGGTTCAGGGATTACTTGTAACAACAAACGGGGATATTTTACTATGCTGTTGCATATCGTAGACTAATTAAGTAGCATAGTACACGATGCATGGTGATAGGATTACGGGTCCTACCGGGAACGTGGCGTAGGAAGCAGGGGTGGTGTAGTGGAGGATGAGGGCGAGAGGAGGGTGGTCGGCGCTGGGGCGCCGTTGCTGTGCATGAGAGGGAGGAGGAAGAGCGGCGGCTAGGGTTTCCCGGCTCCCTGTGGGAAGCCGGCAATAATAAATTGCTCCTGCTTAATTCACCAAGAGTCTGTTACAAAGTATTTATAATTCCTCTCTAAGAGTCCTGACTAAGATAACTTGGGCTTAAGGCCCTACGTACCTGCGCCCCCTGACCTGGATGCCGGTCATAACATCTCTCCCCGCCTGTGAAAACAGCTTGTCCTTGAGCTGGAACTCAGGGCAGAGGCCGCGGAAATCGGCGAGGACCTCCCATGTCGCCTCCTCACGAGGTAGTCCCTGCCACTGGACCAGGACATGCCACGTGCCACGGCGGAGTTGTGCCTGCAAGGCCCTGGCCGGCACCGGCAGAAGACGGCCATCGAGCACCGAGGGCAGGGGCGCCGGCTTAGCGGGAGGGTCGCCCTTGTGGTGCTTCAGCAGCCCCACATGAAAGACGTTATGCATGCGGGCGCCCGCCGGTAACTGCAGACGATATGCAACGCTACCGATGCGCTCCAGCACACAGAACGGCCCGGCGTAGCGGGGACCGAGCTTGCCCTTGGCCCGCGGATCCAAGGATTGCGATGTCCGGTGCAGCAGGTGCAGCCAGACCCAGTCGCCCTCCTGCAGCTCCATGTCGCGGTGCGAGGCGTCGTAGTACTTCTTGGAGAGCCACTGGGGCTGGAGGAGACGTTGGTGAGCTTCTGCCAAGATCTCATCACGACTGCGAAGAAGGGCGTCCGCCGTCTCCGTCCTCGCCCTCCCTAGTGTATAGGGCAGTATGGGCGGAGGAGGCCGACCGTAGACCACCTCGAAGGAGGTGGCGCACAGAGCTGTGTGGAAGGACGTATTGTAGCAATACTTTGCCCAAGACAGTCAGTCCACCCACGCCCGTGGCCGATCACCTGTCAAGCAGCGCAAATACGTGGCGATCACTTTGTTAACCACCTTAGACTGGCCGTCCGTCTGCGGGTGAAATGTCGTGCTCATACCCAGCGTCACGCCTGCCATCTTGAAGAGGTCACGCCACACGTGGCCGGTGAACACGGGGTCCCTGTTGCTGACGATGGAGTAGGGGAACCCGTGTAGCCGAACGATGCCATCGAAGAAGGCGCGGGCGACGGAGGCTGCAGTGTAAGGGTGGCCAAGCGCAATGAAGTGCGCGTACTTGGAGAAGCGATCGACCAACATGAGGATGACAGACTTGCCGCCAACTTTGGGTAGCCCCTAGATGAAGTCGAGCGAGATGTCCGCCCACACCTGGGACGGCACCTCGAGGGGCTGTAGGAGGCCCGCCGGCCGCAGCGTCTCCGTCTTGTTCCGCTGGCACATGCTGCAGGCGCGGACCTAGTCTTGGACCAACGTACGGTCGCCCAGAATGTAGAAGTCCGAGCGAAGGCGGTGCAGCATCTTCTGGACACCCTCGTGGCCCGCCGAGTGGGCCAGGTGCAGCACCTGGTGGCGCAGGTTGTCGTGGTCCAGCACGAATATTCGGGTGGCATGGAGCAGCAGCCCAACATCCGTGCGCCACGAGGCGGCCAGCTCGCCCTCCTGCAGGCGCCGGAGGAGGTGCTGGGCGTCGGCAGCCTCCTTAGTAGCGCGGCGGATGGCGTCAATGAGGGCAAACGAGGGCCCAGATAGGGCGCAGGCAGCAGCCCCCGCGCCCCCCTCTGCCAGTGTGGTGTGCTCGGCGTCGTGGCGGGACAGCGCGTCTGCCACGGTGTTCAGGCGGCCGGGGCGGTACTCGACCTCGAAGTCAAAGCCGAACAATTTGCTGATCCAATGATGCTGCAGCATAGTGGATAGGCGCTGGTCCACCAAGAACTTGAGGCTGTAATGGTCAGTGCGTACGACACACTGTCGACCCCGGAGATACGGGCGCCAATGGCGCACCGCTTGGACCAAGCCAATCAACTCCCGCTCATACGCGGCGAGTTTGAGGTGTCGTGCAGCAAACGGCCGGCTGAAGAACACGAGGGGTCTTGTGCCCTGGTGGAGGACGGCGCCGAACCCCACGCCCGAAGCATCACAGTCGACCGTGAACTGCTTGTCGAAGTTCGGCATCTGAAGTACCGGTCCCATGGTCAAGGCGTTCTTAAGCGCCTGGAAGGCCGATGTGGCCTCGTCGTCCCAAGAAAACGCGCCTCGCCGCAAGAGACGTGTTAGTGGGGCAGCGATGACGCCGAACTCCCGAATGAACTTCCGGTAGTAGCCTGCGAGGCCCAAGAAACCGCGAAGGCCGCGGGCCGAACGCGGCACCGGCCAGGAGGCGACCGCCGCGACCTTGTCGGCGTCCATGGCGATGCCGCCCGCCAAGATCATGTGGCCGAGGTAGGCACCGAGGATGCCCCGAAGGAGCACTTGGAGCGCTTAAGGTGGAGCCAGTGGAAGCGGAGGTCATGGAGGGACGATGCCGATATGCTGCAGGTGTTCAGCCCAATTCGAGCTATAGATTAGTATATCATCGAAGAACACCAGCACAAACCTACGCAGATAGGGGCGGAGCACGTCGTTCATCAAGGCCTGGAACATGGCCGGAGCATTGGAGAGGCCGAAAGGCATCACCAGGAACTCGTAGTGGTCGTGGTGCGTACGGAACGCTGTCTTGGCGACATCGTCGGGGTGCATCCGCACCTGATGGTAGCCCGAACACAGGTCGAGCTTGGTGAAGAAGCGGGCCCCGTGGAGCTCGTCGAGGAGTTCGTCCACCACGGGTATCGGGAACTTGTCATTCGATGTCTTGGCGTTGAGGGCGCGATAGTCGATGCAGAATCACTAGGACCCATCCGACTTCCACACCAAGAGCACCGGGGCGGAGAACGGTGACGTGTTGGGGCGGATAATGCCTTGGGCAAGCATGTCCGCGCATTGGCGTTACAGCTCGTCCTTCTGTAGCTGTGGGTACCAGTAGGGCTGGATGGCGACCTGCGCGGTGCCCAGAAGCAGGTGGATGCGGTGGTCGTAGGGCCTCGCCGGGGGCAGCCCTTGCGGCTCCATGAACACAGGCTCGAACTGCTGCTGCAGCCTGTCCAGGAGCAGCTGTCCAGGTACCGTGGTGGCTGCGCGAGCTGCCGGCTCGGAGAGGGCGACGCAGCGGGAGTCCAGGCCGGTCCACTGGATACGCCGGGAGCCCCGAGAAAAGGCCATGCGCATGGCCTCGAAGTCCCAAAGGATGGGACCCAGCATACGCAGGAACTCGACACCCAGGATGAGGTCGAACTCGCCCACGCTAATGCCATAGCAGCAGATGCGGAATTTTTCCATGCCAATGGCAAGAACCACGTCACGCGCCACGCCTTGACACGGAACGCGGTCCCCATTGGCCACCACCCTCAGCGTAGGGTGCGGCGTGGTGGCGAGTTGCAGGCATGGCAGGAGGTCGGCGTTGATGAAGTTCATCGTGGACCCTGAGTCGAGGAGGGCCACGAGGGGGTGGCCGTGGACTTTCACCGGCAGCAGCATGGTGTGCTCGGTGCGAACGCCAGCGATGGCGTGGAGGGAGACCGTGGGCGTCGCCTCGGTGTCGGCAGTGGCCGCCACGGCCCTTGGGGCGGCGACTGGGGCCACGTCATCGGGAGTGACCCCCTCAGTGGGAACGTCATCGTCGATGTAGTCCGCCGACTCCAAGTAGAAGAGGCGCTGGCAGATGTGACCGTGGACGTAGGGCTTGTCGCAGTTATAACACAACCCTTGGCGGCGGCGTTCTTGCTGCTCAGCCGGAGATAGGCGGCGGAACGGGCGGAAGGGGTCAGCCGCCGCCGCCGATACCACAGCGCCGGCGGGCTGCTGATAAAGGGTCGCGCCGACCGGCGTGGGGGCGCCCTGCGGTGGCCGGGGCGAGGGTGGCAGGACCTAGCGGGGCGGTGGTCGGGCGCTGCGAGCTGGGGGTGTCGGCGCCGTTGCTGCCAGCAGGCGTTCAAACGCCCTGGCCAGGTACATGGCCATCTGGAGGTCCCGTGGCTCACGAAGCTCGACGTCAACCCTGATGTGGTCCGGGAGCCTACCCACAAACAACTCTGCTTTCTAAGGGCCAGAGAGGTTACGGGCGTGGCACAGCACCGAGTTGAAGCGTTCGACGTAGTCCTTTACGGTGGACGTGAAGGGAAGGCGGGCGAGTTCGGACAGGCGGGTGCCACGAACTGTGGGCCCAAAGCGAAGGGTGCATAGCTCGCGGAAACATTCCCACGGGGGCATGCCCTCGTCTTGCTCGAGGGCGTAGTACCACGTCTATACGGTGCCGGTGGGTGGTAGGAGGCCAACCACGTTCGGTCTGAGGCCAGGGTGCGTTGGCCGCGGAAAAACTGCTCACAGTGATTTGAGCCAGTTAAGGGGATCCTCGGCGCCATCATAGGTGGTGAACTCGAGCTTGTAGAAGCGCGGGGGCAGTTGGCCAGGGCCCGGCCCTAGGGCTGCCAGCGCTGGGGCACCGCCGGGGAGCAGCGAGGCGCTGAGCTGGACGTCCCATCAACCCCGCCATAGAACACCCCCATGCTTTCAAGGTGAGACGAGGCCATCGGTGTCGGGGACGTCGCCATCGTGAACTGCGGCCCCTCCGTCGAGGCTAGAACGTACGATGGGATCGGAGACGGTGACGGCGGCATCGACAGGAGATGGAGAGGTCGGCCCGGCGCCACTGGCGCGCTGGTCCGAGACAGCGCGTAGTTCGTCACTGGCGGCGGCAGAGTTGGTGGCGGCTGTTGCGGTAGGAGGGCGCCCGCCACGAGGGTCTGCATGCCCGCCATCGCGCGGGTGAGATCGTGAATCGCCCCAGCCATGGACTGCAACGTGATCGGCTACGTGGTCAAGGGGACCATCGGGGCCGTGGAGATCGGCGGCACGGCGGAGGCTGGCTGTTGGGTGGTGGTGGGAGGAACGCCTGACATCACTGATACCAGGTTGATAGGATTGCGGGTCCTACCGGGAACGTGGCGTAGGGAGTAGGGGTGGTGTAGTGGAGGACGAGGGCGAGAGGAGTGTGGTCGGCACTGGGGCATCGTTGCTGCGCGTGAGAGGGAGGAGGAAGAGCGGCGGCTAGGGTTTCCCGGCTCCCTATGGGAAGCCGGCAATAATAAATTGCTCCTGCTTAATTCACCAAGAGTCTGTTACAAAGTATTTATAATTCCTCTCTAAGAGTCCTGACTAAGATAACTTGGGCTTAAGGCCCTAGGCACCTGCGCCCCCTGTTCCTTAATGGGCCTTTCTCCGTTGATACTGGATGCCGGTCATAACACATGGCCTGACAGCAGCCAAGTTGGTTCAAGTTGTCTCACAATACCACAACATTGGCTAGACCTGTTTGCACACCAGGCCAAGCATGAATGGTAAAACGAAAATGCTAGGTTCAAACCAAGAAAAAACCCTAGAGAAACTTTTTTCCTTAGAGTAGCATTACTTGTTGAGTATTATTATTTATGCTTGTTTACACACCTAGCCAAGCATGATTGGCAAAACAGAAATGCTAGACTCAAACCCAGAAAACCCCTAGTTTGAGCCTTTGGTTACTTTTTTTTTTTTACTTTGCCTAGAATTTCTCAAAACAGAAGGGTTTGATTTCCAGCCTGAGTTCTGAAAAAACAAACTAGACGAAATTGCCCATGAACGGATCTACCTTTGACAACATGCTTGAAAGTAGCAAAAAATATAAGCATAGGAGCTCTCTACCCCATCTGATTAAGCCTATTCGCAGCAGCCTATTCATCCTACCCCTCATCCCACTCCTCATTTCAAACTCCACACCATACAGTGCTGCTATAGTGCAAATTTCACACATACACGGCCATTTGCACTTTCTGTTGCAGACAGCCTAATAAACTCGTCCAGGCGATGAATGGTGGGATACTGGGATCTTGGGGGTTCAGGAAAACTCACACCTAGACATCAGAAAGGTATGCATGGTAAAAACTCTGCGATAGCATTTGGTGGTGAGTGCATGTTTAGTGGTGCAGACTGCAGAGGAAGGTTGCAGCTAGCTCAACACACTCAATTTCTTACCCCTAGGGAGGTACGAGGGAGTACAATGAAAGGACCTGTTCTGGTATATTCTTTTTTACTGCTATAGTTCCACATACAGAAGCAGACTAGAAATATAATCACTAAGAACTTGTGAAAGTTAACTTACTTGCAGTTGCAGCAGGCCTACTGTCACCAACAAGACATTTTGACTTGATTAGCTTTGGAGGTTGTTGTATCTTAATTTGATTACGAGGCACACCAAAGAAGTCAAGATCATCTAAGAGTTTGGAAATGCACTCATCATCAGCATTGTGACACTTAACTTCAACAGTAAGATGCTCCATATGAAAGGGGTCCTGCATTTCATATTTCATTCCTTCGTCCACTAGATATCCAAGTGTCTTCCAGAACATGTACCACATATTAGACTCATCATACATGCTAACTTAAAATAGAGATGCTATTGCAGAAAAAGAAGATTCACCTTAGATAATTGAAGAGTAAGCTTCTCCAGAATTGGGGAGTGCTGGAGAAAGCAGATTAATGCACGAAGGTCATAAGTCACGCACCAATCACTGAGTAACAAAGTTTTCAGCTTGCTGAACACAGGGCACCATGTCAAATCCTTTCTGAAAATAGGCTGCATAGAGTGAAAGGGGGTAAGGATAACTTGATGTCTCAATTCTTATAGTACAAACATGAAGAGAAAATGGTACTGAAGTCATTTGGACTATAAACTATTCATTATGCATTTAATGAACATCCAAAATTACGGTAGAAAGCAGGGAAAAGGATATAATAAACAAGTTATGATTTGTATGACTCTTATTTGCACAGTATAACAAGTATATTAACTAGAATTATGCTAAAGACAGCATAACTTACTAACCAATGTTCCATTGGGTACTAGAAATCTAAAAATATTTTGCATGCATAGTACAGAAGCCCTCACAAACATACAAACTATAGGTGAACATTATGGTTTGACAACACCTGAGGTTATAAGTAAGTGCAAGCGTTCAGTGGGCAAAAGATGATAAAAAATATATAATAACCAAGTATAACAAATACCACTTGTTGTACAGCTGCCGTCAACTCCAAGTTTGTAGCATTTGACACACCTCCAAGAAGCACGCAGGCACAGTCTTCGGTATCATCATAACATTCAGGATCACCGCTAAGTCTGATAAAAGCTGACACTAACATAGGCATGCTTTGAAGCTGGGGAGTGCATCCACAATAATCAGCTAGTTCCATGAAAACGAGATTTGGAACAGAGATTTCAGGGCGGATGTCATAAGCGAAGTAACAGGACTTCATGCTCAGACGTTTTACCGAATGGGACAGGATCGTGCTTGCCTCATCAACGTCACACTCCTCCATCCTCAGATCCTCCAACGCAGGGCATCTCGAAAAATCCAGATCAGAAACCTTCAAGTGCACATTGTACAGTTCCAGCACCTTCAAGTGTGTGGAGGTGACAAACTGAAGAGGCAGACACCAGCGGTCTACATCACCGGTGTTATTGCGGACACAAAGCACCCGAGCTTCTGAAGACAAACCATATCTGATCCACAGCTCCAAGTACCGGAATGCCTCACAGGAATCGGCATCGTCATCGGAGGCATCACCGTCATAGGTATCGATGTCTACCACGTCAGCACGCGACTTGTCGTCGCGGAAGAGCAGGAGAGAGTTTACAAACTTGTTCAGATCGTTTGCGCTCTCGTAGGTGTGGCAGTGGGAACCGCTGATGCGCAGGGCACGCACGGACTTCCACACATCGCGCCACCGGCGTGCCAGCACGCACGTCTCCACGGCGTCACGGGACGGCAGGAAGGAGAGCACGCGGCGAAGCACATCGTCAGGCAGTGCGCTGAGTCGGTCCGTGCCGCCAGCCGCGGCCGCCATCTCGCTCTTCGCGGCCTTGCTCCCCGGAGGCATTTCGTCGAACAGGCACCTGGCGCGTGCGCTGCGGGCTGCGGGAGAGGAAACAAATCAAACATCCCCACCCCCTCGACCCTCGTAGGTGTGCTTCTTAGTGGTTGCGGACGGGGAGATTGCTCACCGAGTTACCACGTCGCTGGCGGTGCCCTCAAGGTCGCCCTCGCCACCTGCTCGCCGTCGCTGGGCGGAGGCGCGGCGCCGAGCGGGAGAGAAGGAGGCGCAGAGAAGACGCGAATGGCTCCTGCGTTGGGTTGGCTTACAAGTTTCAACCGCGGGGAAAGTAAAAAGGAGTTGGCTTCGGTAGGGACGAAAGCTGTAACCGTAAATTCAGTTGGGGCTAGTTTTCGATGTTTTAGAAACGGAAACGATAATGGAATTGAAAAAACGGAAACAATAACAGGAAAAAATACGGAAACGGAAACGAAAAAGGGTTTTCCTATTTCCGATCGTTTCTAGGTTTTACTGTATTTTGGCGGTAATTTGCGACGATATTATATCGTTTTTAGCATTGTTGTATAAGCGTCTATATGCAACACAATGCCATCAATAATCATCCATCATGTGTATTTATACTGCCTCCCTTCAGTTTAGATTTTGTTTAATTAGCCCTATGCATATGTACATGAATCGCAAAAACTTTCGGTGACCAACACAATTTCAGTGGCTATACGTAACCACTGATAAGATTATTTTCGGCGGCCAGGTGTAGCCAAAAAAACAAGCCACTTATTTTTGGCGGTGGGCTAGGACGGCTTATTTTCGGCGGCAAGCCAAGCCGGCGAAAATAAGGAAGTTATTTTCGGCGGCTCAGCTATTTTTGGTGGCCAACCCTGATCGTTGAAAGTTAGCGCCAAACCTACCCCTAGATGGCCGAACCCTTCCCCCACCCCCACACGAATGCACACACACACGTACGCTCCGTCACCGCGCCCACACACACCCAATGTGCCGACGCCCCCCTCCCCCCTCGCCTGGCGCCTCGGTCGCCCGCCCAGCGCCCCGGCCGGCCATGTGAGCATATATGGATGGTGAATCAAGAATCATATTTATGAATTTGAATTGTTTAATCATTTTGAGCCTTGTACTATTAGAACGAATTTGGTATGTAACATGTGGTAATATTGGCAAATTGGCACTCGATGAGTTAAAACTGGCAATTATACTTATCTTACGATCTTAACTTATTAAACCCATATAAGGTGACTAACCGTTTTTCAAATTATAAATTACTGAATCCCAACCAATATTGAGTTATTCCCGATCGGATAGTTTCATTCCTGAAGTTCCCATAATACCGACACCATACTCTTTCCAGCAACATCGTTCTCAATTCCTTTTCCGAGAAAATATGAAATTGAAAACAATTTAGCAATAAGTTAACAATATTGCAAGTTTTTTCTGCAAATGCTATTCTAGCGTAACACCTTGATTGTTACTTTCACAAATTTTTATTCAGTTTTAATATAATATACTATATAAAAGATAGTTGTAATTTATTGTGCACGGAATATATTTTTATGAAAAAAATTCACGTGTGTTACTTAAAGTTGGCAAAGTATGTCACATAGGTCCCTGAGCTAAAAAAAATTGGAGTCCTAAATTTGATTGGTGTGTCATGTGGATCCCAAAACCACTTTCATCTCTCTCTCTTCAAAGGTGGTTTAGGAGTTAGGGTAAATGTGGGGCCTACATATAAGGTCTATCTTTCTTCTTTGCACATCATATATGACACATGGAACCCATTTGTATATTATATTATTTTTTTCTTCACCCTTTCTCCTCCTCGGAGTTGTTCCTCGCCTCACCATCATTGGACACACTCAACACCCAGCACCTGCGCCCACCTTGCCACTTCTGCATGGTTATGCTCATCAGCGATGGATGAGGTGGGTCAGCAATGGAGGAGGCATGATGGCGGAGGAGGTAGAGGTGAAAAGGTCAACAACAAAATGAGATAGAGAGAGAGAGGGAGGAGTGCAAGGGAGGTGGAGGGTCGGTCGTGGCAAGGGGATAGAGATAGGTAGGCAGCGGTGGTGAGGAGAAAGAAGGAAGCAAGAGGGACAGGAGAAAGCGTGAAGAAAGAAAAACAAAAAATATTTCACTTACAAAATAGTCACATATGTCATAAATGAGGAAAAGAGAAATAGATTAATCTTACATGTTGGCCCCACTGTACCCTACCTCCTAAACACCTAGAGAGAGGGGATCACAGTTTTCGAACCTAGATGGCATACTAGCCATGTTTACTAAAAGTGATCATAAGGTCAACTTGATATGTTGCATACAAGTAGGTGCATTATTTCTTGTTTGAGGTATGCTTTGTTCTTGAGTTTAGTTTCAAATTCTATTCAAATCGAAGAAGCATAGCAGGCCCCGTGCTACCTCTTTCTGATGTCAACATTGGGGAAGGCCTAGCATCCACGGTCACGGTGACGATGAAATTCCCAAGCCACAGCACATCGAGGGTCTCACCAAGATACTTCCCTGTCTCCTCCCGTTGTGCACCAAGTAGACTGGGACTCTGATACAGGCTGCCTTCCATTGTAGTAAGTCAAGTAGCCATGGATATCATGGCCATATAGGGGCAGCCACAGGTCACTTTCCGTTGGTCAACAAGGCTTTGCTCGAGAAATGGTGCTCAATGTAGTACAACTGGCTTTGACCTGCTTCATACAATGGAAGACTAGATCGCATGTACATGCTTCACATGGCGTAAAACTGATTCTTCACCTTCTTCAGGGGAGCTACAAGTGGTGGCTTCTGCGGTGAAGATTGCTACTGAAACGGTCCACTCCCCTTTGTTGCCATTGTGTTGGCCATCAGCTAGATTTTGGTTGTGGTGGGCATCTAGGGATGTTTGGTTTTGGGACAACCGGACAAGTCATGCTCTCATTCTTTGATTTGAAACCAATATTTGTCCAAACAACAAATTCCCAATCCGTGTTGGCTTGGCTATAGACAATGTTTGGCCATGGCCGAAATTTGTCTTGTTCACTATAGTCACCAAACCAAACAAGTCCCTCGAAGATGTCATGGATTGGGCCAAATTGACAAACAACGGGAGGTCTAGTGGACTGAGATGTTCTTTAATCTCTAGCTCATAAACAACACATGTTTCGTCGTTTTGGGTCACAAGGAGACAAGACTCACTTATGCCTCTAACCGGTGACAAGTAGGCTCAGTAAAGCTCGTGACAATGACTTTGATGGTCGGTCTCATTGGGTGTTAGGATGGTTCCTCCTCCCTTTGATTATATCACACACATAAGTTGGGGTTTAGTTGGCAATAAGAAAATAAGCTGAGATGTAAAGAGGCTTATTTTTAGCCGATAGGATTGGGTAAAGTCTAGTCTTGTCGTCTATGCCTATCGGGCTGAGTTTGGTGATAAGAACTGAGCTATTAGGATTAGGATCAGTTAGGGATAAGATTAGGAGCACCTTCGACAGGGCTCCACGAGTGGCTTCTTGGGTGGCTTCTACCCAAGCCCTACCAAATGCGTCAGAAAACAAGTCATACAAGGAAAAACCGACAAAGCTAGACATAGGTATCTACTGCATTCACGGAGCCGACAAAAGTAGACTTCTGATAGCTCCTCTCACCTCTTTGTTGAAATTGATTGTCATGTTTACGCACTGTACTATTAAACAACGTTTTACCTTTATTTCTTTGCAAAGGTGGTATTGAGAGTGCAACAAGTATTAATGGCTCTAGACCCGAATTTATGCCACGTCAAGTGTCATATCATAGATATATTGAGCAATGATGCTTCTACTTAATTTACATCATTTGACCATTGATGCCATGAAATTTTTTGAATCGACAATAGATCCAACATGAATGAAATCATAGCCATTGGTTGTATGCTAATTAAGAATTTGTATCGGAAGAGAAATATAGACCAATGAAAAACAATTGCCTAGGAAAACTCAACAAATATCCAACTCTTTTGTGATGAAAATATTAAACTTATTCATATCTCTATTTTATCATATGAAAAAAAACTTAGTTTGCTTATTAATGCTTGCTTTGTGAATTTGGGAATCATCCATGGAATTTCAAGGATAGAAATGAAGAACAGGCCCAATGTCCGGTAAACTCTATAGGCTAGTTTGGCAACCCCATTTCCCCAAGGGATTTGGAGGATGAAGGAAAAAATAAACTATTTTTTCTCTATTCCTCCAAATCCCTTGGAAAACGTGGTCGCCAAACTAAACGAAATAGTTCAATTAGCAGCAATTCTTTTTTTCCCCTTTATATCACGCAATCCCGGCCCGTATCCTTCTCAAAATCCACGGCCTTTTGTGGCCCAACGTCAGTGGGGCACGGTGAAGCCCAGACAAAATTAGGAGGCGGGCACGCGCAGGCAGCCACGTCTCAGTCTGCAGGCGTCTCCTCTCTCCCTGTGGCCGCCAGCGGCGGGCGGCGACGAACCACGGAACCGGCGAGCAGCGAGCGGCGAGCTTCACAGGCGCAGGTGCTCATGCATCGAACGCTCCATTACCTCCATATCCCCTCTCATACCCAATTGATTCACTCGTCACTCTATGCGGGACGGAGCGATTGATGCCGATCTCGTTTCGCAGACAGCGCCGCCCGCCACCTGTTCGACGAAATGGATCCGGGCGGAGAGGGCGCGAGGATAAAGAGACGGGCCGTGGAGGGCGATGTGGACCGCCTCAGCGAACTCCCAGAAGATCTTCTTCGCCACGTCCTGTCGTATTTGCCATCGCGCGAGGCTGTGCAGACATGTGTGCTTGCCCGCCGATGGCGCCACCAATGGAAGGAACTGCGCTCCCTGCGTGTCACGAATGACAAGGATTTCTACAACGCCAGCGATCTGAACAAGTTCGTCAATTACCTGCTGGTCCTCCGTAACCGATCGTCTGAGCTAGATGTGGTCGACATCAAGTCCTATTATACTGAACTAACCGAAGGCAATGAGTGGGAGGAGGAATGCAGGTACATTGATGTCTGGATCCGACGTGCTTTGGAACTAAAAGTTAAGGTGCTTCGTGTTTGCCACAACTCTTATAGGATTCTTTTCGAAGAAAGCACCAGGATGAAGTGTCTGCTGCCCAACACCCCTATCACCTCAACCCACTTAGTGAAGTTGGAACTTATCCGTGTGAAGTTGAAGGACCACGCCCTTGATTTTTCAAGGTGCCCAGCATTGAAGAATCTAAAGATGGTGTTCTGTAAGCTCTCTGCCAACAAAATCGTGTCTCCATCGCTAAAGCATTTGAGCTTCACCTACTGTATGTTCAAGAAGAACCGCGCCCGAATCTCTACCCCAAGGATCATTTCTTTGGAACTAGTCGACTGTCTGGGAAGGACTCCCTTTCTTGAGATCATGCCATTGCTAGTGTCAGCATTCATCAGACTCAGCGAATGTCGTGATTGTTGTTCTCAAAGTTATGAGATTGGTGGTTGTGGGGCTGATTCATGTGAGGGATGCACCGGTGGCAATATCGGAAACAATACCTGTGTGCTTCTTCAAGGTTTATCAAGCTCTGCCCATTTGGAGTTGACAGCTAAACCAACAGTGGTATGCTTCCCCTTAATTTGTTATAGTTCTCTGTGTACTATTTGATGCTTCACGCATACAAGCTGTCTACATACAGTACCAAATTATTGTTTTCAAATAAAAATTTTCAAATGACGACATGCGTTATGAAACAGTTAACATTGTGGCTATGCATGTTAGGGAACTATACATTTGAGAATAATCAGTAAGCCATTTTAACTACAGTTTGACTTCAGCTGGGATTGCCGTTAGGAATATAGTTGTCTTACTGTGCAAATAAGAGTGGCACAAACTATGGCATGCCTGAAAAATCTTTTTGACTGCTTTCTCCTAGATTTGGATATAAAAAAAAGGGTCAAATGAACTTAAGTTTCATTGTCTCATTTCATTTGTAGTGTAATGACTCAACTCTATCAGTATTCTCACCCCTTTCGTTTCATGCAGTTCATTTTCAGAAAGGATTTGACCTATTGCCCTGTATTTAGCAAGTTAAAGACTCTGTTACTCAATGACTGGTGCATAACTGCAGGCCTTGATCCTTTAATCTGCTTTATCCAGCACTCACCAGCTCTAGAGAAGCTCATTCTTCAATTAGCTGAGGTGTGTGTTTTCTGTGTAACAACCTGTCTATTTGAACTTAGTATGCATGGTGGATTTAACGTGGTTTGCACATTATGGTAGATTCATGAAGATTTAAAGGAAATGGGGGTCAGTTATGATACTAAGAAGCAATCCTTTGTATCGAAGAACCTTACAGTTGAAGTAAAATGCCATGAGCAGGATGGTCTTGTTCACAAAATTTTGGAAGTGCTTAGTTCCTGTGGCATACCTGATGAGAAAATCAAGATCCTACCACCTGCACGGCAAATTAGATCCCGATGCAATAATCCTTGGCCTCCTGGAAGTAAGTTAAATATTGAATTTTTTTACCATTCTTACATTTCTGCACTGGACGAGGGTTTAGATTGTAGAAGGTAAATGTTAGGGACTTTAGTATGTGCCTCATATCTATATAGAGCAAAGTTGGGGGCACTGGATTGCTTGCATTCCTCAGAGGATGGACAGTAGACCTGGGTGATAGATTAATGATTTCTGCTTAATTACATGGTTTAGATTTTCTTTTTCTGGGCTGTAAATTGCATTGGAGGTACAACAAATTTCGCAGGTAGATGTAACTAAGTCTTGGTCCAAGGAAACTATTCAGTTTGGGCCCTAAAATAAATATCTGTGTTGAAACCGTGGTTATGTTGTGATAGGCTGTGCTCTGAGCATTCCTGAATGATTGAATGAGGTTGCAACCAAACAAACCTGATTCAGCTGTACTAAAGTAACCACCCAAAGACACACACCCAGGCTTGCCCTCAATCCCTGCTCTCTCGTTCCCTGCGATGGTCATCCCCTCCCTCTGCCGGAGCAGCTGCCGCCCCGCTCATGACAGAAAACCCCAATTTCTTCTGCATCTAAGGCTGTCTCTAGCAGGTTGTCCATATGGGCTGCATATAGTACAAAACGACACTGTAGCGCCACTGTAGATAGAGAGATGGTTGGAATAGTGATAAGCAAGTCCATTTAGGCAACCCGTTGGAGATGGTCTAATGTTACCTACTATTTGTAGGCAACCTGACCTAACTGATTGTTCAGGGCATGGTCTAGGGACACCCAACTTCTGCTAAAAAAAGAAAACAAGATTTTAATTTCTTACAAAAAGTATTTTATTTAGGAAGTGATATTTTTCCTTAAAAACAAAATTTGGTACGATCCACAGGTGTATGCTTGTCTTTCCAGATCAGGCACTCAGGACTGGCTGGGTGTGTAAAAAGGTCTAGTCAAGGGTGTCTACCACAACTTGAGAGCATGTAGGCAATGATGTCACCTACAGGCTACAAGTACAGCTAGCTTGGGCACTCTAGTGACCAAGCAAGCATATATACTATAACCATACACATGCTGCTTTATGGCGTGTTCATTTCAGACGCTGCTTTCCAACAGTATGCTTTTTGACCACCTGCTTATGGTGCCCCCTGATAACTGTTGGCTATAAGTGTGAGCAGCATTGTCTTTTGATGCCAGTATAAGTGTATAGCACAACATCTTCTATTTTGGTCGATTTGGTTTGGATCCAGGGCAAGTGTGGGTGATGGGTATTCTAGGTACCTGGCCTCTTGAAATACTAGAATAGGGAAGAAAATAGCACAATACAGAGAAGCAAACAGATTGTAAGGAACAACTTTTTTCTTTTCATTCAAGAATTTTTATTCGAGCACATGCTCCTGATTTGAAGTTTTCGAACTGGCATGTATCTGAGTTTTTATCTGATTTTATATACTTTGCAACTACTGCTACAATGGGCATGATGACCACAGCAGTGAGCCTATGAAAACAACAGAAAGGGTCAAAAGCTTGGTGCCAACTTGTCAGATCACAGCAAGAAGACCTTAACCTTAGGCTATCTCCAACCGTTTCCCTATCCCCCGTTCCTCATTTCAACTTTTACTCTGTCTACAGCGTCAGAACAGTGCCAAACAGTTCCTCAAAATAGGGGGGACCGTTGGAGTTGGTCTTATGTTGCTGTTTCACTTCAACATACTCCCTCTATTCCAAATTTTGGGTTACTTTAGCTTATGGAAAAAGACAGGAACATCTACAACATCAAATCAGTTTCATTAAATCTACTATTATATATTTCTTGATAGTGCATTTGCTTGGTATTGTAGATTTAATGTATTATTTAAAAAAAACTTAGCCAAGGTTAGGGTAATTGAATTAGGACAAAGCTAAAGTGTAACATAAAATTTGGAATGGATGGAGTATATGATACTACTCCCTTTCAAATGGATACAGGCATACAGCTGTTGTTTGCGCTAGAGCCAGGAAGATTGTATTGAAGTTCCCATTTCTTGTTGTTAAGGCAGTGTCTCTGTTTTTCATTAATAGATTTATGGATGAGAGGGTTGCTACCATCAGGACACTACTAAAAATAATGTGAAAGTATTTTGCATATTAACAGCACATCATTGTAGTTTTGTGTAGCTTGATTGTGTTGAATGTTTTAGGTCAGTTACATGTGCCTTTCTCAGTCTGGTTTGATATTGCTTAACTTACTGTGCCTTTTAATGTCTGCGCAGGTCTCAGTTTCGAGCAGGAGAGGACATAATTTGTCTGTTGATGGAGTTACGCTTGCTTGATAATGCAGAGCTCACTGTTTGATTTCTCAGGTTCACCAAACATATTTTGTCTACCAGGGATCTTGGATCATGCATCATTATCAATAAACTGTCGGAAGGAGCTGATAAGCTGTTGATGCACTTGGATGTTATCATACATTCAAACTTGTTTTCATGTACTTATTCGGAAGACAACTCCAATCTCAGCCTATCTCTTCGCTGAAGCCACTTTATCTGTTGCCGCTAGGACCTACTTTACCTCTATAAGGTCATGCTATATGCCTGCGTACAATGTGGGGAATCATGTGAGGTAAATTGGCTATCATACACACTATGGTGGTCTCGTTACAGTTTCTGTCATCATGGCTGCTACGGTGATCGTTGACAATATGCAAATGTGCTTGAGGATTATTAAGTATTAACTGTTGCCTGATGCAAGTCCTTGATAGCTTCTGTTTACCGACTCTGCTCTTGGATGGTTGCCATGCTTGTGCCTGAGCTGATTGTATGCGTGCTGTATGACGATCTGTCCCATCTCTCGTGTGTTAGATACTCCACGATGCTGGGAAACTGGGGATAGTGGCGTTGGCCTGGTTGTGTAAATTGGCATTTTATGACATCGTTTTTTCCTGTGCTACTTATACTTTGATCTCGTTGCTTGCAATGATCATGATTGCACTTGATTCTGAGCGAGATGCTAGTTTGTTGTATCGACCATGCATGGTTCTACTTGATTCTAAGCGACATGCTTCGGTTGCTGATTTTCGTCTCCCCTCCGCCCCCGCCGTGTCACCTCCCGTGCTCGACAGCTACTCCACTAGCGCGCACTCCCCCGCCCCCTGCTCGTGCTCATCCGGTCATCCCCATCCACCTTCCGCTCTATAGCCTCACCCACGTCCATTATCATTATGACCGTCATGCCATCCTCCTCTCGCCTCAACCTGTACAACAAAAGACCGGTTGATGCCTCTTAATTTATTTGGTGGAAGACCAAACTTCTTCGTGGCAACACATGAATTTTGCAATGAATGCACATACTGCCTCAATTGATCCCAATCATTTAATATGGTGATCGCCTCGCCATGACAGTGCTGAGCCACGGGCACTGTTTTTTTCTTGCCTAACAATTAAATTGTAAATTGTAAAGAGTGCTAAAACTAAAAGAAGCACGGGCAAGAGCAGGCAATGCTGTGCTTACAGAAAAAGCAAGGGGGGCAGCGACAGTCTGCTAGCTCGACTCCGTCAGGTTAGGTTTGGGAGTTTGGGTACGGGTTTTGGAGTGGGTTTTCCTCCCTCAAAACACTCGGTTCCGAGAAGACATGCTCTAAAATTAACATTCAGCATTCCATCTCATCATCAAGATGGAATGGACCTTGTTTTTTTCGCTTGTGCTGTTTCTTCCCTAGGTAGATGAAGAACTCGTCAAGGTCCTCCTCACCGCACCGACGGTGAAGCCGCTCCATGGGGTCTTCTGATCTCCTTGCCGAACGATCCACAAGAGCATCGACTTCGTCGATGTGTAGAGCGCGGGGCGGCGGCGGCTCATCGTCGTCGCGCCTGCTAGCCATGTCCTCCGATAGGTGCTTCAGGTGGTCCATGATCGTCTTCTTCGTTTTAATCATGTGCCCCGTCGTCGTCGTGCTGCCGCCTTTGCGCCGACCAGCCGCCTCGTGGCAGTAATGGAGCTTGTAACCCTGGCTCTGGTAATAGCGCTGGAACCAGTGCTGGGGTATGTCGTCCGGGATCTCCTTGCCAATGGCGACCGCCGTCTGCATATGCATGCGATGCGAAATATCGAGATTAATTGCACAATAATGTAATTAATGGCGTCAGAAAGAATGCAGTAGATGTGTATCATTAATCTGCAACGTGCGTGCGTGGCGTGGGTACCGTATGTACCTCGTAGCACCAGCAGGAGGCGACATGGTTGATGGTGTATCCCCCGCCGCCGAGGAGAAGCAGAGGCACGCCGTAGCCGCGGAGTAGGCGGACGCACTGGGCGTGGCCGCGCACGGACAGGCGCAGCCCCGCGATCCGGTCGCCGGCGAGCGAGTCGGCGCCGCACTGCAGCACGACGGCGTCGGGCTGGAACACCCCCATCACCCGCTCCATGATGGGCCCGAACATCTCGTGGTACCGCTCGTCGCCCGTGCCCGCCTCGAGCGGCACGTTCAGCGTGCGGTACTTGGCGGCGCCCGCTTCCTCGCGGCCGCAGTCCTCGGAGGCGCCGGTGCCCGGGAAGAATCTGGTGGCCGCGTCGTACTGGTGGAACGACACCGTCATCACCCCGCGCTCGCGCAGGAACGCCGCCTGCACGCCGTCCCCGTGGTGCGCGTCGATGTCCACGTACCGCACGCGGCGGAACGCGCCCAGGGGCGTCCTGATGGCCACCACGATGTCGTTGACGTAGCAGAAGCCGTGCGCCGCGCCCTCGCACGCGTGGTGCAGGCCGCCGGACCAGTTGATGCCGACGTCGTACGCGCCGCTAGCGAGCGCGCGCGCCGCGGCCAGCGACCCGCCGGCGTAGCGCCGGCAGTGGTCCCAGAGGTCGTCGATGACGGGGTTGTCCTCGGTCCAGCAGCCGTCGCGCTTGTCCCGGACCACGCCGAGCTTGCACAGCTGTGCCTGTTTCCTGGAACTGGCGTCGTTCTTGTAGGTGTCCGGAGTGATGCTGCGGAGGACGGCGAGGTACTCCTCGTTGTGGGCGAGCCTCAGGTCCGCCTCGGTCGCCGCGCCACGCGGAGAAGGTCCATGTCGGCGAGCAGGCCGTAGGCTTTGACGAGGCCGTACGTCATGGACGCGCGGTGGGGCACCATCACGTGGTTCTCGCCGTAGTCCATGTAGGAGATGCGCGGGTCGTAGTAGTAGCACACGCGCTTCCTGTCCCGGGTATCGCCGGCGGCGAATGGCTGCGGCGGCGGCGAGGTGTCGTTTGTTGCCATGGCTAGCTAGTAGCGAATCCTCTGTTTGTTCGGCCAACAAGGCCGCGACATAAAAATAACGATAAGACTTGCAGCGTAGCAGAACCCGGATCCCTCTCGGACACGACTCTCAGTTCGACCCGGTCCGGGAGCAGTGTAGATAGCTAAACGCCCCTTCAAGCACGGCCCGTTGGCCCATGGGCCACAGAAATGGCCCAGGCACGGCCGTGCCAGGCCAGGCCAAAGCACTAACACTATTCTCAATTCTCAGTAGACGATTTTATATTTGTGTTTCCAAGATGCAATATAAGTTAAAAGAGATTGAAATCATGTTTGAAATAATCACTGAGAATGTATTGTTTCATTTGCTACTGTTTTATGAAATCATGATTGAAATAATCACTTAGAATGTATGGTTTTATTTGGAGCAGTTTTATAGGTAACATCCAAGACACACCTTATTTAAGTAAAAGCGTAGACATGATTTCATCCACATGAAACCCATTTCATCTCTCGTTCCATTAAATCATTGCCACATTATCAGAATTGCTAACATGACGTGCCATTTAATGAGAATGAAACTCTCGCTGAGAATAGCCTAACAAGCCAAATAGTGTGTAATGAACCAATGAGTAAAAATATATTAAAATTGGTACGTGGAGAGAAATTCAAACCCTTAACATCACTAAAGCACATTTTATTTTGTAATGGTTGTATGGTAATATATTTTGATATTATATATGTATAGAAAAATAAAATATAAAGGAAAACGTCCAAATTACTCGTTCCACCTATGGACAATTCATATAACCCCCAAAAGTAATCTTTTGTTCGATTTACCCCTCCACCTATTTCAATTGGTTCAATCTATCCCTTAACAATTGTTTTCTTTGTTTCTCCATGTACAAATTGAGTTTTAAGTTCAATTTTTTGAGTTTATAGCTAAGCCTAGAAAAACGTATTATGATTTTTTGTGATTATTTTTTATAGGTTAGGCATCAGATAAGAAAGTAACTTTAGTGATATAAAATAGAAAAATCTTAAAATATGTTTTCAACATAAGTTATGATGTTCTCTACTACTCCACAAATTATGAACTTGAAATACAACTAGCGCGGAGGAAAACAAAAAAAAAGACAAATCTTATTAGGGGGTAGAATCGACCAACACAAAATGTTGGAGGGGTAAAGTGAACCAAAAAGATACTTTAGGGGCTTATATGGACATTGTCCATACTTGGAGGGAGTAATTTAAACTTTTTCATTTATCTTTCATATCAAAATCCTCTTCGACGAGACCTTGTACCACGTTATTTATATCATACCTCCTAATATTTTATTACTTTATATTTATTAAAACCTATTCCTCACCCTCATCTCTTCCTCATCAACCTTCCTCCATGCCACTTTCTCTTCTCTGCTTCTCTCTCCATGTTTGTCTCGCCTTCATGCCACGTCACTCCAACACATTGCTCACCCAGCACATGTGCACCTTGGCAGAGACTTGAAGCTCGATATATATTTATGATCTAGCGACTTAGAACATACGACATGACCAAAACTTTTCACTCACTATGACTCCTACTAGATATAATAATAACTACTATAATACATAGCCCATCCTCCTTTGAAATCTTCTTGGACCTAGATTTAGACAAGGCCGCCTTTCCATTGGATCCTCTTTCAATCTACTTGCCGCAAGAGCAAGAGAAGAGAAAGGACACGACCTCTAAGCGAGTGCGAGGCGAGATTTGTGACAAGCCAAAGCGAAAGAGAGATCCTAATATTTAATCTGGCTCTGGTCTGAGAGGAAAAAGGACCGTCCGGGGCATTGAAGAAGGTGATGGGCTCATTGGGTCTAATTCTTCAGTCAACTTCCACAACATTGCCAGAGCCGATAGGCAAATTTTAGCGTCAATAGACTACACTGCCATTGGTCCTTGGCCTCGCCTCGTTCCTCCATGGCTTGTTGGGGGCCCACTAGTGGGATTTGGGCATATGGGGGAGGGGGGGGGGGGAGACGCATAACCCCTCCCTCAAAATGGAGGACCATTTGGAGGATGTTGTTGGAGCTGATGCCTGCCCCCCACCCCCATCCTTTTTATGGTGCACTGATGAAAACATCCTAATAGGCTTCCTCCAATAGTACAGGCTGACCAAAACTCAAAATGCATTGTGAGGGCCACTATAGCTATATTGTTGTTTTTTGTCTTGTACAAATAGAAGTGTATCGAAGAACTGCAAACTCGGTTAACATTATTACATTACTTACACGTAAGTAATTTCTAGTACTTTGATATATAGTTTTTATTGTAAAATGGTTTACCAAAAAATCTACTTTTTTTTTTATTAAATTGAGATTTCTCTCAATTTTATTCGTAAAGAGAATGATAATATATGCAAATTTCTGATAAGTCCTATAAATGTTTTTCGGTGACATCTTTGTTTTCCTTTTTGGACAGGCCATTCTTAAGCCTCTGACTCTTTGTTTGTGTAATTTTAACCTAAACTATGAAACCATTTGGATTTAGTACTAAACTGCCGATTCTATTCAAGCTCAACCACCTAACAAAATAGAATCACTAATAACTAGAACTCACAAAACAAGTTCTAGCAGCCTTATATAAGATTTGTAAATGTAAAAAATAAAAAACTAATAGAGATTACATACCTATTAGTTAATTTATTAGCTAGATATGTTTGGACCCAAAACAACTAATTTTCTATAACTTCACACAGCTAATAAATTTGGGTGTATCCAATCGGGGCCTTAAATTCAATACCACCAAACCCAGTTTGGGTAAAAACTGAATATAATTGAAAGTTTAAGGTTAAATTTGAGGGGCTACAATTTTTCTTCATTGTAACGGTAGAGTGTACCTGCCCGGCAGCGGCCAGCGGCCCAATTTACCCAACTGAACTTCAAGTCGGTTCTGAGCCTCCGCGTGGCACCGACATCGCCTCGTCCGCTCCGGCACCGGCACCGGCACCGGCACGCGCTTTCGCTTCCCGGCGTCGGTGGAGGCCGGCGAGTGGATTTACGGACGAGCGAGGTACGCTGAAGCGTGGGAGCCTCTCCCTCTCGTATCGCCTCCATTTCCTTGCTGTTGTCTGGCATTCATCTGCTTCCACTTCTGCAGGCTGCAGCGCCGGCGCACCTGCCGCCCCCCACCCACCATCTGTTCGACAGAATGCCTCCAGGCCGCAGGGACAAGAGACTCAAGATGACGGCCGAGGGTAGCGGCGACGAGGACCTCATCAGTAGCCTCCCGGAGGAGGTCCTTCACCGCGTGCTCTACTTCCTGCCGCCACAAGAGGCGGTGCGCACGTGCGTGCTCTCCCGCTCCTGGCGCGAGGTCTGGAAGTCCATGACCGCCCTGCGCGTCTCCGACGATGGTAGATGGTCCAGCGCGGCGGATTTCAACAATTTCATCAACCAACTGCTGCTCTCCCGCGACCGCTCCCGTTTGCTGGAGTTCGAGTTCTGTACCTACTACCATCCTTGGATGAGATTCCGGTGGATACACTGACAGCGAAGAGGTTGTCCGATACGTGGACAGTAGATCCGACACGCTTTCATGTGTGGTGTTGAGGTGCTCAGAATCATCGGCATGTCCTTACCCAGACCCATGGTGCTAGACAACGTGCCTCTCATTCCCAAGGACTTGAAGACCTTGGATTTTTGGTCTCTATTGTTGGATGGGTGCTCCATGGCTTTCTCAGGATGTGACAACTTGGAGAACCTTCTGATGGATGACTGCAGAATTTCTTCCCAGAGGATCTTCTCCGAGTCACTAAGGGTCTATTATTTGCTAGTCGACCAAATCTAGCCAGGCTAGCTTCGCCTGGTCAGCCCATCCCAAGCCTGGCTGGAGTGGGAACTCAGGGTCTGTTTGATTGGTTCACTTGAGTAGCCTGGACACATCTAGTTCCTGTTTGGTTTTTATGTCCACCGCCGGCACAGGAGAGGGAAGGAGGGTGGCGGTGACGGCGGCTCCCGAAGCGGGTGATCCCGTTCACCTCTGCAGAGAAGGCGATGAGCGCTGCGATGACAGGGAGCAGGAACCGCCCAGTGGTGAGTGACCACTTGGAGGCGCAGAGGAGGAGGAATCGGGCGTGCGCGAGAATGGCCTCCACCTTGCCCGCGGTGGCTGCTGCGGTGAGCGAGGGCGAGAGGTGCATCGCGCAATCGAGCGCGGCGGCATAGTCGAAGCAGGGAGGGAAGGGAGGGAGAGGTGTGTGGCGATGCGGGAGACGAGGTCGGCGAGGGCGGGAGCGGAGCAGAAGGCGGCGTCGGCGAGGGAGAGCGGGAGGCGGTCGAAGCGCGCGACGAGTAGGGTGCAGGCGGCGCCGAGGGCGGGGAGGAAGGCGACCTAGGGGTGGTGAGCTCGTCGTCGGTGGCGGACTTGGCCATGCGGTGCGCCTCCTCGGTGCGGGTCTGCGAGAGGCCGAGGCGGGTGGCGATGGATGTGATGTTGGTGGAGGCGCCCAGGAGCTTCTGGTCGCGGTAGGTGGAGTCGGCGTTGTTGCAGACGAGGGAGCAGACGCCGAGGTCCAGGCTGCCGGCACTGTGGACTAGATCGTAGGAGGTGCAGACCAGGATGCGCGGCGACGTGTTGGTGGGAGAGGAGGAAGAGCCCGCGGGGGCTCGACGGGGACGGCGGGGGCCTAGCCACGGGAAAACGACTGATTTGGCCATTTCCCCAGAGCCACCCTCAAGGGCTCAGGCTGCGTGGTGGTGACCTGGCTAGGGGGACGTCTCAGGCAACCAAACACTGGGCTCGTACTGCGGTGGCCTGGCTAGCCCCCTGGCTCGCCTACCAAACAGCCCCAGGCACCTGTGTAACTGTGTGCTTATTTGTGATACCCATACTCGGATTTGTGCGCCATATCTCGATTCACATCACCTGGATGGAAATAGGGGCACAACTCCTTTCCTTGAAAGCATGCCACTTCTAGTAACAGCATTTATCAGACTTGGTCGCACCTCCGAGGATCTTGATGGCAACGAAAGGCATGTGCTTCTTGAAAGTTTGTCCAGTGCTACGAATTTGGAGTTGGTAGTTGAATCTGGAGTGGTATGTTTTCTTTTCTGTTTTATCTTTTAGTGTCTCCTATAGCCATTTGCAATCTCATGCAGTGTTATTTGGCATTGCATATTGATAAATTGTACTGAAACTCTGAAACCAGCTTCCGATGTTTGCTACAACCATCAGTTTTCCTTTCCAAGTGATCATTTCTTTTAATGGGACCATGAAGATTACTTTGTCTGTCAGGGTGTAGTGTTACAGCCCATGTTCTCATCTAGGTGTTTTGACTTTGGAGAATCTGAAAATAGTTAGATGCCCATGCTAATATCAGCAGACCTCCGAACATGCATAGTTCTGTGCCAGTAAAGAGCGCCCTATAAAGTGAGTGGTGATCTATAGCCCTATTCATAAAGAGTATATTATCTAGTGTTCCTCTTCTCTTAATATCTCTTACAAGGCTATATGTTCCGTTATTCACTTTTTCCTGACTTCTCTAAGCTGTCATGTTTCAAGAAGCTGTCAATTATGGGTATTCTGTGTCTCTGGGTGGAATAGTAATGCAATTTTATAGTTTTCAAACTTGTATAGCCAAGATGTTTACAGACACATGTTAACTTCTTCATGACTTCAACCAATATTTTTATTGGAGATTTCTGTGTCTGCTAGATGAATCTTATATACCTATTCATCATCGATTGATTGTGCTTTTAAATTCTAATTAGTGTGTCTTAACCTTTGCCCAGACTATTTTTTAAGAAAGATCTGAAGTGGTGCCCTGCATTTAACAAGTTGAAGACTTTGATATTAAATGGTTGGGTTGTGGGCCACAAAGTTCATTCACTAATATTTGTTCTCGGACATGCCCCAATTCTTGAGAAGCTCATTGTTGAACTTAATGATGTATGACCTCACCATTCAATTTTATGATGTTTATGATAGCAGACATCTTTCTGAACTTATTTTGCATGATTAATTTAGCTAATATATGAAGTTGAAATGGAAGAAAGTTGCAGTATGGTGCAACAATTTCTTCCATCAGAGCACCTCAAAATAGTTGAAGTCAGATGTATCCAGGATGATGCAATGGTGCAAAACTTTTTGAAGGTCTTGAAGACTTATTTTCATAACTTGTATAACACTCAACTTACAGGAGCCGAACCGTTGGTTCTCATCTCATGTAAGTTAGATACTAACCCACAATGCTTTTTCTGTTACTATATGTGCTTTTACATAAGTACTATGCTACAGTAAGCTGTGAAGTTCTCAGAACAATTAAGTAAATTTTTAAATGCTATTGTTGTTTGAAAATGAGAAGGTTTAACTACCCGCGTGAGGAGAAAACTGAAAAAGGTCTTATGCATTTGCCTGTTAGCACCCATGCATTATCCTAAAAGTATCTGGGGGAGATTTTCGATATTACAGAGCTAGATTGTGCCTTATTTGTTTTGAACTAAGATTTCATTAGCATCATTTGAAGGGAACTACTTGTTAGCATTGGTTACGAAGCTGTCTGGGTAAACAGGTTTTAACGACATGTAGGATACTGGAAATATCCGTGTTTGTCACTGCAGGAATGCAGGAAGATGGTATTTTTTCGTGGGCCCGAAACCCACGAAAAACAAAGAAAACCGACGAAAAAGACATTTTTTCGTGAGCCGGTTGACGAAAAAAATCCTACGAAAAAAACCCATGTTTTTCGTCGGTCCCCACGAAAAAGCACGTTTTTCGTTGGTCTGCAAACAGCCCACGAAAAAAAATGTTTTTTCATCGGTGAAGGTGGCCCACGAAAAAAATGTTTTTTGTCAGCCTCTTCAACCCACGAAAAATATTTTCTTTCGTCGGCCACTGGAGCCCACGAAAAAACTACCTTTTTCGTCGGCTTCACGAGGCCCACGAAAAAACTGCACCGGCCATAACCTTTTTCGTGGGCCTGCTCCTGGCCCACAAAAAACATCTGCCCCTCTAAAAACAAAACCCATTTATCTGTTTTTCATACAAATAAATACAACAAACATTCATCAAATTTATGACCAGCACAACAGTATATACAGCACAGCATATATGACTACAACATTCATCATAGCTTAAATTTATATAGTCCATAATAAAACCACATACAAGTCCATCATCATTCCTCAAATTTATAGTCCGTCACAAACATAGTGGTCCAACATAGTTCAACATATACATGATCCAAGACACATAGAGGTCCAACACACATAATATGACAAACCAAATGCCCTCAACTGTTTCAACACGCTTACGGTTGTGGATTGTTGGAGTTGTGACCGCTTCCTCTGCATGAATTGCGCATGTACTCGTTGGGGTCAACCTCTGCCTCAGGAGTCCCATTGTCGGGACGTGAGCCTGATACCTGCAAATGAACGAAAACAGTTGAAACAACATGTGAGAGTTTAACAAAGTAGCAGCAGTGCACTAACCACATCACAAACTTCAGGTATGAAGACCGAGGTGGCAAATGGCAAGGGTGTGCATAACTTAAAACACATTGAACTATAGAAAAATATACCATGATTTTGTAGTAGTGAACAATGCAAGTAATTTTAGTAAAATACTTCAAGTTGAGTTAGATCATAAATATATGCAGCATACTATCTACATCAATTGGGTAAAACGACTCAATTCAAGTTAAAATGTCCAAATATAGCACCAATAGCGTTACTTAGCTCGATATAGCCCTCGTACTTGCGGACCTGGAGCTGGTCGAATCCAAGGGCTAAAGTTAGGACCCGGAGCTGGTATCCAGTAAGGACCTTGTTGCATCCACCCTAGAGGCGGCTGCACACAGCGCCGGGGGGGGGGGGGGGGCGAAGCCGGGGGCCGGTGGGCGCAGGGGCAGCGTCGACAATGCGCGGGGGTAGGGCGGTGTGGGTGAGCGAGATCGAGCGAGAGATCGAGAAAATAATTTGGGACTTTTCGTCGATTTGGGGCGCCCGGGCGCTAAGAATGAAATCTTTTTCGTCGGCCGCTGTGGGGCCCACGAAAAAGATCAATTTTTCGTCGGCCTAGAGGGCGCACGAAAAAGGTAGTGGGCCCAGGGGCGGCCGGATCCGGGATCTTTTTCGTCAGCCTTTGCAGGACCCATGAAAAAGGCTCTTTTTCGTGGGCTACCTGAGGGGCCCACGAAAAACATTGAAGTTTTTCGTCGGTTTGCAGGCCCACGAAAAAAATACAACTATTTTCGTGGGTCGGGCCACGAAAAAAATTGGGCTCACGAAAATTTTCGCTTTTCCTATAGTGTTTTGAGAAAATAATTCCATAGACCAATTTAGTCTATAGAGAAGGGAAAACTTTTTGTATAATATAGCACTTATGTTTCTTTTTTAATTTGTAACTTGCACAAAACTATCATAGCATTATGAGCGTACAAAGATTTGTAGTTAGTTTTTCTTTTTCTTGAACACTAGTTACGTTTGCTTTTCAATTCCTTTGAGTTTACATTTTCAGAAGTTACTATGTTCTCATATACATCCATTCAGAAATTGAGCATATACTTTAATTTAACACTGGACTAGTTGTGGAATGTTGTTAATACATTGATAATGACATCATAATTTACCAAATGTTCACATTGATTTTTTTTCACTCATTGATGTACAAGCACTCATTGATGCATCAAAACAAAGGAGACCTTGCCTTTTTAATTTCTATGAAAAAGATTCAATTTCCATGCAGATTGCACCTACAGATTACTATTCAAAAAGTTTTCAAACAAAAGTTTCTAACTTTTAAGCTATATAAAATCAATACTAGGGACCAAAAATCAATACTAGGGACCATGAAAACATAATCCACCACAGCATTTGTCTAGCACCGCTAGGGATAAGTGCAATGAAAGTCGTAAAAATCATCACGAGAGGTAACCCGCCAACCAGCACCTCAGCTTGCGCAGACATGGCGATGACCGTAAGAACATGGTGGCGGTTGTAAAAACTAGGCTTGTAGGTGTAAATTTCTAATGAATCACACAAGCTTCGTCAACTAGCAACCATGGTCAATGGCATACAATCAAATGTTTTGGAGGACTGATAAAGCATAGAGAACCATGGTCAATGGCATAAATATACCAGTTTCGAGCATAAAAATGGGCAGAGGTATAAACCTAATGTGCACTATAGAACTGAACAACGCGATCATAAAAACCTAGTAGTAGAAACTCAAACAGTATACCAAAGATTTACACATGTATGGCGATGATCACCACGGCATCAACAACCCTGCAAGGAAACGATTAGATTCAAAAAACTCTAGTGACAAATCAACAAACTTGGCATGAGATGATGAGTCATAAAAGGCAATGGTAACAATCATACAACTGAAGCACGGAAGAATGAAAATTGGAGCACTAACTGATTGTACAATCATAGAACTACCTAAGCCACAGAGCAACATGCTATCAGCTCTCCATTTGCTCGATCTAGTGATGCAAATTCCTATTCCCCACTGAAACAAATTGCCCGCTTATGTTAGTTTATCTGAAATAGCACGGTGCATAAAAAAATACAAGAGCTCTGTACCGTGAATATATCAATAAACCCTCCTAGAGAAAGTTCAGTATTGCACGATCATAACCCATGGTTATGGGACCTAGCCCAAATCAGTAATTAGTAACAGAAATGCCACAAATCTACCTATTGTACTACAAGAACGTCGGCCGCTACTTGCCTTCTTCGGATCAGAATATCAGAACAAAGAAAAATGTACGATGAAGTAATAGTCCCGCCGGGAGGGAATATCCATCGGATTGACTACGAATGAGGATTTGCCCAGCTACTCACGTGTTGATCCTGTTTCCACTGCCTCCGATAGGAATGTGCAGGTCACTGGCGCAAAGAAGTGAGAACGGTGGTAACCGTGATTCTGTTGCGCACCTGTTTGGAGGGTAACGGGCGACGAACGCGGGATGAGGATGGAGCCAGGACATTGCCGATGGAGATCTGGGGCGATTGGATGCTGGATCAGGAGCGTCTCCCGTGGCATCGTGGAGGCAGGTCGGATCGATGTTGCTTCCGTCGGTGGCGACAGGTGGCCGACGCGGATCCGGCGCGGTCAGTGGCCCTCCTCCGCCCGACCTCGCCTGCAGGAGCCACCGGTCTCCTCTGCGAATCCGGCCACGGCTGGCCGCCTCTTCACCGGATCAGGCCGCCGCCTCGCCATGTGTGCACGGCGGGTGCTCGCCCGCGGCACCAGGGAAGGCCGAGCGGGATGGCGGCCTTCGCCGGCCACCTCACCCCGCCGCCGCCCGCGGCCCCAGCAGAGGCCAGGTGGGGTGGCAGAGCGGCACGAGGCGGCGGGGAAGGCGCGGCTGGCAGCGGAGTCCATGCGGCGCCGGATGGGGAGGATGGCGAAGGCGGTGTGGGGCGGCGGCGACAGTTGGGGAGGATCGGCGATGGCGGCGGCAGATGGGGATCGGAGGCAGTTAGGTTTTAGATGGGGACCAGGTGGAATCGGGATGGGGTCGGCGTCGGGATTAGGCGGGGGACCAGGTGATTCGGCGGTCAGGTGGCTCAGGTGGTCGGCCAATCGGTTGAAACACGCATGGGGTGGTTCGGTCGGGTAGACAGGCTTCTAATAACTGTAGAGAGTCCAGGGTTCGTGTAGCTACCTGTACGTGTACATGTACAATTTTTTTTCATATATATATATATAATCCTGTTATTGCGAATCATGATGGCACATATTTCCATTATGAAAAACACAACGGGTTACATTGTTTTGATCGAATTTAATAAACTAGGCATCTAGGTATCTGATGTGTCTTGGATGAAACCCCATATCACGGCCACGCGCTTCACTGGGCCGATCTACACCATGATGACCTGACAGTGAAAATAGAATTCATCAAAAATATATTAATCAGCAGACCCTTCTCTTATCCAATCTGATCTTAACTACAGTGTATTGTATGAAAGGACGATCATTAACGAACATATCGTGACTTTTTTACCTCTTCAGGATGACGATGATGAGGAGGCGGTGGCGAAGAAGCTCGAGCGCCGTAGGCTGGAAAGAGTTGGATCTTTGATGTATCGAATACGTCATCGTCCTTGTACATGTTCGTCACATATAATCCGCTCCTTGATGCATTCCAACATCTTTGAGTTTATGGCCAGCAACGTCCTCACCTCTTGTCAACAGCGACTGCTTTTTGCCGGCAACATAATGGGTGATGTTTTGTGGAGGTAGTCTCGACATTTTCCGACAAAGTCTTCCTTCTGTTGCTGTGTACATATCCTCATTTTAGAGGGGACACATCCACCAACCACGGGGTCTACGACCAACACTAGTAGCAGCAGGACAACCGTGCCTTTTGCAAGCATCATCTCGATCGGTACGTGCTCTCCAAAGTCCGATGCTATATCTTGAGCTTCCCGCACAAGTGCTCGTATATATATAGGAACCAAAGCACGTACGCACATATGCACTCAGGGTTGGGTTGTGACCCTAGGAATATTTGATATCAAATCCTTCTGTATGGTTGAAGCTAGATGCGATGTCATTTTATGAATCTGCAGACATTTTATTATCTATTAGATATCGAAGATATCCAGTTTTAGTTTCGTGGAATCCTCGCTGCAATCTGTGAAGCCCACTAACAATTATTAATGCTCACACTCATATTTCTTTATATTTTTTCTAGCCAAACCCACTAATAATTACTAATTATATTTCTCTCAACATGCTGCCTCAACGCAAAGGTCCACTGTACCAGCCATTACACCCACTCGTTAGTATCTTTTATCGATTTTCTGTGTCTAACGCCATAACTCATACACGTACGTTCTTAGAAGAAAAAAATATACACAGATTTCTTTGATATTTTTAGTATTTTATTTATACATCTCAATAAATTATGTTTTATTTAATACTATAAAACTCTGCACCTGCACTCAGGGTACGGTTGGGTTGTGACCTTGGAAATCTTTGATATCCTAGTGTATGGTTGAAGGCTAGATGCGATGTCATTTAAGAATATGAATGTCTGATTTATTCATTATCTATTAGGTATCCAAGATATATATTTTTTGAAATGGGAAGCTTTATTAAATTCAAAGACAATACATCGAGGTGATACAATGTCTCGAACGCTACCTACATAACCAAGATACTCCATTAAACAAATGAGAGAAAACCAATACACTAATGCCAATCGATCCAAATAAATACTAGGCTGTCACCCATGTGCCTGTGTAAAAAAACACATGATGACACTGCAACCAAATCGTTTGAAGTTGGCTACTGGAGGATAACCCAAGTTCGAAGCTAGTGTATAAATGTAATTAAAAAATGATCTGCAATGGAGAAAAATACAGTTTTCTTTAAAAAAAATTAAATCATTTCTTCATGTCCATAAGGACCAAATAGTGGATGATGCTCTTAATAAGGTTAATGATTTCATATCCTTACTAACCCCAAAGCCAAGACCTGAATATATTATTTACACTACAAGGTTGTGATAATCTAGATGCTGTGAATGACCAACCAAAACAGCTCTAGCAAAGCGGTATTTGGAAAGCAGATGCTTAATTGTCTCATAATTGTGACGAAAGCTATATTGTTTATTATTTACCAATTGCATTTAGCTAGGTTGTCTTTAGTTCAAATGACGCCTCTTCGTAGATACCATAAAAATCTTAAATTTTAGTGGAGCTTTTAATTTGCAAATGTGTTTATTAATGGTTGGGACATTTTTATAGATCAGAGCAAGCAGTGAGATTTAGTTGAATCCGGTATCCTCACGGAACCCATTTTTAGTTTCACGGAATCCTCACTGCACATTCAATATACATCCTGGTCGTTGATAAATAAATACGGAGTATTAACCAAATATATATATGCTCACAGCTGCAATTAATTCGTTTGAAGTCCTCAATTGAAGATAGCACATCGTACTCCGTTTTTGAAAAAAAATTTAAAACATTCTTCAAAAAGGGACCTGAAGCCATAACTTAGAATATTTGTAAAATTATTATGGCATAATCATTCATCACTAAACGGTACTATCTTACACAAATCAAATGGAGCAACCGAATGGTGCTCAGCATTTGTAACCGTTGACATGGTTTCCGCCAAACACCACAAGAAACCCTAGGTCGCCTAGGGGTTGCTAGTAGACGCCGGACAGTCCGGTAATGCCGGATAGTCCGGCAATGCGCGCTGGAGAGTCCGGTGAGCTCAGGGAGCTCGGGTAGACCTAGTGCCGTCTTTCCGAGAGGGATCCCGTCAGAGAGGACGGCGGCTAGGGTTGCTCTAGGATCGGCAGATCACCTAGAACGCCTCCATGTTGCCATCGAGACGCCAGGAGAACAACATAGGGGATTAGAAAAGTAGGACAAAAGAGATAAAAAGAAGACGATACAAAATAGATAATTGGATCGATTGTGGTTGCCTCAATCGGCCATAGCCCTTTATATTTATAGGGAGGGATCGTCTTACCTCTTTTATAAGTCAGAATCCAACTAGCTTTATATTTATAGAGAGGGATCGTCTTACCTCTTTTATAAATCAGAATCCAACTAGATCACGCACAATCCGTGGATTCCGTTTAGACTCGTGACTACGGAATAGTCAGGTACTACCCACCGGATAGGCCGGTAATGCCGTTGTAAAGTTCCATAACAATTATATGGAGTAGAATTTTGAAAGTACGGATGCATCCACGTATTAGCAAAATTACGAGCTAGATAATAAAAACCTGGCCAAGACCACAGCGAGATTGGCCCAAAAGGATAACATGCCGCAGCAGAGGAATTATCAATTAAGCTTGATTGTAAATTACCCATAAGCGAAGACTTTGAAGTTGCTCCGATTTCTAATTGGTCCTTCTTTCCGGCAGCACCTTCTCTTTCGTATTTAGCCAAGAGCTTTGAAAAACTCAGCTTCCTCTTACCGTCTGACTTGGAGCTGCCACTGGAGCTTCTGGATCTACCGGATAGTCCGGTGTTGACTATCGGACTATCCGACTTGCGCAGAACCCTTCGGCTTGGTCTTGTCCTGCCCCCTGTGACACCCCAAAAATCGACCCAAGAATTTTTTTCTCTAAATTTCCCTCTAATTCAAAATTTAGTTTTTCAAAACCTTGTGTGCTTGAGTGTGTGTTAATGAGCTCAACTAAATATTCATAAGTCCTCTCGGTTCCAAATATTTTCCCTCCAAATATCCTAGAAAAATCCTCTTTTAAAGCCTCCCTCAAATCCCTTATCCAAATATTCAATATCAAACTCCAAAATCCAGAAATCAGAAAAATGAGATTTCTTTTCACCTCTCCTAGGCCGCAGCCCAACCCCTTCCTTTCTTCCCTCTCTCCACCTCGGCCCACCCGGGGCCTGCTCCCTCCTTCCCTCTCACCAGGCTGCACCCATTTCGGCCCATCCCGCCTCCTTTCCCTCTCTCCCACTGCCCACCTGGCCCCACATGCCAGCCCCTCTTCCATCTCCCTCCCTTCTCCCTTTCCCATCACCACCGACGTGACCCCAGGCCCCGCGCCGCTCGGCGTCTCCCCTCGGCCCCACACCCCGTGACTTCACACCACCGCGCCGCACCGACCCCACTGCGACCGGCGACGCGACGCTGCTCGCCCTCATGCCCAACGACACGACAGCGCCGCATCGACCACACCCCCAACCCGCCTAGGTCCTCCTCTCGCCTCCTGTCACCTCGCCACACACGCGATGCCTCCCTAGCTCCACTCTCCGCGCCACCTCATCCCAACACCACGCCGCCCCCACCATGTCGCCCCCTCACCCCACTATGTTCCGGCTTCTCCTTCTGTCGCCTCACCGCGCGACGCCACCGCTATCCCCCACCTTGCCACCTATAAATAGATGACGAAGCTCACCGCCTCCGCCACACCACCTAGCTCCCCTGCTCTCTCCCGCGCTACGCACCGGGCTAGCCCATCGACGAGGAAGTCCCGGTGTCGCGATGGCGACCCCACGGCCACACCACCGCCGCACCAAAATTCACCGTCCCTGCCAACTCTTTCTCCAATCCTGGTGAGCACAAGCCCCGCGTTGCTGACCCCTGCCACCCCAGGACCTTGGCGCCACCTCTCCTCTGCCATAGGACCTCCCATCGCCGTGCGCTCCTCTCGCCACCGATGCATACCCGCGCTGCCTGTGGACACCCCTCCTCCGTCCACCCAATCCGCCTCCAGACACCGCCACCAGGTTCGCCCCCTTGCCCCAGTGCTCGCGATGGAACCCTCGTCGTCGGAACCGCTGGCGGCGATGAGAACCGCCGGCGAAGCTCCCGCGAATCGGGTCTCCCAGAACTGCCATTGCACCGCCGACGCCGTTTCCCCCTCTCCAGCCGCTGACACGAGGGCCCAAAGGCCAACGGCGTAGCAATGCCATCAGCCCGAGAAGGGCCGGCCCAGCCGCGCAGGCCACGCCTCTCGTGGGCCGTGCCAGGCCGCGCCCCGCGTGGGCCGCCAGCTGGGCCAGGCCGTGCGCGCCTCGCACCGTGTGCGCCGAAAGGCCACTGTGGGCCAAATTCAATCCCGGCCCAAGTTTTCTCCCACACAGGCCAAATTCCATAAAAAGGTCTAATACCTCTCCAACTATTCCAAAAGTCAGAAAATACCTCCCATACACTAAATATGTCATATCTTTTCGTTCTCAACTCTGATTTCAGTGAATTTAGTCTCTAAATTTATCTAAAATCACGCTCTACTCATCTGCACCAATTCTTATCCGTTTTGCCCCCACCTTGTTCTCTGCGTCGCCATGCAATCTCCTCGCTTTCGATGCCTCCACTCTCGCTATGGCCGTTCGTATCCACGGTCGTGGCACTCCTTCCTCGCCTGCTACCGAGCCCGGCGGTGTGACCGGCCAACGGCTCAGCGCCTTGCAGCACAGCGCCTAGTCGTGGAGCACCTCAGCTCGCTAGAGCCAGAGCCGCCGGTATGAGCCACCAACAATTCCCAAATCTACCTCTCAGATCCGCCAAATTCCTGTTGAACTCATGATATGCCTTACTTGTTCTGTTTTGTCTGTTTTTGCGCATAGGCCTTACCAGAGAGTCCGATCGACCGAGCCCTCGAGTGGTACTACTCAACGCTCGGAATCAACACCAGGCTGATGTATACGCTACCTCAACTAAGCGAATGGCAAGTCCACTAGATTCCCCACTTAATGCATAAATCTCCTAGTTTTTATCACCACAACCCATTGCCTTATTATACAAATAAAATCTGCATGTTTTGCTTGCTAAAGAAACATGGTAGGATAGCCAGCCAAGCCTGTTTTAGGAGTAGTGTGCTTAGGTGGGATCACTCACTATATATCTATATTTAATCATGATGATATGACGGAATGAAGGGATGGGTGTGTGTGTGATTTTGGGAAAACTTGGGGAGAAACCCTGGCTATGTTGACCACCCGGTGGTCTATTGTGCCATAACCATACAAGGCAGGAGTGCCGTGCTATGGCCTCCAAGGACCGGCCTTCGCGAAGGAGGCTAGAGATGTGGGATACTCGTGGAGTCGAGTAAGAAAAAGAATGGGTGTTTGCCCTATCCGTAAGGACTGCGTTGGTGTTTCATCTTGCCTAACTTTTAAGCATGACCATGTGATGTTGTGTGGGCAACACCTAGTTCGGAAACGCATATGAAACCACCCATATTAGATGACCGGCTGAAGTGCTGGGATGCTATGGAACACCGGGGATGGGGAAAGTGTTACGGGGGTGCCGCGGGGCATCGGTGTAACGGGGCTGCCTCGGTGCCCATATGGCTGTTGAGCTAAGGGGAATGTGTAGGGGAGGACTTTGTGCGGTGCCAATTCTTCCGACGGGGAGTTTTTGGTGCCAATTCACTTGGGTACAGTGTGCACCTCTAGCCAGAGTAAAAATCTATCCGGAATAGTCAGTGACCCCTATCTGGGCAAGTTATGGCTTGGTTTCACAACTAGCGTTTCAAAAACCAGAAATGTGTTTTAAAAACCATGATGGGCCAGGGCCTAGTGGTAGTGTGAAAATTTGATGGCAGAAGGCCATGAGCCTTGATCGACCGGCAAGCCCATTGGCACCTTTTTGAGAAAAGTATATTTCCGCATTAAAACTTGAACTACTCGAACCCCGCATACAAACTGCTTTTTCTGCGAAGTATTCCAAAGCTCCAGATATACCCTGCATATAATGGTAGGCAAACCCAACTCCTGATGGAAGAAGGTGGGCTTGCGGAGTACGAAAGTACTCACCCTTGCTTTGTTGTTGGTTTACAATGAAGAAGCAGAGGAGATCATCGTAATCGTGATCGTGTGAAGGTTACGGCCTGCTTCGCAACCGTGTCCTGTGGAAGATGTCCCCATTTAGTTTTTCCGCTGTGTTTGATTTGGGCTGCGTGTTGCATGCCCTCTCCTTTTGTCCGACCCGTTAGGGCGGTTTTGTAATCATTTGATGTAAGAATGTAATTACCAGACTCCTAGGATGGTAATAAAGTACATTTTAGTCCCCTTAAGGAAGTGGGACGTTTCACCCCCAGCCGAACTCGACATTTTCTCAGCTTTAGTATTTGAAACATGCTCTTCATTGGGGACATTCACATCACTTGATCTGGCTGATACTTCACTAATGGTCGGCTTTTCATTATCTTGTGCCAAATCTATTTTTTTTATTCAAGCCACAATTTTCTTTGACTTATTTTCTACTTTAGACTTATTTTCCCTACTAGATTGATTTCTTTGATCAAAACGGTCATTGCTTGGATGTGGTGATCAACTAGATACTGACTCTCTATAAGAAAAAGAATTTGGACCATAGTACATGGGAGGAGATGGCATATACGAACAATGAGGAAACCATGGTGGATAAAAATAAGGCATATTAAAATAAGATTCACATGGTATAGGCATAAATGAATTATACAGAGAAAATGGCTTGGGTGCATGGGAATTATTCCATTGCCGATTTCTACCATAAAACTTTTTCTTTGGAGATGAGGTTGGTTGCTTGGATTTATTAGGCCGACTAGCATCTTTGGCATTACTTTGTTTTTGGCATCTAGCCTAAAGCTCTCCACACTTCGGCTTTTGCTTCTGATGCGTTTTACGGCCTTTGGCTTCATTGATCTTCCAAACACCAACTTCAGGATTCTTTGGTTTAATCATTTTTGGTTTAGATTTAACTTTAGAACCTTTGGAAGAATCGGCTTTTTTAGTTTCTAAAGCCGAACTACCTTATTTAGATTGATCACATACATGATTTGTCCCCCCGAGCGTACAAGTACTAGATTTAGTCTCTATTTTCTTTTTGTAGGACATTGGATTTTTATTTAGTTCGGCTTGGGGCTGCCGAATTGGACGTTAGCCAATTATACTAGTAACTGGCCTATCCTTGCAAGATTCAGTAGATGATTCAACATTTGCACGCATAACAGGCAGTAAGTTATCATTATTCTTTCTATCAATTGGCCTATCTATAAATTTAACAAAATCATCCACATGGCCTAATTGCGAAAAGAATAAATCGCTCATCCATCAAGTATCTGAGAAACTCCTTCAAGGTTTTGGATAAAATATCAGACAACGAACTTGAAGATTGCATCTCCTTCAACACATCAACAGCCAGCGGTAGTTCCCACTCATCGATCTTCGTGATGCCTTGCTTCGACTGTAGATAATATAGTACAAACAACCTCTCATTTGCTAGATTGAATTCATGTTTATATTCATCGAGTGTTCCTCTAACTACTTTCGTAGGAGGTAACATATTGCTAAGATTTAATTTCAGCTATTAACTGCCGAAACTAATATAGCACTGATCGTCCCAGCAAAGATGATCGCAATCGGCCTTAATGACCAAATAGCAAAAAATAAAGGCGAATAATGAGTAATAGATCGGTTATAAATATTAGATGTGAATAATCAAACCTGATCGTTCCTTAGTGGAGTCGCCAAAAAGTATGTTGACATGGTTTCGCGCCAAACACCACAAGAAACCCTAGGTCGCCTAGGGGTCGCTGGTAGACACCGGATAGTCCGGCGATCCGTGCCGGACAGTCCGGTGAGCTCAGGGAGCTTGGGTAGACCTAGCGCCGTCTTCTCGGGAGGGACCCCGTCAGGGAGGATGGCGGCTAGAGTTGCTCTAGGATCAGCAGACCACCTAGAACGCCTCCGTGTCGCCGTCGAGACGCTAGGAGAGCATCATAGGAGATTGGAAAAGTAGAGCAAAAGTGATAAAAAATAAAGACGATAAAAAGTAGATAATTGGATCGACCGTGCTTGCCTCAATCTGCCGTGACCCTTTATATTTATAGGGTGGGATGGTCTTACCCCTTTTACAAGTCAGAATCCAACCAAATCACGCATAATCCGCGGATTCCGTTCGGACTCGTGAGTATGGATAGTCCGGTACTACGCACCGGATAGTCCGGTAACGCCGGATTGTCCGGCACCCCGCACCGGACAGTCTGGTGTAGGCATGTGCCCTGACATTGCTCACTAATTATGTCACCATACCAAATCAATGGCTATTATTATTAGCACCTTCCTATACCAAATCCCCCAGGTTTTCACGGAAAATGTTTCTGGTGAAGAAGACCAATGTCTTAACCGCAGAGGTACCACGAGACGCTAACAAAGGGAGACTCCTTTGCAGACCACCAGACTAACAAAGAGTCAAAGAGAGACCCCTTTGCAGATCAGCTGACTAACAGAGTCCTCGCCCATTCTTCGTCAAAGTGGATTCCAAAAATACAAAAAATAAACAGAAAACAAATGAAGACATAGTTGGAGTCGCTACAAAAATATCTTACAACTAAACAGCTGTCAATCATGAAATACAAATTAGGTATTTTTTTAAAAGAACACATATTGTACCAGAATAAGTTTAATCCCCACCATACTGCATTGGCGTTTCAAGAGCATTGAAGCAAATGCTTGAATACATGATCTTAAGCAAGCCAGACAATGTTATGCCTCTTAACTTTCTTGTGTGTACTGTATATTTATCAGATAACATGGTTACACTGTTTACTAGAATATTCAGAATGAAGCTAGGAGGTTCATCGACCCAAAAACAAGAGGATTTAGCAGAAAGAGCGTTCCTAGCTAGCTCATGTGCTACTTGATTACCTTCTCTCTTACCGTGTTCAATAGAGTACATTATCAAACCCACACCACAAAATGTTACGGTCATCATAATTAAATGAGTAAACTACATCACCGGTCCATAAACTTATGCTGTTGTGCTACCCCGGTCACTAAACTCCCAAAGTGATCATCCTACTCCCTAAACCATGTTCTGGTGTCATCGAGGTCCAAACGGGCGTAGGGCAGACCTGTTTAGCTGACGTGGCAAATGGACTTACAATGACATGGACCCCCTCTGCTCTACTTCTGCTCGGTGCCGCTGCCGGCCGCCACCTCTGCGTCGCCTCCGCACCTCGACCGCCACTGCACCTCCCTCCTCCCCGTGCATCTTGTCACCGGCATGGCACACTCCGCCTTGCTCCCCTCGCCACATGGGAGGGCGAGCCGTCCACGGCGACCTCCGCAGCCCCGGCAGCACAGAGCGGTCGCGCCGGACGCCGCACGCATGCATGGAGGGCGTAGCGGCCACAGCGCGCGTCCGCGGTGACCTCGGCAGCCGTAGCAGCTCCGGTGGCGTGGACGCTAGACGCGACGCGCGGAGGGCGCGGCAGCCATAGCGCGTCCCTCCATGGCGACCTCGGCACAGGAGGGGACACTGCGATGGAGGCGGGCAGCGCCGAGGAGAGGCAGAGGGGGCCCACATGTCATGGTCCACGTCATTGTAAGTCCATGTGCCACGTCAACTAACGGGTCAGCCCTACGTCCGTTTGGACCTCGATGACACTTGAACATAGTTTAGGGACCGGGATGACTACTTTGGGAGTTTATAGACTGGGATGACACAGCAGCATAAGTTTAAGGACCGGTGGTATATTTTACTCTAATTAAATAGTTGTGGTTGCTGTTGCCCAGGAACCATCATCCTTTCATTGTGTTAACAACCTGTATGCAATTGGTGTGCACAATAAATGTGTTGCACCCTATGTGTTGAGCTAGCACCCAGCCCTCCTTTAGTGCATATGCCTCTGACATTGGTGCATCCAAAACATGTGGGATGTAGCTTTGCGCAGCACATACATCTTCTCACCTCGTATAACAAGTGCTCTTCCGCTATTCAGGTTCATAGCAAAGCGAGTATCAAAATTAACCGTCGACTTTCCTTAACGTGGTTTTGTCAATCCCTGTCTTAGGTTGTTTTTTGTTCACTAGTACATCAACCCATGCAAAGCATGGGCTATGGCTAGTATGAAACATAAATGCTATAAATTTAAATATAAATTTGAGATTCACAATTAATCAAAATTACTATTATGTAATATCTATCATATGCTCATACTTTAATAGAAGTTTGTATTTTTATTATCTTATTGATCTATATATTATATTATAAAATGCGTATTTTTAGCTAATTGAAATTTATATTTTGTAATGGCACAATGGTAATTTATATGTAAATTTAGGGTTATCTATCACAATAACATAATAATAAGTGGTTTATATGTAAATTTAGGAGATATTAGAATTTATTTTTCATAATGGTATTTATGTGTAAATTTAGAGGTATTTTAATTCATTTTTCACAATGATATGGGGTAATTTATATTCAAATTTTGGAGATTAATTTAATTCATCTTTTCTAATGGCACAATAGATAACTTGTATCTAAATTTTGGGGGTTTTTAATTGATGTTTCATAATGGCATGGTGGATAATATATATGTAAATTAGGGGTTACTTTAATTAATCATTAATGGCATGATGGGTATTTATATGCAAATTTAGAGTGTTATTTTAATTTATCATTAATGGCATGGTGAGTCATTTATTTGCAAATGTAGGTGGTTATTCTTTCATAATGGAATAGTTTGTAATTTTTTAGAAAATCTAATAGATCTAATGACTAGCAATATTAGAGGCTACCTAATAGACGGTCAGATGTTTCTAATTATGTTGGAATTTCTAAGATTTATTTTTTTTCTAGCATGCCTCGTAATTCGTGCTTTCTTTTTAATATCCAATTAGTAATAGTAAAATTACGATTGCCTATTAGGGCTGCTATTGACATTGCCGCTCTTAAAGGAGACCGGATATTTTCGTTTGTTGTTATGTTTGCCAGCTATCATGCTAGGTGCTTCTGGGTACGTACTTCTGGCTGGTTAGGGCACGCACAAGGTAAGCAGTGAAATTGAGATTGGAACGTCTTAGGGGATGGATTAGGTGTTCTAAAACCTAAGAATTATAAAAGCAACTTATCAAAACCTATGTAACATACTAAATGTGCGCTACATTTTTTTCCAAATCTTGCTACTTCTACCGTGAAAGAGATTTCCAAAACCTAATTTCCAAACCTAGAATCTAATCTATCGAAATACGCTAGAATAGTAAACACACAATTACAAAATTACCACACATGGGAGATTACCACCGCTAGGAAAACAAGCGACTTGAGCTTATAACCAATACCCCATAGCTATACCCCAAACATATTTGAAATACAATGTGGTTGACGAAATGTAATTTCAATATATGTCATAATAGAGGCAATATTAAATTATGCTTATGCCATATACATATGCCGCGCAAATTAGATAGTGTCTAGAGTCTAGACTGTCTACTTGGTCGCATGGCAGAGTATAGGCGTTTGATATTTTCTTGGCCCCACTCTAGATCAACTTGTTCATACTAGTACACAATTCCAAAGTTGCCAGTCTTTTACTCGGTCCCAAGTCGATACAGCGACATCACAATCATTGTCAACACACCAAGAGCTTTACCTACCTCTGATGACTTTGCTTCTCTTTTGAGTACATACTACAGAACCAGAACAAATTATTGCCGAGAACCAGAGAAGAGGGGCTAGATCCATGGCGGCAGTGCTAGAGAGCGCGTCGACTGCGGTGTTGAACTCTGTGATAGAGAAGCTGGGTAATTTAATGGGGGAGCAGTACGAGCAGCACAAGGTCGTGCAGAGGGACGTGGCGTTCCTCAAGGATGAGCTCGGCAGCATCAACGCCGTCCTCAAGAAGCTCGCCACCATGGAGGATCTTGACCCTCAGACGATGGAGTGGAGGAAACAAGTGATAGGTATGGCATTTGATATCGAGGATTGCATTGACGATTTCATGCATCGAGTAGGCGCCGACGCCAGCGCCGGTGATTCGGGCTTCATCGCCAGGATCCACCAGTATGTCAACGAGCTGAGGGTGCGCTATCATTTTGCCAATCAAATTCAACAGCTCAAGAGTCGGGTGATCGAAGTGAGTGAACGGCGTAAAAGGTACAAGCTTGACGAGGGTGCCTCTGGCTCGAACTTGGTAGCTGTTGACCCCCGGATGACAGCGCTATATGCAGAGGCAGGCAACCTTGTGGGTGTAGATGGCCCAGTGGAAGAAATTGTTGGGTTGTTAGAGAAGGAGGGAGATGACGCATCATTACAAGGTCTGAGAGTGGTAGCCATTGTTGGGTTTGGAGGTCTTGGCAAGACCACAGTAGCAAACGAAGTGTACCATAAGGTTGGAGGGCAATTCGACTGTGAGGTATTTGTATCCGTGTCCCAAAAGCCGAATCTGCTGCAGCTTCTAAGTAGGATCATCTACAAGATTGGGATTCCACAACTGGATCATATCATGAATGTGGAAGATCTGATTGGAAGGATCAGAGGGTATCTCAAAGACAAAAGGTACGTCCCTCCCAATTCTTTTCAAAACAATATTTGGCTTTGTTTGTCTCAGGTACCCTTCGTTTAATGGGGTAGGCAGGATGCAGATGCAGCGCGCTCGAACGATTAGTATCTCAGCCGGAATGGAGCCGCAATGCAAATCTAACAGGGACTAGAAAATCCCTGCCGCCATGTTTGTTGAATGTTGAATCTGACGGCTGCTGAACCATGCGGCGTATTGTTGGCCTACAGTGTGGCTGCGTTCCTGCTGGAATATATAGCAAAATGTTGAGCTTTTTTTAAACTTTTTTGCGACAAACTATTCTTTAGTTACCGGGAAAATTACTTCAGGGCATCTAAATTAAGGGGTAGTATTTAGTAAATGTATTGAATTTTGAGTGCCATTGAATTGATGCAATAATTTGAAAAAAGCGACTGAAATGTACATAAATTCTAGGGTGCTGTGAAAACAAACAATGGTCAACAATTTAACATTTCAGTTTTGCTCCTGGCCTGAAAATTAACAAATCTGATTTAGAAAGAATGAGTCCTTGGTAGACGGAGTGGTGGGTAATAAAAACAAGGATTGACTTTCTTCTTCCAAGACAGAATTGATGATAGGTTTATTAGGCTGTACCCAGCGGCCTCCCCCATCCCCCATCTCCCATCTCCCATCTCCATCACTATTCCAATTACCTCTCTCTCTACAGCGCAGAACAGTGCCGTAACAGTACCGTATTTAATTTTGGGGGAGCCATATGAGGGCACCGCTGGGTTCAGCCTTACTACGCCCTTTGTGTGTCTAGCTCCATATACCTTGGTATTCGTGTAGAATACATCTGCTTGCATGGACTTGAGCCACTACGTTTCTATCCTCTGTTTTATTTCACCAATTATCTCTGATTAAAGATGACTCTGGAGTTTTCCTTGCTCAAAATATAGGAGACATGTGATTATTATCATATTAGATTATTTCAATATATTTACTTGAATTGCAATTGAGTAAATTTTCACTGGAAGTCCCTAGAATTGTCATGGGTTCTCATCTAGGTCCTTGTACTCAATAATTTTAGGGTCTCCAGTGGAATTTACTCATTTCAATTCAAGCTAAACTTATATTGATTTTCTGAATACTGCAGATACCTTTTTGTTATTGATGATATATGGGATGCATCAGTATGGGAAATTCTTCGTTGTGCCTTGCCAAATAGTCACAATGGGAGCAAAGTAATCACAACTACACGGATTGAGACAGTTGCTAAAGCATGTTGTACACATCAACTTGAGTTCGTTTACAAGATGAAACCTCTTGATGATGACAACTCAGCAAAATTACTTTTTAGTAGAGTTGGACATGTTTGTGGTCAGCCATTCAAAGAGATCTCAAATGAAATATTGCAAAAGTGTGGCGGCCTCCCGCTAGCCATTATAAGCATTGCAAGCCTTTTGGCAAGCCAACCTGTCAGATCAATTGAGCAATGGAAGTTTGTGTGCAGTTCGCTAAGCTCAAATTTGAGAACAAATCCAACTTTGGAGGGAATGAGACATGTACTAAAACTTAGCTACAACAATCTTCCTCTTCATCTGAAGACGTGCTTGTTGTATATTGGCATTTACCCAGAGGATCACTCCATTGAAAAGGAAGATCTGGTGAAGCTATGGGTGGCTGAAGGTTTCATCACTAACTTACGTGATGAAGATGTAGAGGAAATTGCTGGAAGTTATTTCAATGAACTAGTCAACAGGAGCATGATCCAACCTTCATACATGGACTACAATGGTGAGGTGTTGAGGTGCAAAGTACATGATATGATTCTTGATCTAATTAGACTGAAGTCAGAGGAAGAGAATTTCTTGAGGGTGGTAGATAATGCTGGCCACATGGCCATATCATTGCAGAGCAAGGTTCGTCGGCTTTCCGTTCATTTGACTTTTGGAGAAAATCAAAATGAAGTTATTGAAAAAAGCTTGAACATGTCACATATACGCTCATTTGCTCTGTTTGGCAACATCTGTTCCATACCTCCTATTTCTAATTTCAAGTACATCCGAGTGTTAAATCTCAAAAATTGGCGTACTGATGGGAATGACAATATTGATCTTACACCAATCTGCAAATTGTTTCAGCTAAGATATTTGAGTGTTAACAGGAAAGCACGTTTGCCTGCCCAAATCAGGAACCTGCCTTGTTTGGAAACATTGGAGCTGAAAAATCTTGATGGTGATGTTCCATCAGATATTGTTCATTTGCCTTGCCTATTGCATTTGCTTGTTCCTCCTGGAAAAAGGCTGCCAGATGGGATTTGTGCAATGAGGTCCCTAACTACTCTATGCTACTTTGATGTGGGGTTCAACTCAGTGGATAATTTTAAGGGCCTGGGCAATCTAGTGAGTATTAGGGACCTTTGGATTACTTGCACTGGTAGTGCTCCTGAACAGGGAATAATAATGGATGCCTTGTGGTCTTCTATAAGCAAGCTTATCAGTTGCAAGCTGAGAGTTCTTACTTTTGACGGTGTTGCTCTGCCTCCTCCACTGGTTGAACCAGATTGTTTTCCCATTTCTCAAACTGAACGCCATCTTGAGATAATTGTGGTTTCATCGACTATGTTTCTGCATGTTCCAAGATGGATTGGACAACATCACAAGCTCTCCAAATTTTCCCTTACAGTTAATTTTCTGATGCAGGATGATGTTGATTTGCTTGGTCAGTTACCTAACCTTTACTACCTAGAATTGAACATTAGGAAATCCCTGAAAGAAAAAATCATTGTCCATGGTGGCACTGTGGCATTCCCAGTTCTCAAATATTTTATCCTCTCTTGCTTCAAACCGTGGCTTATATTTGAGACAGGGGCGATGCCCAATGTCCAAAAGCTGGAACTGAAGCACGATGGGCGCAAACTGGAGAGTTACGCCCCATTGTTACTTGAAGGCATCGCTCACCTGGTGAACCTGAAGGAAGTCCATGTTGTAATCACCAATGGTTTTAATATTGGCACAGGTCCAACGGCTGCCGATGCTGAGGCTATTTATAGAAATGCCTTCAAGATGCACCCACATCATCAGAGTATCCAAATAAAGGTTGATCTTTTCTGTTTAGTATTGAAACCCCCTGCTTACCTTTATGATTCTGATGAAGGTGAGGCTGCGGAGAAGAGCCAATGATTGAGCTATTTACTTGCCACCTATATCTATTCTCCATATGTTCATGCATTGAGTCTTTATATATTACTCCTGTTTATTCGAGTTCTTTCAAGGACTTCCTTTTGATTCCATAAGGAAACCTATTCAAGACTAAATGCATGGTCGCTTATGTGTGAGTGCTTGCACAACAATCCATCTACAAATATTTCATTTGTACAAAACCATGGAGTTACTTGGTTATATTTTGCCTTTTGTACTTCGCAGTTTTGCTGCAGATCTGTGTGTCTAGCCACTAGCGAGGTATTCTGCATTGATCATGGGTGCTGGGTAAGGTGGGAATTCGTGAAATGATACTATTGAACAGGCCACTGCTCTTGTGGTCACCGGTGTTGTAGGCTCATATTATAAGTCAAGAAAAGTTAGACATAAAACAAATAGCAAAACATTGTTCTAGAGCAGGAGGCCATCCACCAAACAAGGTCACACACACCCTGGAAGCAAGCTACACTCCCGACCAGGGAAATCATATCCTTTATAGCTGTCGTTAGGGGTGTAATCGGATCGGATACGTGTGGAGCACCAAAATGGGCACAGGTCTGCACCTGACTGTCCGGTGCGGTGTGTCGGACAATCTAGCGTTACCGGACTATCCGGTGAGCTATGCAAGATAGTCCGGTAGTCACGAGTCCGAACGAAATCTGCGGATTGTGCGTGATCTGGTTGGATTCTGACTTATAAAAGGGTAAGACCATCCCTCCCTATAAATATAAAAGACACGGCCGATTGAGGAATCACAATCGAACCAAATCAATCTAATTTATCGTTTTTACCTTTTATCCCTTTGCCATACTTTTTCAACCTATCTTGATGTTCTCTTGGCGTCTCGACGGTGACATAGAGGTATTTTAGTGACCTGCCGACCCTAGAGCAACCCTATGATCTCTTCTCCCCGATGGGGTCCGGACTGTCCCATAACGGCGTTTGCTGATCGATCCCAAAATGTCTATTCGCTACACAGAGGGGTGCCAACATATTTTTGGCGACTCCGCTAGGGATGGAAACAACAGATTCAAGACAATCCGCTTCAATGTCCAATCCCATAGATCCTTCCAAAGTTACCGTCCACAACATCGTTAGGCCAAAATTTGAAGAACTTCCTGAAGATACTCGGCGACAATTTGGGGAGAGGTTGAAGTTACAAGCTGAGGAGGATCTGAAGCGTACAAAGCAGCGCGAAGAAGAGGAACTGGAGCGACTCCTTTCTTGTTACGAGAAAGGTCGACATGGAAAGATAACTCAACTCCAGGTATATAATTACCCACCTCTTGATAATGCAATGCCTGATGCAACATCTAGTGCAATTATTCCTTCTAGTTTAGAAACAAGTATTGCTAGTATTGTTGATGGTGCCCTTGCTGCTAGTTTAAATAATATGTTTGATGCTATGGCTAGTAGTATTTTTTATGTTATTGATAAACGTACAAAGGCCAAGCTTAAGCAACCCATGGGCAGCGATGTACATGCCTCTACTTCTAATATTATTGCCGAGCAGGGATTTACCACTAGCATGATTCCTGATGTATCCAATGTGCTTATACCTAGAGTCCCTCTTTCTTCTACACCAGTGCCTCACATACAAAGCCGAATAGTTTTTTGGAATTCGGCTAATGGAGGGATTCCGATGACTCATGCTAGTACTTCAATGCCATATCCTACTGCTACATACACTACGCCTACTAATACTTTTAATGTTAGTTCCGTACCACATATTCAGCATACCTTGCCGAGCTTTACACCATCTTCATCTCATGCTCTTGTACCACTACTTACAAATAGAGTTACTTTCTCTGAGCCAATGCATTGGCCCACAGCTGATGAGATAGAGAGAGAAAATTTTAAAGCTGAAATAGAAAGGATTATGAAAGAATCTTTCGGTTTAGATACTAAAGCTAAAGCTAGAACCTACTAGAAGCCATATCCTGATAGCCTCTACGGTATAAAATTCCTGATTTTGTCAAATTCACTGGTACTAATAATGGAACCACATTAGAGCATATCAGCCAATTTCTTGTACAATGTGATGAGGCTAGTAGTAGTGGGGTTCTAAGGATTAGATTATTTCCTATGTCTTTATTTGGTGCTGCATTTACTTGGTTTACTTCATTGCCCCCCAATTCAATTCACACTTGGCAAGAGTTAGAGAAAAGATTCCATGATTATTTCTTTACTGGTGAAACTGAGTTGAGATTATCACACCTTACATCAGTTAAGCAAAAACCGAATGAATCTGTCTCTGATTATATTGGATGGTTTAGAGATACTAGAAACCGAAGCTTTGGTTTGATAATTTCTGATAAAGACTTGACTGATCTAGCTTGTGATGGTTTACTTGATTTTCATAAGGAAAAGCTAGAAGGGCATGATTTTAGTGATGTTAACCAAGTATTGCAGAAAGCTCTGGCTAATGGAAGCCGCGTTAAGCATAAAAGGTTCAATCGTCCTGCTTATGTGCTTGGTTTTGATTCTAGCAATACGGACGATGAGGACAAAGACGTTTATGCTGTTGAATTTGTATGGTCTTCTACAAATAAACCAAGCACTTGTGATTCCCTTAAGCCGATTTCTAAAACCCGGCAAGACGAGCGCATATGACGGGTGTCTGAGTTTTCCTCTAGAGAGGTTAAAAATCGATTCGAATTGCTGTGGCTTGCCAGATGTAAGCTGCTCGATCACGACCAACATCGTAGTTAAGAAGTGGAATGATTTGGTAATGATTGTTTTTGTAGAGCGATTGCCTTGGTTGCTAATAGAATAGGATAACTTAGTTTAAGTAGGTCAAGTAAAAAGAATAAGAAAAGGTTGGTTTAAAAGCAAAGGATCGACAGATAGGCTGCAGCAGTGTGCGTAGACCAGCCTACCTCAGCTGTAGGGTAGAGTTGGGTTAGACCCAGTGGTTGGGTAAGTCTTGCTAAGTAAATAATACTCAGGCTTCTTGCCTAATCTTTTATCTAGGAGCAGAGTACACCCTGTTCGAGTGGGATCCCTATGCCGCTCCTCCATTCTTCTGAAGTGGCAGACACTACGCCTTGGGCCGCATGGTGTTTTCTTTTGAAACATACTAATGTGGCTTTTGGAAAGGCTGAGGTACTTCCAGCCTTGAGTGTAATGGTTTAACAAGTACTGTTTTTGTAATATTAAATATATGTGGGTTGTGATGTGATGTAACCTGTGGACTCCTTTGAGAGTCGCCCCTAATCAAGCTTGATCCAAATGGGAAGGCTTAGTCAGGATCTTTGAATCCTGACGGACTACCGGGGTTAGCTTGGATTCGGTGCAGGGGGCACTAAATCCGAGTTAATCTGGGCGGTTCTGCCACACGTATGGTCCAGTTCTCACAAAAAGTATAGAGCGCACCATACGGTGTACACTACGTCAGCCAGCCCTTCTTTGCAATGGCTCTATCACTTTGAGGGCTATATATATGGGTTCCTCGGGATCATTTGGTGCTCTTTGACACTCCATATACTTCATACACTCAGAGAGCCACTTGATCTTCAACCTTTGCAACAACCACTCACATATTTACACCTTTGAGAGCAAGATCAAGGTCAAGGCTTGTGTGCATCCATCTTGGTGAGGATCAAGATCAAGTGAAGACCGGAGGCTTGTTACTCTTGGTGTTTGGTAGCACCTAGGTGGACTTGGTGACCGGGGTGCGTTCTCGGAGTTTGCTAAGGAGTTGTGGAAGCTCGAAGAACAAAGGTGTACAAGGCTTGAGCTCTACCTTGCTAGGATGGTGAATGGAGACTCCTAGTGAGCGCCCACAAGCATGGGAGGTGGCGAAACACTTGGTGTGTGCCGCAACGTGGATTAGGGGAGGGTGCCAAACCTCCGATACCACGAAAAAAAATCCGGTTGTCCCTCTTCCTTTTCCCTCCTCTTGATGCTCTTGTCGCACTTGCTGTTTTCATATGATGCATCTCTTAGTCACCATGCTTAGTTTTCTCTCTTGACTAGTAGTTCACTTGATTTCATGGTCATTTGTGTTGCTAGCTTAGTCTTCCTTTGTTGTTCTCTTTCTACTAGCATGAGTAGGGCTATGTTTATTTGTTGATTAGGTTAGTGCTCGCATAGAAGGTGAAGTGGGCTAATTGGTAGCTTCATTAGGCTAAGGATTTTCGTTTAGAAATTTGAATTAGCTCAATTCACCACCCCTCTAGGGCATCCGATCCTTATAGTGCTTTGTGCTAAAAAAGTGGGGGCATTTGGACAAATTTGAATCTCGCTGCTTGGATGGTATTTTCCTTGGGTACGCCTCTAGCTCGAGAGCATATAGAGTGTGGATCCTTGATACCAAACAAGTGGTAGAGATCTGTGAGGTTTCCTTCGATGAATCTATGTCTTGCACAACCCCTGCATTTGAGCTTTCAGGTGACGATGAGGAAGGCACCCCCATTTTTGAAGATGAGGAAGGTCAAGTAGATGCTGGTGATGCAGGAGCCACTACACCGGCTGCAGTTCCTGCCCCCTCTACTATGAGCTCTAAAGACGAAGGAGGACCCTTGCCAACGGTTTCCTCCTCGCTCCCCTGACTACAAGCTCGAGCAGAGGCTGGCCCCGCTGAGGATGCAAGGGAGATGACCTCCGAGATTGTTCCATCTCAGCAGGTTCAGTGGGATCACCCTCCACACAGGATCATTGGTGATTTGCATGCGAGGACTTTGAGGTCCTAGACAGGTTCTATCACTTTCTTTGCCATGCTGCATTTGTAGCCTCTTTTGAGGCCAAGGATGTTGGACACGCTCTTTCTGATGGTAATTGGGTAAATGCCATGGATGATGAGTTAGAAAACTTTGAGAGGAATAAGGTTTGGGTTTTACTAGAGCCACCATGCCAACGCAATCCTCTTGGTACAAAATGGGTTTTCAAAAATAAACAAGGGAAGGATGGCATTGTTGTTTGAAACCAATCTAGACTTGTGGCTCAGGGTTTTTGCCAAAAAGAGGGGATATACTATGAGGAAATGTTTGCTCCAGTTGCACGCTTGGAAGCTATACGTATTCTCTTAGCCTTTGTAGCTTCCATGGGCTTTAAGCTTTTTCAAATGGATGTGAAGTCTGCTTTTCTGAATGGCTTTATTCAAGAAGAAGTTTATGTAAAGCAACCCCTTGGATTTGAAAATTCTAAACACCCTAACCATGTTTACAAACTGCAAAAAACCTTGTAAGGTTTGAAACAAGCCCCTAGAGCCTGGTATGATCGACTGAAAACCATTTTGCTAAACCAAGGTTTCAAAATGGGGAGGGTTGATAAGACCTTGTTTCTCCTCAAGCATGGTAGTGATCTTCATATTATCCAGATATACATGGATGATATCATCTTTGTTGTCTCGTCTCACTCTCTTGTTACCAAGTTTTCTAAGAAGATGTCGAAGGAGTTTGAGATGAGCATTGTTGACGGTCGTTACTTCATGATTTTGACCATCAACTATCCTTCAAATGAAGCAAAACATGTGACTTTATTGGACTAACCCTTTCTACTAATCTGTTTCACTAGTTTTGTACAAATATTTTGTTGCAGGTATGAAATACACATGAAAGTGAGGTAAAATGGCAAGGAAATGGACTCCGGCAACCGATGGGCACTGGAGCATGGCCGCCCGGCCATAGGCATGGCCAGCCGGCCATGTCCACGGCCGCCCAGCCACCTCCAGTGGCTGCCCGGCCACTCACCAGCAGGGCCAGGCAGCCAGCATGGCCGCCCGGCCACCCGACCGAGCCCAAATGCCTCCTCTTCGACCCTACATGCAAGAATAACATGTCAAGTGTACAAACTCAAGTGTGGGCCAAGTTTCCAACACGTTAAGTACCGGAAGGATGCCATGTCACCGATCCACCCCATGGATTGGTGAAGTCAGCAATCCGTGTGACTTGCATCCAATGGCCAAGGAAGAAACACATTCCAAATCCAATGATCAAAGAAGATACACACCAAGTTAACTGTCAACCACCATCCAGGAGGCATGCGAGACGTTGGATCAGCAAAATCGGCAAATCCAATGGCCGTCCTACCACATGCATGGCCGCCCAGCCACATGCATGGCCGCCCGGCCACCCTTTGGTCCTGTTTTGCACGTGCGTCAACTGCTTGAACTGTCAACCGACTTGGGGGAGCATTATCAAGCATCGGATCACCTAGGTCGATGGATCCTATGGCCGCCCGGCCATAGGGGTGGCCACCAGCCACAGACTTGGCCACCTGGCCACCGACCTACCCCCCTCACCGACCTAGTGTGCCTACAAATACCCCCTCACTAGTTTGTACTATAAATAGACCCCTGGGGCTCACTTGTAAGGTGTGGAGTTGAGTTCAAGTTCTATCTTAGAGTGCTACACTATTCCCAGTTAGGATAGTCCTAGGAGTTAGAGTTGAATCGAGCTTTGCCTCGGAGTCTCCGGAGTTATGTTTGAGTCTGTGGTAAAGCTTTGTATCTTTTGGATTCAGATTATCTTCAATATAATTCCATTAATATTTTACTCTAAGTTCTATCTCCAGTGAGTGTGGTGTACCTTTCTTTGCACACTTGCGAGGCATAGGTTGTGTTTAACTTTGTTATTCAATTCTTGTTACTCTTGCCGGTGCTATAACTCAACCCTAGACTTAGACACTAGACTCTGGCTAGACCCTCTCCTGTGATCAAGGACGGTCTATCGTTGTTCAAGCTTCGCTTGAACACATTTATAGCGTGCCATCCTCTCCACGCAACTTTGCTTGGTAGCCCCACTCGGTGACAGCGTGTGGTGTGCCTGTGTAGTCCAAGCCCGTCATTCGGGAGGCCCGTAGGTGTTAGCTAGACTCTCCTTCGGGACCAACTATCTACCCCTGGTACCCTCAAGACTCTAGAATTTCGCTCGACGCAAGACCCTGACTTGTTAATTGAGTTTCCTAGTTAGTCATGGATAACCTTTGCAGCCGATTAGTGATAGAGTTTGGTGACTTTATCTCACTCATTGTCCTCCCAGGCAACTATACCTTTCTACGGATATCTTTGATAGGCTTACCATCACACCATACACCTATCTTTGTCACGTTTACCCCTGTATAACTACTAGTTGGTATAATTTATCCAAGTGTACAATTCATTCGACTTGAGTTTATTCAATTACACTCTTTGGCCTGCAGCTTCCTTGTGGAAATTTACGATACTCGGAATACTCTGAGTGAAAGGCTATAGTGGTCTCTATGTGCTTGTGGAGTAAAACCTGTTAAGGCTAAGAGACGCCAACAAGCTTTTCTGGCACCGTTGGCGGGGAAGCAATGGGCAGAGAGATAATTGATATCTCATTTCGAACCCTATATAATTGATAAGTTTACCACTAGTTGTTAACAGGCTCACTTTGCTCTGTTGTGGTTGCAACAGAGAGGTGTATGACCGGTTTCGACCTGCCAGAAAACTACCACAATAATCCAGAGTCACTGCTTAGGAGAGTCCGTGCAAAGACTGTCCATGGGCAGAGACCTGTGCCAAGGGAGCTAGAACCAAGCACTTCTACCCATACTCCAGTTACCACCACCATGGCCGAGAAGACCATTCGTGAGTTCTCCATCCCCTCGAGCAACAACATTCCTACGGGACCTGAAGTTTAAGTAGGGGAGAACTTCGAACTCAAGCTAGGGGTGATTCACATGGTTCAAACTATCCCATTCTGCAGACTGTCTACGGAAGATGCCAACAATCACTTGTAGCAGTTTCTGGAGATCTGCAGCACGTTCAACATGAAAGGAGCATCACCGGACGCCGTCAAACTTCATCTCTTCCCTTTCTCTCTTGTTGGGAAGGCAAAACAGTGGGTCTACCTCAACCGTGCGACACTAACAACTTGGAACGCATGTTCTGATGCATTTCTTGCGAAGTATTTCCCGCTTGGGAAAACTAATGCATTGAGGAACAAAATATCGAGCTTCCAATAGCTCGCTGATGAAACCATGGCAGAGGCCTGGGAAAGACTCCAGGAGTACATCGTAGCCTGCCCCCACCACAGCATGCATGAGTGGCTGATTGTTAAGAGCTTCTTCCATGGGCTTTACCACTCAGCACAAGAACATCTGGATGCAGCCGCTGGAGGATCCTTCCTGTCCTTGAGCATCACTGTGACCAAAGGGCTAATTGAAAAAATGGCCACCAATCAAGGATGGAGAGAAGAGAGGTCTAGCACCTGATCCCATGGCGTCCATCAGATCGAGGGCACTGACATGCTCGCCGCTAAGATGGACCTACTATTGAAAAAGCTAAATGATACTCCAGAATCTGCTCTGGTCTAGGCCCTTGATACCCATATGACTTGCAAAGTCTGTGGGAACACGGGGCACCCGGGGAATAGCTGCCCCGAGATGCAACCCAAAGATGCAAACTTCATAGGGAGCAACAACTTCAACAATGGGAATCGTCCTCAGCCAGGATGGAGTACACGACCATATCTCCCTTTCTCTAGACAAGGTAACTCTTTAGGCAATTCACAGCAGTTCCCTAAAAATAACTTTGATTAGAAAGCTATGAATGATAGCATTAGCAAAAAGTTCCATGCTAATGATAGAATGTTTGAATCTATTTCTCTACAAATGGAAACTTTGAATGATAGAATGTTTGAATCTATTTATCTACAAATGGAAACTTTGAATAGTGCTATGAAAAACCAACTTAGCTTCAATAAAATGTTGGAAACCCAAATAGCTCAGTTGGCTGCTGCCTTACCTAACCCAAATGTGGGTAAGCTGCCTGGGCAACCTGAAGCTCCTCCCAAGGAGCACATAAATGCAGTAACCACTAGGGGTGGAAAGTCCACACAGGACCCCCCGTCTCCTAGTCGTGCAGGTAAAGAGCAGAAGAAGACAACCGACTCCGAAGACAAGGTCACAGAGGAAGATACACCTGGGAAGGAGGAGAAACCAGCATATAAGCATCTACCCTATGAGTTCTATGATACTACGGTGTTGCCATTCCCTCCACGAAACAAGAAGGCTGCCGCTGACGAATAATATAGTAAGTTCGTTGAGGTCATTAAGAAGCTTTATGTCAATATACCCCTGTTAGATGCTATGCAGGTACCGACATATGCTAAGTGCTTAAAGGACATCATCAACAACAAGAAACCCCTACCGTCAACGGAAATAGTGCATTTGACAGAAGAGTGTAGCGCAGCTATACTCAAGAAAAAGGACCCTAGAAGCCCCACCATCTCATGCTCGATTGGAACCCAGCATTTTGACCAAGCATTGTGCGATCTTGGAGCCAGTGTCAGCGTGATGCCTAAGGTTATCTTCAATAAACTGAATCACGCCACACTTGCCCCCATGGCTATGTGTCTACAGCTCGTAGATCAATCCGTTCGCTACCCCGAAGGAATCATGGAGAAAGTTCTAGTGAAAATCCAAAATTTCCTCATCCTAGTGGACTTTGTGGTACTGGACATGGAAATTGACTCAAAAACACCGCTCATCCTTGGGCGACCGTTTCTGAGCACCGCGGAAGCAACCATCGACGTCAGGGCAGGAAAGGTCCACCTCAACATAAATGGCAAGAAGGAGACATTCGCCTTCAAGCCAAAAGTTGAGCATTGCAATAAAGTGCACACTTTCAAGTGCCAAGCACAAAATAATGCACCCAAGGTCAAGACCGGAACCAACAAGCCAAACTCGAAGGTTGACAGCCTCGTTACATTTATGCTGAACAAATTGAAAAGTGAGGCCGACATCCAACAAGAAGAGTATGAAGTTGCCATGAAAAGCAGAAAATGGAGACAACAAGAGAAGAGACATGGCAAGCATGGTCCCGCAACAGGAGGCAAAGCTCTTGAGAACAAGGTCAGCGCCGAGAGCCAATTGCATACGCTAAGGCGGCGCAGTGGTAATGAAGCACAAAGTAAGGAAGACCTTAACTTTGTTGCTTACATAACCCCGAGAGGTAAGCAATGGGCTGCCCTCGCCAAAAGGTAAGTCGGCATTATCATTCGATGGCATATTTTTTCCCGCCAAATTTAAGTTCTCCATCGCATATTTAAATTTCTGCCCCCCCATAAATTTATTTTCCATGCATATGTGTTTATCCTTTCTGCAATTTTCAAAAAATAAAAAATAAAAAAATGGAGTGGTCGGCCGACCTCCACCATGGCCGGCCGACCACCCCTCTTCCCCCTTCTCTTTCTCTTTTCTTTTCTTTTCTTTTCTTTCTCTTCTCCTTTCTTCTTCTTTCTTTTTGCTTTTCTTTTCTTTCTTTTCTTTTCTTTTCCCTTTCTCTTTTCCTATCTCTCCTTTCTTTACCTCTCTTTCCTCTTCTCTGCTTTAGCTTATCACTACCACGCACTCGAGAGGTTGCCCGACCACTTGCCCTGGCCAGCCGACCAGCCTACATGGCCGCCTAGCCGTCCCCTCTCCCTTTTGGCACATGCAGCAGCTCCCTCATCCTTTCTTCTCTCTCACGCACTAATACAGAGTCGCCCGGCTTACCAAAGTGGTCACCTGGCTCCTCTTCTTTTCCTTGTTTACTGAGCTGCCTCCCTCGCGCAAGCACATGGCCGCCTGGGCCCTCCACCATGGCCGGTGGGCCAAGGGCACAACCGCCCAGCCTCCAAGATGGCTGCCCAGCCCCCTGTGCCTATAAATAGCACCCCCTTCCTCCTTCTCGCCTCGCACCACCAGCAGCAAGTTGCAATATCTCTTCGCCCTCTCTTAATCTCTCACTTAGTAGATTAATTAAGCTCCTTTTTGCTTAGCCAAAGTAATGCTCGAATAAAATTTGGCTAGCCAAATAAATTCAGCTACTAGTCTCCCTCTCTTTGGCAAGAACGAGAACGATTTGTAGAGGTGATATGCCTTGCAAGAACGACGAACCCCTAACGCTAATATTATTTTGTCGTTTTTGTAGTTGTGGTTGTGTTTGTGTTTGTAGGATGAGGCGCGCACTAAAAAGAGCAAGGAATGCCATCAGTAGGGCGGGCCAGCACATTAGTTTCTCGACGTCCTCCGGCTCATAGGGGTGGAACTCGTGGATGGTGTCCGATAGAGGATCCTCCAGTGCTGGACCATTGGAGGAGGAGGCAACGTCATCCAACAACAGCCCCGTGCTGCTGCTCGACTCACACATCCAGACGCGTGACCACGATGAAGCCAACCTGCTGGAGCACCTCCACACAAAGTCCTTCAGCCTCACCAAGTGCTTCGACGAAACCCTCATGTCCAGTACAGGTATGCTTGATGAATTTGAAGAGGTGTTTAATACTGTGGGCTGGGGAAGCTTTGCTGATATCTTTGAGGGAGGCATAGTACTCCTTACAAAGGAGTTTCTTATAACCCTCCACATAGAGACCCCACGGTCGAACACGACCATCCACTTTAGACTCTTCAACACTGAGCATGAGCTGACCCTCCATTAGTTTAGCAATGCTCTCGGGTTCTCACTAAGCTGCTCCCTAGCAGCCGAACCCGCAGGCTTTAACTCCCAAGAGTTTTGGAAAGCTCTAGCTAGGGATGATGCTCCTGGGAAAAAGAGCACCACAAAAATCAAACACCCTACCATGCGTTTCATGGCCCGATGGATTGGCATGATAGTCCTCCCCCGAGATGACACACGTTGTGTGACCGTAGAGGACTTAAAAATCCTCTACGCCATGTGGCGTAGGCAGCAGTATGCACTTGTACTTAACATTTTGCAATATTGGCTAAAACTAGTTCGTGACGAAAACTCCATCACAATCACGTTATTTGTGATGAGGATTGCATCTGAATTAGGGGTACTGGAAAATGCCCAAGTGGCATACCTACCCTCAGACACACCGAACATAGTTACTGAGAGCCACTTCATCTAGGCACACTTTCTACGCAAGGAACCCACAGAGACCTTTGTCAAGACTTTCAAGGGGTACCAGTATGAGCTGCCATTTCCCCTCACCACAGTTCAAACTCTACTCCGTGAACACGCTATCTATGCCACTAGAGGGACCACGACATAGTGTAGCAGGAGTCATGACAAGGGCACAGAGGCGAGCAGCAGAGGAACTCATACAAAAGCAAGCAGAGGATGCACAAGCTACAGGAGCTGGACCTACATGGTTCAATACCTCAGCAGGCTCATCCAGGCACAACCAGGGTGGAGACCAATCCTGGCACCCCTAGGAAGGGTCTATACACTCATCGTGGGGGTACGATTCCAACACTGCACCCTCTCAGCAGGAGGAACAATTTGGTGGAGGAGGAACCTACTACAACCATGGGTTAGGATCCTACGGTGTAGGTCCATCTGCATCCGCACGTTTTGCAGTCGACCCTCTGGGCTCCTTCTTTGGAGCCCTGACCATCTAGGACCGACGCATAGCTGGAATGGTCACCCAACTCAACCAGATCGACCAGCGCACTCAGAACTTAGAGCCAACACAGGCGGAGCAACTCAACCTCCTCCTGGAGACACAAGCGACGGTCGAACGTAACTTTGACGAGGCCCAGTGATTTTACCAGTACTACGAGTATTACCCCTAGTAGCTTCATTGAAGCTTGGGGGGAAGACCCAAATTGACAGTTGGGCATGCACGCCAGTCCTCCTGCTTGCCGCATCAATCCCCTAGTGAGTATCACTAGCTTTTCCGTTCTGCGGTTTGAGAATCTGAGTAGTAGTTTGCTTTCCCTTAATTAATAAAAAAAACTCTCCCATAAATAAAGTTCACATGCTAGCTTCATTATGGAAATGATGAATAGTTGCTCTGTTAAGTTGATTGTTTAATTCTTGCATGTGACTTATGCTTAGCTTAGTTCCAAGTTTGTGAAGAAAAGAAGTAAACCAAAGTTTTACTATGTGGTTGCCATTTGTGACAACAAGCCTAAGTTATTGAGAGACATGATATGGCTTAAAAGTAGGATAACCTCCTTCTAGTTCCTAGTAAGATGAATATCTCAGGTCTTTATTTTTGAAAATGACAAAATAAAGCTCCCCTCGGTCAAAATACCTACTAGAGCAAAAAATGATTCAAATGTCTAAACCTCTACAAAGAGCTACTTAGAAATGCTTTGAGCTTTGTCGAATTTTGAGTCTCATTGAGTAGAAATATCACCTTCTGCTGATAGCTGGAGTACAATAATGCAAGTGATCCATTTCGGACTTTGCATCCACCAAAAAGTCTCTAAATACCTCTCATATTCCCTAAGCCTTCAAATATCAAGGAGGAAGGGTATGGAGCCAAAACAAATGCATGCAAAAGCATGGCAAAAAGAAATAAAAAAAATATGCATACAAAAGCACGGCAAAATGAAAAGCATGCAAATCAAGCATGGCAAAAATAGAATAAGGCTCTATACCCCCTCCAAATCCACAAAAGGTTACAAGGGATGGAAATCAAGAGAAGGAGACACTTTGTTCCACCACTCATACTCCAATGATCATATAGAAGAAGTGATAGAGTACACTCTTTGGTCCAATCTTTGGCTTAGCAAAACAAGCATTCTAAGTGTGCCACACACTCTTTCCCCACCTAAAGCTCCACAAAAGCCTTAGTGTAGGAAAATTTTGGCCAAGCTCATGGGTCTTTGTGAGGAAACACTTCCGAGCGATTGAGAGTATCCTTGGGGAAGCTTCTTTTGTTTTGAAAATCTCAAAAACACCTGAGAAAACCATCCAAAAAGAGCAAGTTTGAGTCATTCCTGCGATAAAGTCGTTCGATCTCTCAACCGCATAAGGTAAGGTAAGCAAAAAGATGCACCACAGGTACGACATGAGGTGAGCTTTGATTGTTTCACTACTTGGAGCAAAAGCCGAGTGTTGAGTTGCATATAAGAATTTCCTTTCAACTTCGATATTGTAGCGACTCCTGATCCGTGCCTTGTCTTAGTTTTGCTCGAGGACGAGCAAAAGTTTAAGCTTGGGGGGTGTTGACGGTCGTTATTTCATGATTTTGACCATCAACTATCCTTCAAATGAAGCGAAACATGTGGCTTTATTGGACTAACCCTTTCTACTAATGTGTTCCACTAGTTTTGTACAAATATTTGGTTGCAGGTATGAAATACACATGAAAGTGAGGTAAAATGGCAAGGAAATGGACTCCGGCAGCTGATGGGCACTGGAACATGGCCGGCCGCCCGGCCATAGGCATGGCCGGCCAGCCATGTCCACAGCCGCTCGGCCACCTCCAGTGGCCGCCCGACCACTCACCAGCAGGGCCAGGCGGCCAGGCCGCCCGGCCACCCAATCGAGCCCAAATGCCTCCTCTTTGACCTTGCATGCAAGAATAACATGTCAAGTGTACAAACTCAAGTGTGGGCCAAGTTTCCAACATGTTAAGTACCGGAAGGCCACCACATCACCGATCCACCCCATGGATTCGTGAAGTCAGCAATCCGTGTGACTTGCATCCAATGGCCAAGGAAGAAACACATTCCAAATCCAACGATCAAAGAAGAAACAAACCAAGTTAATTGTCAACTGCCATCCAGGAGGCATGCGAGACGTTGGATAACCAAAATCGGCAAATCCAATGGCCGCCTGGCCACATGCATGGCCGCCCGGCCACCCTTTGGACCCGTTTTGCACGTGCGTCAATGGCTTTAACTGTCAACTAACTTGGGGGAGCATTATCAAGCATCAGATCACCTAGGTCTGTGGATCCTATGGCCGCCCGGCCGCCGACTTGGCCGCCCGGCCATCGACCTACCCCCCTCACCGACCTAGTGTGCCTACAAATACCCCCCTCACTAGGTTGTACTATAAATAGACTCCTGGAGCTCAGTTGTAAGGTGTGGAGTTGAGTTCAAGTTCTATCTTAGAGTGCTACACTATTCCCTTGGTAGTTAGGATAGTCCTGGGAGTTAGAGTTGAGTCGAGCTTTGCCTCGGAGTCTCTGGAATTATCTTCAAGTCTGTAGTAAAGCTTTGTATATTTTGGATTCAGATTATCTTCAATATAATTTTAGTTATATTTTACTCTAAGTTCTATCTCCTGCGAGTGTGGTGTACCTTTCTTTGTACTCTTGCGAGGCATAGGTTGTGTTTAACTTTGTTATTCAATTCCTGTTACTCTTGCCGGTGCTATAACTCAACCCTAGACTTAGACGCTGGGCTCTGGCTAGACCCTCTCCTCTGATCAAGGATGGTCTATCATTGTTCAAGCTTCGCTTGAGCATGTTTATAACGTGCCATCCTCTCCATGCAGTTTTGCTTGGTAGCCCCACTCGGTGACAGTGTGTGGTGTGCCTGTGTAGTCCAAGCCCATCATTCAGGAGGCCCGTATTCTATTGGCTCTTTTGGACTTGCTAGGATGTGGAGATTATGACTTAGTTCATCTCAATCCCGCATGATTGCCACGAGCAAGTTGTTCTTGAGTTTTCCGCTTTCTTTCCCAAAGATTGCCTTCTCATGAGATCTGAAATTCCCGCTAATCCCTTGGTCATTTTGAGTTGATCTTTTGGGAATAGCTTAGGAATAGGGTCCAGATAGCTAGTGAAAAGTCTTGTGAAGTTTGGACAAGATTTGGTCAGATTTATGGTTTGAAAACTCAATTTCTACGACTGTACCGGATTATCCGATACAGCCACTGGACAACCAGTTCCACCGGACAGTCCGGTAGGGTGTATCGGACAGTCCAGCGTCGGGTCTGCCTCGGGTATTTCACCGGACAGTCTAGCAGCTGCCACCAGACAATCCAGTGTCACCGGACAGTCTGGCCCCTGGCACCGGATAGTCCAGTGAGGCCAGGGCTACTGCCCCGTTTCAGCCATTTCGTTCTTCCACCATGTTTTTGCATCGGATTTGATTTTCCCACTCTCTGACCATACTCTTTGCTTGTTGTGTTTTAGTAAGTCGCATTTTGGTGCAGTGAGTATCGAGTGGTGAACTTGCAAGTTTCGGTGCTTGCGGTGACTTGCGATCTTTGTGATCGTTGAGTTGCTTGCTCTTTCACGCCTAGTGCGTATCCTTTTAGTGTACGGCACCTTGTGCTTGCTAGACACGTATCTATTCAGTGGACGGTGTCTAGCGTTGGTTCTTGTGAGATTTCACAGCACCAAGTTTGGGGGTCATGATTTCGAGTTTTCAAGTGCTCCTATTCACCCCCCTTCTAGTCGCACGTCTCGGTCCTATAGATATTTTCTCCAATATTATTAACTGAGGCAGTTAGTGGGCATATTGTTACTTTGATGAGTGAGATGGATTATGACCATGAGTGAGTTGATGTACCTTCTATGCTGGTTGCCATAGCTTGGTTGTCTCCTGCAAGCAATAGCATCATCAGGTAGCTTCTAGAAACTAAATAAAGCACACATGAACTCATGATTCTTGCCTGGTTCCTCTAATTGATTTTTCAGGATCAGGATACATTTCGAAAAATTGGCGGTAGTCAGCTGATACATTCTCCAATAATCAATGGCACTTGCAACTTAAGAATTTGATGGGATAAATTCATCCTCTTCATATTGAGGACCGAAAGAGCGACCTAGAGGAAGGGTGAATAGGTCGACGCCTAAAAACTTGCAACCCCAAAATCCTATCTTCTCCTTTTTGCAAGATTGCGTAGCTAAGGCAAGCTACCAACCCTAGGACACTCAGAGGAAAGCCACGTGGAAGCACACGAAAACACTCGCTCAAACGCTGATCGAAAATGATGAAAAATGAGCCTAAAACAGCCGGTAGAAGCCACCGGACGGTCCTGTGGTGAACCACCAGACGGTCTAGGCCGAGAGTGATGTTTTGAAGCACCCACCGAACGGTCCTGTGGTGAGCCACCGGACGATCCTACGCTGAACCACCGTCGTTCTAGGGCTGACGAAAACTGCAGGCCGGGAAACCACAAGAATCAAACCAAAACTTGACCAAATGGACTCCAAACTTCACCAAACTTTGTTAGGACCTTGTCTAATCCATGGAAAATCTTTTCCCTACAGATCAAGGGGTTAGCCCAAGAATATCTCCACAGATCTAACTTTCCCCGAAGTGAAGTTCAAGTGGCAAGAACGAAAGAGGAGGGGCTGCTCATGGATCAAAAGATTGGGCAAGAAAAACACAAAAGCACATCCTTACAGTCCAAAATACTGGCTAAAGAAAGATCTCAAAATTGGCCAAGCACAAACACACCAAAAGAGCAAGAATCAAAACCAAAATCCAATCAAGAGAGGGGAAAACAAGAACACAAGAGGTGCTGCTCAAAATCCATCTATTAATGCCTCAAGGAGGTCTCAAATTCAGATTACAAGATGGGGAATCGATCACCCAAGCAGCCACCCACTTCCTAGCCTCTAAATGTGGAGACTTGATCACTCAAACCTCACCAATCTTGTTGCTCTTTGCTTGGTGATGAAAATGGAGCTCTAACCCTAGCTCTAAAAAAGTCTAACCAGCCAAGATAGATGGCTTGTGGCTGCTATCTCCTTATTTATACTACATCTCTATTGCCCTAAGGCTGTTTTTGTCACGCCCAGTTCTCAACCAACGGAACCAGGACAACATATATGTGCCAGGAACAAGTCTCACATATATTATGACAATAGTGACATCACATAACGTGCATAAAAGGGAATTAACGTTACATAGCGTATCGTCACATTATTACATCAAGACACAAGTCTTTATAACAGAGTCATAAGCGGAAGTGTAAACGAAAACATAAACGAGCCGCCACAGGGAAGTCGATTGGGAGACTGGCATGCCTAGAACTCATCATAACCTTGAGCGTACTCTTCTGTGCCTTCATCAACTGAACAGCGGTTGGGTCCACCCAACAGAAGAAAGAAAACAACAAGTATGAGTACACAACCGTACTCAACAAGCATAACATGAACCATGAGGCTCTAAGGTTGGCTGACACATATGCATGAGCTTTTAGTTGATCAAGTTTTATTAAGCAGCTAATTACTACAAGTGAGTTTATAAACCATTAAGCCCACGATATTGCATATGGAACATTAGATAGCATTAAAAACATAGGGAACCACTCCCAAACCAAACCCGGAACCCACTAATCAGCATAAAGGATCTGGGCCGCTCATAACCGTGAGCACGGCTGACATGTCAGTTTTACATTCTCGAGAGGTTGCACATCTTTACCCACAAGTCGTGAGCTAAGCTAGAAGTTCATCACATTGCCTTAGATGAGATGACTAGCAAGCCACACTACGAAGCCTTTACAAAGATCACGTTGGTAAGGTGTAACTGCTGAGGTTTCAAGCTCCGCGGAGATGGGGCCCTACTCTAAGGGGTGAAGCACACAGCACACACAACCCAAAGCAGATCTGAGGCCCATCCCGGCTCACTTCCCCTCTTGCCCCACAGGTAAGTTACTCCCAAACCAAGGCAATCTAATTAATCAGCTAAGACCGTCCCATACTAGTCTCATGGTAGCGCTGTTGTCCCAGGTTGTCGCTTTGCGAACCGGTCCTTATGGAGAGTGGCTATGAGCAAGACCACTAAGCACATTGCTCATGCCCCCTAAACCATGTTGCTAAAAAGCCAATTTTAAAGAGCCGTGAACCACTCAAGCACCTCAGCATAGAGGGGCACGCTCACAAAATATTGCATAGATCCATTAACAAGATTATTAACAAAAGAGCATGTGTTTGTGCAGCAACTAGCAAGACTTATCCAACATGCATTCCCATAGGTAAAACATAGAGTAAAGAGGCTAATGTATAGTCCTTATAGGCATACAAGTTAGACACATGCATATGAAGTGATTAAAGAGTTATTAGGTTATCCATGGTATACTTGCCTTCCTCAAAATGCTCTTGTGGCTGCTGTCCAAAACTTGCAACCTGCTGTTCTTCTTCACCCACGAACGGTTCACCGTCTAAACACGTTCACGGCAACATACAAGCATTCCCATACACGCATATATGCAAACAAATAACAAAGGATAAGCAACAGTATACCACATCATAAAAACAGAAGATAAAACTGTTATAAAAACATTCTACGCATTTCTACGGACACGTGAGCACAAGAATCAACCAAATCGGAGCTAAAATGTGAAAGTTATGCATAAAACAGGCTCCTAAGGGCAAAACTGTGATAAATAAACTAAACCAGGGGCTAACTTTGCAAAACCGAGGGCCTAAACGTAATTAAACATAGCCGCCGAGGGTTTTAGAGCAAAACCACCATAGCTTGGACTGCGGGTTCAAACTCCGGAAAGCTCAGGGGTCAAAACATTAAAAACAGGGCCTAAATCTAATTATTTTTCAACAAGGATGGACCGCGGGTTGATTACAGGAAACTGCAGGGTCTCAAACGCTAAACTCCCCGGTTGACCGGGTCTGCGCTGACGCGTACGGTGAGGTGGCGGCCACATCACTGCTGACAGGCGGACCCGACGCTGACTAGGTTAAGTGAGGGCGACGTGTCGCTCTGTGATTGGCCCGCGAAGGGGTATCTCACGTTTTAATCGTGACCCTGCAGTTTAGATCCAAGGGCTTGGATCAAAGGGGATGGGAAGGTGCCGGCGGCGACCTGCTAGTGCGGCGGTGTCCGCTCCCTACGATGGCGGCTCACCGGAGCTGCGCTCGCTGGGACCTAGGGGCTCTCCCGCTGCCCTAGGGCTAGCTCGGGAGAGAGAGGAGACAACGGCGAAGCTCACCGAGGTGATGTGGACGTCGGGGAGGCGGTGGAGTGAGCTCGCGACGAGGACCGGCGGGCGAAGATGGTTGGCGCTCGCGGACAGGGGTAAAGGAGCGGCGTTCCCGTGCCCAAAACCCGCGGAACACCTCCGTGGCGGTCCTGCGAAGAAGGAAACGAAGGGTGAGGGTCGGGGACAGTCCAACGGCGATGAATTTTGCGGTGGCGCGGCTTACCGTGGGTGAAGTCCGGTGGCGAACTACGGAAAGCTTGGTGGACAAGAGTGAAAATGGAGTGGTGGGGTGACAAACGGAGGTGAGTGCGAGGCTCGGGGTCGGGTTTTATAGGGCTCGGGTGAGTCGTATCGACGCGGGCGTAGGAGTGGAGGCCGGCAGCTTTAGAGCTCGTCATGGCAGTGAAGGAAGGGGAGGAAGAAGGGGAAACCGGTGCGAGAAAAGGGGAGATTGATTGCGGGACGATTATGGCAGGAGGATGGGGCTCGGATGCGGGAGGCTCCTCACCCTCGGGCGCCGACGTGGCCGGGCAGAGAGAAGGGGGCGTGCGGGGTTTGCGGCGAGAGGAGGAAGAAGCGGCTGACAGATGGGGCCGGTCTGGCAGTGAGGGAAAGGGCGCGGCCCACTCGTCAGTGGCGTGCGAGAGAGAGAGGAGGGGAAGATGCGGTTGGGCCACTACTTGGGCTGGCTCGCGGCCCAGGTGGGTGAGGGAGGCGGGCTGGCTGGGGTTGTTGGCTGGGCCGGTTGGCCTGGCTGCCTCTCCTTTTTTTCTTTTTCTTTTCTCTTTTGAATCCTTTTGAATAAGAAAGCAATTGATCTACATATTCAAATAAATTTGAATATGAACCCTTAATTCATACAAACAATAAAATAATGCACCAGCATGTATGCACAAGAAAGGTTAAACCTATGGTTGCTTTTATGCATCTTTTTAATTTAAATAAATCATGATAAATGCAAACTAAGCACATAAGCCTTAGAAAATTAAATAAATTGCTTGGTTTTTATTATAAAGTGCTGAAATTAAAACTAGGGTGGTACAGTTTTGTACTTGACCCCCTATATTACAGACTCATTACACTAAAACGCCTGTAGAGGCTAGAAAAGACCGCAATAACTCTGATGAACGCCCATGACGGAGACCTCGACGTCTTCAGTTTCTCCACCTTCGCTTGATGTTCTCCATGTGTCTAGTAGCTCATTCCTCAGGGGTAACTCTGATTTCTGGGATACCAGCAACCTGCCCATGGTTTTTTCAATAGAACCAAGAAACGGTTTTGGCCCCTGGTTTCGATGCTCGAACTAGGAAACGATAGTTGGGCCCAGTTTTGATGCTCGAACCGGTAAACGCTTGATGGGCCCCAAGTCTTGAGTGATTTTACGAATCACGACATCGTCCTGTACCCAAGGTCACTCTTATGGGCCGAACCTAACTTGGGCCGCAACCAAAGAAACCTACCACTCCGCTCGACAGAGATTTTTTCATACCACGGTAGCACTCGGGCATCGCCACTAGGTCACGCTTAGGTGGACTTTCCTCCAGGTCATGCATAGGAGGTGCTCGCTCGTCCTTCAGCAAGCCTTCGGTGTTGACAAGTGCTCATGACAGCCAGGACGAAAGACCAGACTCGATACACTTGAGTCCCTCAATCTCCCCCTTGATGAGTGCTTTGTCAACATCCTCACCAACCACCTGAAATCATAGACAAAGAGAGGAAAAGCGTAACAAAGAACAACAGAAGAAAGAAAAACAATGAAAATCCACTCAAGTGCCCAAAATCCAAAGAAAGGTAGAAACAAGAGCACTAAAAGTGAACAAAAGCAAAGCCAAAAGATCGGCCCCCTAAGACAAGGGTAACTGCTCAATGCAGCCGATCAACAAAGCATGACCCCTCAAGAAAGGGGCAAGTCTCAACACATTCAGGCGAGAAGCAAAGGACCAGCTCCTCCAGAAAGAGGCAAAGGCTCGACACAGCTGACCAAAAGAGCATGATAAAACTCCAACTCCCCTGCATTTCAGCCCATCTCTCAATGTAGATCTCCCCCTGGAATGATGCACTCTCCCAACTCTCCAAGAGGCTCCTCCTTTGTTCGTGACTCCGCCCTCCCCCTTGTTGACAATGCACACATCAAGTCCCATGAGAAAAGAATGTAGTGCAAATGCAACTAGGTGTGACAAAGAGCTCAAAAGGGATCAAAAGCTAGCAGATACAAGTTCTAGCATACAGAGCATGTGAGGGCAATGGGGCATGCAACAAGCTCAAAAGAACCTATCTACTTAGGTCAAGAGCAAAGCATGATTTTCAGGTTTGGTTCAAAAGAAAACATCACCAATATGAATAGCATCTAGCAAGATAGGCATGAACAGCAAAATGCTAGCAATGCATACAAGGTGTGCTAATCCTAACCTGAACATAACCAACAAGCCATAAGCAATTCAGAGACTTACAATTTCAGATTTAGCAGTTTCATTTCAAGCAAGTTTGAAACATGTGCCAGAGGTTATTTGCTTGTCATGCCACTTCTTACCAACCAATGCCAGGAGCAGCACCGGTCACAGTGCCACCTGCGGCCATGGTGTCGGCTGACCCCACGAGCGAGCTGGCACCAGTAGCTGTCCCTCTGGGCAGGCTAGCGGATGGTGCTCTAGGCGGGTCACGCTTCAGAGGCATAGTGTATGCACATCGGCCGTGCCCCGCCAATGTGCATGCACCCTTGCCTGCTCGTCGGTTGCCGGTCGTGCCGTCCCCGGGCACCGGCACCTCACCCCTTGCACGGTGCACCCCTGGGCGCTCCTCTCCGTCGCATCGTCACCCGCTGTCAGACCGGCTCCCTCAAGCCACCTATGGTGCCGATGAACCTCAGCGCCTCGGCTGCGTCGATATCCCCAGTACCGTCGAACTATCGCAGTGCCTTCACCGATCCAAACTGGCGCATAGTGATGACCGATGAGTACCAGGCCTTTCTCGACAATGTCAAATGGCACCTCGTTCCCAGGCCACCAAGGGCTAATGTGGTCATGGGCAAGAGGATTTTGAAGCACAAATTCCACTCCGATGGGATGCTTGCTCGCCACAAAGCTCGCTGGGTGGTCCGGAGCTTCTCGCAGTGGCCCAGTGTCGACTACAATGAGGCATTCAGTCCAGTGGTCAAGCCAGCCATGATCCGCGTTGTCCTTAGCATTGCCTCTGCCCGCTCCTGGCCTATCCACCAGTTGGATGTGAAGAACACCTTTCTTCACGGCCACCTGGAGGAGACAGTTTACTGTCAGTAGCCCTCCAGCTTCGTCGACCAGTCTGCAACTGACCACGTTTGCCTATTGTAGAAATCTCTGTACAGACTGAAGTAGGCACCTCGGGCATGGTACCAGTAATTCGCTACATACCTGTGCCACCTTGGCTTCATTGCTTCAGCCTCCGACACATCTCTCTTTGTCTACAAAGATCGAGATAGTGTCGCGTACCTGCTTCTCTACGTTGACGACATTGTCATGACGGCATCTTCACCGACCTTGCTACAGCACGTTACTGCTTGTCTACATGCTGAGTTCGCCATGACAGATCTAAGTGATCTTCATCACTTCCTCGGCATCTCCATCATGCGCTCCACCGATGGTATGTTCCTGTCCGAGTGCCAGTACACCACCGACCTTCTTCAGCGGGGAGGCATGGCCGAGTTTCACTCTACGTTGACCCCCCGTTTACACTCATGCCAAGCTCTCCGCTACCGCTGGCGCCCATGTTGTTGATCCGACCGCATACCAGAGCCTTGTTGGAGCCCTGTAGTACCTCACATTGACACGGCCTAACTTAGCTTATGTAGTTCAGTAGGTGTGCCTCTTCATGCATGACCCTCGTGAGCTACATCTTGCACTGGTCAAGCGCATTCTTCACTACATCAAGGGCACTCTCTCCATCAGCCTTGACCTTGGCACCGGTTCAGTACAGTCTTTGACTGCCTACTCCGACGCGGACTGGGCTAGCTGCCCTGACTCTAGGAGCTCCACTTCAGGCTACTGCTTTTTTCTAGGCGACAATCTAGTGTCCTGGTCTTCCAAACGCTAGACAACAGTATACCGCTCTAATGCTAAAGCAGAATATTGTGCAGTGGCTCTTGCTGTGGCCTAGTGATGCTGGCTCCGTCAGTTGCTCTAGGAGCTTCACATCTCGATTCCATCGGCGATCGTTGTCTATTGTGAAAATGTTAGTGCTGTGTATATGACATCCAACCCGATTCATCACCGTCGCACGAAGCATATCGAGATCGACACCTACTTCATCTGCGAGAAGGTTGCTCTGGGAGAAGTTCATGTCCACCACGTTCCATCATCCCACCAGTTCACGGACATTATGACCAAAGGCTTACTTGTACAGTTGCTTACTAATTTTAGGTCCAGTCTTTGCGAGACCCTCCCGCTGCGACTGCAGGTAAGTGTTAGAGATTGTATAGGCTGTATATAGCTTGACTTGACTTGTACTCCAGGCCTCATTGGCTGCCTTGTACTTCAAGCCTCATTGGCCTATATATAACGCACCCCCCTATCTAAGGGTGTGTGGTGTTCCTATCTATTTCTCTACACCATCTAGTTGGAGACTTGGAGTTAGTCGAATCAGCTGGTTTATCGAGACGGCTCACATGTACTTCTCTTGCTACTATGTAGTCTGCTGCCGTCACTAGGGACATTACATTTTATTGTTAGTGTAATTGTTTCAAAAGGTGAAGATATTTAGACACTCATGTTAATCAAAATTTCCAAGCACCGGTGTCTATGTGTTAGTAAAGTGACTCTTGTAAAGCCATATGATTTCACTATTAATTGTTCTTTGCCTATGATTTGTCCTTAAAACTCTAACTAACTACTACATGTCTTTTGTAGTTTTACTGGGCTATCCAAAGCGAGATTTGAAATGATGCCCCACATTTAGCAACTTAAATACTTTGGTATTCAATGATTGGGAATTGGGCCATAGGGCCACCGATACCGGTCTTTGTGGACTAATTTTCTTTCTACAACATGCCCCAATTCTCTCTAACTTCATGACATATATCAATTCTTATGATTATTGGTATCTTGCTAAATTTCTGTGCCTAACAGACTAAGCCAAGTTACTTGCATTTGATACAGGGGCATATGTATATGATGAATATGAAAGGAAGTTTCAGTCTAGCGAAACAATATTCCTTCTGAGCATCTTAAAATTGTTGAAGTTAGATGCACAGAGGTCATTGTAAATCTTCTTATGGAGATCTTGATTTTTTTGAACGTAAATGGCAAGAGCTCTGCCTCTCAATTGAGAAGAAAAGAGTTGACCTAGTTTTTAAGGAAAACCGAGCCGAAAACCTTCACAAATGCATGGTTAGAAAATCGGCGAAATACCTGCGGCCATCTTAACGACAAACCCCAACTACTGCGACCCCTCCAGTGCCACCGTGTGTCGTCGTTGCCGAGCTCATCACAAGAGACAAGCGGCTCCGACTACCCATAGTGAGCAACAAGCATGGCCAAAGCCTCCTAATGCCGCCTGCACACAAGCACCAGCGCCTAAGGAAGAAGATCTTGGTGCACTATCGTTGCTGAGCCACGACACACCCCACACGAAGCAGCTCTGACCCTTCACCGCTGAGATTGGCCCAAGAGCACCGAGCGCTAGAAGTAAGCAAACACAAGGAGGTGAGGCTTCGTGAAACCACCAAGCCAAGGAGAGTGATGAAGCACCCCCACGTTGGCCAGTGACCACGCAAGCAGGAACTGAAGGTCTTCTGGATAGTGCCTTGAAGAAGGAGGCAATGCCAAAGATGCTATCGTGGCCCCCTAGTGGAATCTAGGCAGAGTTTCCTCCGAAGACTCCAGCTGACAGAGTGAGAGGTGCCTTGACGGCGCTTCCAAAGAAGGGACGGCACCCAAAGGTGTCACCATCGTCCGCACCAGTGAGAGCAAGCAAGGCTTTCGCCCGACACCTCTCACCCCGTGCCATGGTAACCGCTGGTACCATGGATGAAGGCCTGCCGAAGCAACCATTGCAGCCTCCTCTGCAAGGCCAAGTCACCACAAACTGTCGCCTCTCGCTGCCCACAGCCATGCAGTCCCCTCAAGACCCCGCGCCGGTGCGGTGGTGGTGCGCCCCGCGTCCGACGGCTTGCCGCCAAAGCCATAGAACGTGCCACGTCACCCCCACACTCCACACCCAGTGGCCTGGCAACTCGAGGACGCGACGCTCCACTCCAGCCGCCACCTACCAGATCCGGCCAGGAGAGAGCCAGATCGAGAAGGAGTAGCCGGATCGAGTTGCCCGGGCCACAAGGAGGGCCCTCGTCGGCCTCCCAAGCCACAAGCACCCCAAGCAGTGGACGACGACGAGACAAAGATGACTGCCACACCTTGCAGCCAACAGCCGGAGCCACCCGCAGAGTCAGGTCACCGCCGACCTGCCGACACAAGCCCCATCGACGAAGGTCACCGTGCGCTATCCCTCACCCCTAGACCTGGGCACGAGCAACCAAACCGAGCAGAGGACCCCGCCGCCGCCATCCTTGGGAGCCAAGCCGGCCTCCAGCGGTTCCCTCTGGCGACGGTGAGAGGAGAGGAAGGAAGGGTGGGGGTGGCGGCGGCTAGGGTTTGGGTCGCCACCCGTGTCGCCCGAGCGAGAGGACGACACGGGGCCGGGGCGAGCTACAACTATAGCCTCGAGATCTTGATTGGCTGTGGCTTCCCTCCTGATATAATCAGTATCAATACTCAATAGAATAGATGGGTCATCACATGTAAGTTACTTTTTAACATTTAGCAAACTGCAATGGAGTAAACTGAAATGTAGAAGTTACATCTAGTGCATCTTGTAACAGTCCATATTCCTTTGTTTCCGATACAATATATCAATTATATATGCTATTCTCTCATCTATTTGATGAAAAAAAATGCAACTCTAATTCAACTATGCAGGGCAAATATTTTGAGTTTATCTGAACAACGCTTGGTTGAATTACAGTATTCTTATGTCATTTGTTAAACTATGCTCGTGATAGTACTTTTTGGAGTTCGTCTGATTACCTAATTGTACTTCTTGAATACCCTGCAGCTGTGTTTAGCAACTGACTGTAGTATTTAGAAAATTCAGTGAAAATTTGATGTTATAAAATGTTGGTTTTAGATTTGTTGGCATGTGCTACCCGGTGAACATAACCACACCGTCTTCAGAAACAAAAAGGAATATCTTTTTTTTACTTTTGAATTTTCACGCTATTGCTGTTTCCTTTTCTTTATTCTATGACATAAATTACTCTATTTTGTGAATCTCCTCCAAAGAAAATTGAAGGTGAACTTGAAATTTAGTATGCTGGACTGGTGGTGGATGCTTTGCCAACTGTTACTGAATTTTCATGTCTATATGATGCTCAAGCTAAAAATTTTACTCTGTAACTGAATCTGGAGCTCATAAGGGCCCGTGACTATTAAAAACATATTTATTGCGTAAATAGTGTCTGGTGTTTGGTGCTTCTTTTACTTTTGGCTATATAGTTGCTATATTTGCTGGATTAGATGGGCAGTATGCTCAAGTTGTTCTTTCCGTAGCTCTGAATTTAAGTTTTTATATATGAGCATTGTTTTTTGATTAAGCCCCTAAATGATATTTTACCCACACAAGGTTACTTAGAATATCATTTTTTTGTTGAAGCTGTTGTTAACAAGTACTGCAGCTAGTTTCATCGAACTAAAGTTCCAACAAGTTGCATCTTCGCCTAGGTGCACTTCTTATGCAGGGGTAACACATTTTGCTCCAATCTGGTCTCGAATTCCAATTTTGTGAGAAAAAAAGTACTTGCTTGATTCTCTGGTTGAAACACTGACGGTGGTATTTCACTGGATAGTTTTAATCTGTTAATTTGACTACAAATTTTAGTTGACCATTTCTTTGTTAGTTCCTTCCCAGAAACCATGTGTTCATGCGGTTCCTTCTATAAAAAAACTATGTCGTCCTATATATCAAATATGACCTCAAAAATTCATTATTTTTTTGGTATTTTACAGGCTTCTGTGTTGAGAAGGGAAAACATAGTCTTGTTATTGATGCACCAACTATTTCTTGAGCACCTGGAAATCTTATGTTTGCTGGAAACATGAGTGTCAACCGAAGCTTATGAAGTTGAGCTTAGAGTCTCATACTGCCTAGTTGGAGGTAGTCGAACATGTTTTTTTGAGTTGGCTCACCTGTACTCTTGCTACTCTGTAGTCTGTAGCGGTAGTTTTGGAAGATGGAGATTTGTCTTGCTGCAGAGGAATTCTCTCGCAGCCATTGCTTGCATTTTCAGTAACCACAGCACCGCCTGCTCTTGCAAGAACCTTTTTAAGCACTCTTCGTTACAGTTTACAGCTGTTAGGGTACCGAGGCGTCAAGGCAAAAAAAAGAATGCCCATGGGCCGTGGCGAGTGGTCATGGCTTCGTACTAGTGGTAGATTTCACTCACTGCCATGGCGAGGTGGTCACCATATGAAATGATTGTGGTCAATTGAGTCTGCGTTGCAAAATTTCTGTGCTGCCGCAAAAATGTTTAGTATACTTTTATTATTTGCAAAAAGAGTAAAACCTATTTCCGGTTCCTAAAGTTGTCTTGGTGTGACAACCCGGTCCTAAAGTCTCACAGTGACTATCCCAGTCACTAAACTTGTCTTGGTACGTGAATCTAATCCCTAAAGTCTCAAAGTGATCATCTCGGTCCTTAAATTTGTCTTGGTGTGTCAATCCGGTCCCTAAAATCTCAAAGTGACCATTCAGTTAGGTGATGCGGCACATGGACTCCACCTCTGCACCTCCGCGTAGCCTCCACGCCTCACCCGTCGCAGCCACCTCTGCTCCTCACCCACCGCTATTGCCGCTCCTCGCTGCGGGGAGCGACTCTTCTACGATGGCGCGGTCCACGCCCGGGTTCTGGTGGTCAGCGACGGAGCCGCGACAGGCCGCGTGGGGAGGGCAAGCTGTCTGCAGCAGCCATGGCGGCGATGGCGGGTCTTCCGCGGCGGACACGGTGCTGGGAGCGGCCACGCGGGAGGGAGTGCCGGCCGCGGTGGCGGGAAGTGGCCGCGCAGGAGGGTGAGGGTGCGGCGGGGAGCGGCTGCGCAGTGAGGAGCGGCAATGGCGGTGGGTGAGGAGCAGAGGTGGCAGCGATAGGTGAGGCGTGGAGGCCACGCGGAGGAGCAAAGGTGGAGTCCATGTGCCACGTCAGCTAACGGGATTGTCACTTTGAGATTTTAAGGAACGGATTGACATACCAAGACAAGTTTAGGGACTGGGATGGTCACTTTGATACTTTAGGGACTAGATTGACACACCAAGATAAGTTTATGGACTGGGATGGTCACTTTGAGACTTTAGGGACCTGGTTGACATACCAAAACAAGTTTAGGGGCTGGAGATGGATTTTACTCTTGCAAAAAATATGCACAAAATAATTTGTAGAGCTTAAATATAAAAATTAAAGTGCTTTAAAAACTAAATTTATATCGTTCAATCATCTTACGAAAATTAAGTTGTGACAAAATGTATGTGTGCCAATTTTTATATTTTTACATTTATTAATTTTTTAGTCATTAGAACTATTGGATGAGCTCTAGTTGTATTCACGGGGTTACATCTTTAAGATTTTTCTCCAATTATTTTGAGATGATTAAGCTTTTTCTTACCTAAATTCAAAACCACCATCAAAACTATCAAAACGGATCTTACATGTCAAAATTGAACTATAGTGATAGTTTAGGTGTCTAATTTAGATGGTTATGAAATTTAGGGTTAAAACTAGATAAAAAATAGTTGAGGGGATAAAATGAACTTTTTGAATAAGAAATTGGTTATAGTAAAGAAATAACACCAATCAAGTTTGCTCCAATGAATTATGTGTGAGTTTGCAGTTCTCCAATGGATTTATGTGTACAAGAAAAGAAAGAAACAACGTTGTACTCCCTCCGTTCCAATTTGAAGTTTGACTTTTCTAACACCAAACTATATTTATTTGTCTTACTCAAAAAGTTTCATAATTATCATTTATTTTTATTGTGATTTAATTTAACATATAATATACTTTAACTACTTTATTTGTCTATATTTTAGAATTTTTTAATAAGATGAGTTAGTAAAATTTGGTGGAAAAAGTAACAATCTATGAATTGGGACGGAGATAGTAGCGCACTAACAACTAAGAATCAAGCAAATCAGAAAAATAGCAACTTTGTGGTGCCGACATCTTTATTATAGTTGTTTGGACCATTAAGATCACGGTCCACAATGTCGTGTACAAAGTTCGGAGATCAACCCACATTATCCAACTCCCAACCCATAGGCAAACGAGTTACCAAGTTTTTTGAAGAGATATTAACAAACGAACAATGTTAATCTAATAGTGCCCTAATCAGCTAGAGAGCTTGAGTCGACCTCGACAATGATTCAAGACCAGTGATTTACAGCGTGCCCATGCGCGCATAGGACCATGTGGAAACCCAATGTAACTATAATAGTATACGCGGCTTTATATCTAGATTGGCTGCTTTGCTACAGATTGTCATCCAGCATTCCCAAACATGTTTCCATTTACTTAAGAGTGGTCGAAATCAACGCCATAGACATGGGCACTTAGAACAGTACGTACACCAATGTTTAGTACAGGACAGAATGCGGTTTGAAGTTTAACACAGAATACATAGAATTACTTAAATATAGAATACATAAATTACGTAAACGGCTCAGCCTAAAGCATGGTAGTCGTAGCATCAAAGGCAGGACTACAGCGATAGAAATAACCATACCGAGATACTTCATTTTGTGCACGCCACTGACTCTGGAGCAAAATAGCAGTAGAGCATCTAGGTAGAAGTAGGAAGAACGAATACATGTGCACTTAGGCAAGACTGATGCCATCGTTCAGCGTAGGTGCCAAGTTTGATCGGGCTCCCAGTCGTCTTCACCGTGAAGGTCTCAAACACAAATGTATGAGCAAACACTGCAACAAAATCGTCCAGTTGTCTGTGTGAAGTCTCACGTGTGTAGCAGCCAGCTCCATCCGCACAAAATAGCTCCCTCCAAGGGACTCCTAAGAAAAAACCAACAACGTTGTGTTTATTCTTCTCTATGAAACAACAGAATTTAAAGGAGAGGGCCACGGACGGCAATCATATGTATGCGAAGTTTTGTGATGATAAAATTTAACCAATAATAGACATGGCATTCATGTAATCTAATTAAAAAGTTTATTTCATACCATATATACATGCTCCATATCATACATACAAGACACATCCAATGGCATTACATTTTATATGTGCGAGATCATAGTTTTGGAGCCCAAATAAGTTCACTGATTGATATGATACATAATTACTAAAGCAAATCTACAAACCGATAACCATAAAGCTTTTTGTTTTTGTTTCCACAGGTACTTAGGTTCCTGGTCCAAGAGACCATGAAGTGTTAAAGGATCCTGCAAGATAAGTATATGACGAATGTATGCGAATTTTTGCCATGAACATGCGTGTGGTTAAATTATATGTAAGGTACTTCGAGCATTTCAACTTAATGAGCATGCTTCGAGCATTCTTGGCAAAAGAACTGAAGCATGCTCATTAAGTTGTAATGCTCGAACCTTGTAAATCATCAAGGGAAATTTCCAAAAATAGACAATGCTAATCCATTCAGGTATAAAGAGATCAACACAACTATTCTATAACATGTTTTAAGATTCAATAAAGAGGGAGCACTCACAGTAGGACCCTAGAGAGGAACCTAATGGAGATATGCCCACGCGGCAATTTCCAGGTCCGACTCCGAGTCGTATCAGCTCTGGTATGAGCCGATGCTGAGTCCAATCGGGACTCGACTCATCGGGTTTGACTCGGACGCTCGCATATAGTATGCGCAGTTAGACCTCAATCGAGGCTAGGATACTTGATCCGCAAACAATTAGGATCCTGATGGACCTTTACGTGGCTAAAGCCCATTAGTGGAGACTATATATATGCATGAACGGCTTAGGGTACCGGTGTGTGCGCGTGAGCCATCGCAGAAAAGGTTTCTGTGAAACCCTAGCTGTGCCCTAGTCCAATCTCTCAAGATCCGCCGCCAAGTTCGTGGTGCTAGCACGCCAGAACTCGGAGTTGCCTTCCTGTACGTGTGGATACCGTAGAGGCATTGCAACGACTGCTACGCTCATCAGCCGATTGGTTGCGAGGCCGGCCGAGTGGTTCCTGATCAAGATCGGCTGGGTGACTCGGGATTGACTTTTCTCGTTGCATCGACTCGGCGCGCGCGACTCGGCACTCGGCTGCCCCGAATCGGCACTCGACTGCTTCGACTCGTCTTCCGCTGCACTGCGCATCTAGTGGTAACAATCTATGATCTCTTGCTTGTTCCTGTGTCTTACGCGGTAGTAGAAAATCATTTTCATGCTATGGTAGTCTACCCCATGACCCTACAGTGGTATCAGAGCCGATCGTAAGTAGCTTTATGATCTAGATCGCTGTAATAGATTGGATCTATTACCGTAGTAGATTGGATCTACTGTGGCTCCATGATATCAGATTGGATCTGTTATAGGCTCTATGCATCGATTTATTGTATGGATTGGTGGTAACAGGCTATCTGCACTGGTTCATTGGATGACCTGATGCGATACACATGGATGAAACTTGCACTCGCCTTGATTGGATCAACTCGATGAGTTTTCATAGATTGGATCTATGGTCCATAGTTTTGTTATCATTGCCTATTTTTTCTTGCATTTGATGTGTTAGAGTAGATTCCCTTGGAAAAATTCAAGAATTCTTGATGCCCTTCCAACCGCTACACCTATAAGGATCGTTGTTTAGTGGGTCTGCCAAAGCAGGGTGCCATCAACTATCTTAATCAAATAGGGCGGATGTCGGACACACGCGCGTACGGGGTTGGTTTGCTTGACAAGGTTATCAAATCGAATTTGGACCTTGGGCATGATGTTGGATGTCTTGACATGTGATGTCGCCCAACAAACGAGAGTCACATAGGATGTGATTGGCAATGGTTGTCTACCAGTTTCGCTATGTTTCTAGCAGTGATGCCAAAGCTCACTAGAACTTAGATAAATGCGGCTCTCCTCCACTATATGTCGTGAAAGGGAATACAATTGCAAACATATAGTGGAAGCATCTTTTGTTAAATTGTTTAAAAAAAGATCTACATAAAACATTGTGCTGAAACTTTGCATATTTACTTCCTGTTGTAGTTGATCATGGCCGCTAATCCTGCTCCGAGTTCTAGCTTTAATTTGCGATCTATTCTTGATAAAGAGAAGTTGTCTGGAACAAACTTTACAAACTGACATCGAAACTTGAGAATTGTTCTCAAGCAAGAGAAAAAGGAATATGTTCTTAAGTAGTCCTATCCTGAGGAACTTGCGACTGGTGCTACTGCTATTGAACGCAGAGCTTATGAGAAGCACTGCAACGACTCGCTTGATGTTGGCTGTCTCATGCTTGCCGCAATGTCCCCTGAGCTTTAGAAGCAATATGAGGACTCGGATGCCTTCAATATGATTGAAGGGCTCCGTGGCATGTTTGAGAGCCAGGCAAGGGTCGAGAGGTATAATACCTCGAAGGCCTTGTTCGGTAGTAAGCTAGTTGAAGGGAGTCTGGTCAGCCCTCATGTGATCAAGATGATTGGTCACATCGAGGCACTCGACAGACTTGGTATTGAGCATGAGCCAGAGCTTGCTACGGATGTGATCCTCCAATCTCTGCCTCCTAGTTTCGAGCCGTTCATCATGAATTATCATATGAATAGCTTGGATAAGACTCTGACTGAGTTGCATGGGATGCTTAGAACTGCCGATGATAGCATCAAAAAGACCGCAACTCATGTGATGATGATCCGAAGAGATAGCAAGAAGAGGAAGTGCAAGGACAAGAGCAAAGGTAAGGCTGAGGATGTGATGCCCTAGGCATCTCCCGAGCATTATCAAGTGCATACTTTGTTTAATTATTTCTCATAAGCATCATTTCATGTCATACTAATGTGCATTTGAGTAAACATGGAGAAAATAGCTAAGTAGTGCATTCAGTTTCGCAAAAATGATGCTATAATGTGAGCATAACTTAAATCCTAGGGAGATTTAGGTAGAACTTGTTATACCAAACTTGTAGGTCTTAAGGTGGTAAACAACTTTGTCAATTAGAGCTTGGATGGAAAATGGGCTTATCTAAGTGCAAAGGGACTTTTGGTGTTACCCAACAAACATACTCCAAATCTGGCTTATTTAGAATTCTTCTTTTTTCTATAACCTAGAGTCCTTTTCATGAAAATGTCCAATTGGGAAAGTTTTAGGTTATGAAATCTTGAACAACTTTGTCAAAAAGACTTTTGGGAGAAAATGGCTAGAAATAGGACTTTTGAATTATCTAAGGAAAATAGTTCTCAGTCCAAACTGAGGGCTGACAGTTAAACTCGAATTTAAATCCAACTTAGAGCCAGAATTTGAAATTTGTTCTTTTGACAAAGTTGTAGATCTCAAAAGGTAAAACATTTCATTCAATTGGGCTCTTTTCAAATTCGGCGCTTAAATCGGTCAAATTTGCAAAAATCAGAAACCTGATTGGTTGGAAAAAGGGATTTTCCTTTTTCGGAATTTCTTTTCTTTTTCCGTCTCTATGCCAGGTGGGACCCACCCGTCAGGTCGCCGCGCCAGCGCATTTCATCGGCTCCCTTGCTCCGTGCACCCGGTCCATGCGATTTGTTCTTCATTTCCGACCTTGGCCCCACCTGTCAGAGTCACTGGTCCATGGACCCGGTTCACCCGCGCACCTCCCTCTTCTCTCCCCGCCCGCGCGCGCCCACGCGGCGCTGCGCGCCGAGCAGCCGTGGCCACGCGCCGGCCTTCCCGGCCGCCGCGGCCACGCGCCGCTGCCGCGCACGGACAGCGCGCACGGCGCGCCACCGGGACGAGGGCGAGGCCGACCCTATTTCCCGAGCCCTCCTCCACGCGCTCGAGCTCTCTGTTCTTTTCCCCTTTCGACCTCGCGCGTCCGCCATTGACGGAGCTCGACCGAGCTCGCCCCCGGCCACTCCCGCCCACTCCCGAGCTCAACCGTCACCACGCCGGGCTTCGTCACCCTCGACTCCATCCTACCGCACTAGCCTAGGCCACTGATTTCGTCCCGACGCCGCCCACCGCGCCGCCGGAGCTCGTCGCCCTCTGCTCATCGTCGTCCCACCTCCTCGCGCCCTCTCCCGTCGATTGAAGTAGGGGGTAAGACTCCCCATACTCCTCTCTCTCTCCCCGGCACTCCGCGGCGAGCTCCCGAGCCCCGCAGGGCCGGGATTGGCCGCGCGCCACCGGAGCTTCCCCTCCCGTCGCGAGGAGGAAGACGACGGGAGGAGGAAGATGAACTTTTTTCGCTATCGCCCTCCGAGTTTAACAGTTTTATGTTTCCATACCGAGTACTGTGTACTGAGTCTTGTAAATCTTGCACGGGAACCCTCAGAAGCTATGGATAATTATATATAGGTCCTGGATCTGTTCAGTTTCGTTTTAAAATGTTTTTAAAAATGCTGAAACTTTGAAAAATCATAGTAAAGTGGATAAAAATCCAAAAATAGCAAACTTTGATGCACTGTGTTCCTAATAAATAGATCTACAGGATGGGTATGATGGTTGAGTAGGAAAGGACAGTTTTGCCCCTGTTTTTATTCAAACATGTAAAACCCTAATAAATAGGAAATAAGGACTAAATGATCTCCAAAAATAGCCAAATTTGAGCAGGGACCTTGTTATCATGTGTAGGTTCTGTATAAATTTTGTTGGCCCTAACACTTACTATTGAATTACTATTTTGCCCTTGTCTTGCACTAAGCACATATTAATCTTAAGAAAAAGATTAATATGGTGAATAATGTTTCAAAATGACTTTAAGTTTGACATGAGCTATAGTTATGGAGTAACTTGCTAGAGTTGGAGATGATGCATGTAAGGTTTTGACTCTAATTAGAAACTGGTAGAAATAATGCATTTTTATGTAAGCTTCAGTCGCTTCACATGAAGCGATGCTACCTCGCCACGCACACTCCACGTTGTTTTATGTGACAAGCTAAGCTATCGTAGATGATGGCTTGTACGATTTCTTAGTACGAAACAACTTTCGCCTCAATATGCATAACTCTATACCATAAATCATAAGTTCACTGATTTACTGCATTACACTCGCATCATAAAGCAAGCATTGCACTAATACATGCTCCAACTGCATCATGTCATACATATAGATTCCACGAACGAAGAACCACCGCCGAACCAACCCGTCGCGGAGGAACCAGAAGAGGAGTTGCACCAGGAACCAGAGGGCCAGCAGCAGGAACCCGACTACGCTCCGGAGGAAGCTACTGACCCTAGTGAAGAAGGTAGGCAGGACCATACTCTACCCAGCAAATAAATTATACTTGATGATTACGCATATACATTAGGAGTTGCTTGGAACCAATTGCATTAGACTTCCTGGCCGCCCTGGCCCTAGCACCTATACATAGAGTTCGTAGGACGAGTATGCCTAGAAATTGCTAGGTACGAGTAGACACGAGTGTGTGGACTCGTCACGTAGGTATTTTCAAAATCACAAAAGCTTACAGTTATTTCACTTGTAATTGTTGCTCATGAAGTAAATGGAGACCGGGCGGAGATTTTATTTCAGTATTCACTATTCATGATGTCGCACCCGGACTCCGCCCGAGTCGTTTAAGGCCCGTCCGCTGTTCGTCTGCTGATCGGCATAACATTGCTAGAGTGCTTAACCGGGAAATGGGACCGGTGAAGTCTTACCTGGGCTCGTCCGAAGCACAGAGACACGTTCCTACCCGCTGGTTGAGAGGAAGGTGGCCCGGGGGAGCTTAGTACTCATGACGGGGAGACCGAGATGTCGGCAGGCTCGTCATGGGGGCACAACCCGGGGGCTAGGCGGGAGTGAATCGAACTTGGGACGAGGCAGGTTAAGATGGGGCTATATGTGGGAACGCGATGGCTAGTAAGCATATACCCCTAGCATGATAGTTATTCCCGGGAATTAAAAATCGATTCGAATCGCTGATGCCCACCAGGTGTGGGAATGCCAATATCACTGTCGAGCAACGTAGTAATTACTTAAACTCTCGGTATTTTATTACTCATGATTTTGGAATACCAAATGTTTGAATTGAACTGTTTACTTTACCGCAAGTTACTTTTGTGTTAAAGGTTATACAAATGATGAAAACTTGCTATTTATGTTACACATGTTTCTGTTTAAAACTAAAGGCTAAGGATCCACTTGCTAGTAAGCCGCTTCGCGTCAGCCGTAAGCCATTTCCATTAAGACCTACTGAGTAATTAGTACTCAGGGTTTGCCCCCACATTTTGAGCGCAGGTATGGAGTTCATGGTGTGTACTTGTGTTGGAGGCGGGGCATGCCCTCATTTAGGATGAGGTAACTGAGTGGCACGAGGGCAACATCGGTGGGCTCGATGTTGTACCTCTAATGCAAATCTTTTGGTGATAACATGGTGACCTATAAACTTATATTTCCGCTGCGAGAAACTTTCGAACTTGCTACCTTATAACCTTATGTTGGACTTGTATTTTATGTAAAAACTGGTTTGTAACTAAGTCTAACTTTATGCTATTCAACTGCCTGTGATGATGTATCCGTTGTGGCTCCATCGTGAGTCAGATGTGTATGATGTCGGTTCCTTTGGGAAAAGGTAATATCGAGAGTCGAATGACTCTCGACGGACGACCGGGTTTAGTTCGGTCTAATCGCACTGCAAGCCAGGGGTGGCAGGTGTGCTTAGCCCGGATTAAATCGGCGGTTCCGCCACAGCTGGTATCAGAGCCGATCATACACAGACAACAGACATATCATCCAGTTTTGATTTGCAAACCTATTTTTGAAAACTTTTTCGAAGTATTTGAAAAATGAGAGTATCGATATGCCCATATTAAGGATGTTAGTGAAATACCAGGTGACATCGCTAACATTCTGACCTAGATAGAACTCATATGCATATTCGGCGCTTTGGGAAGCAACATTTCGGCCATAGCTATCCCCAGTACTGGCGGAGCGCTATTGGGCTTTGCGGACTGTTGCGAACCCTGCATTCATGCTGATTGGGCAGAACTCTTTAAGGGGGGTGGTCACGCCATTGGAGTGTTTCGTGACCACTTTTCCTTCAACCAAAATTATAGCTAGATCTTGTTGGCCACTGGTTCTCTCCCCAGCAATTCCCCAGTACTGGAGGAACACTGGGTGTGTTGGGAGAAATGGCGCCACTACGTCGTCCACCAGACGTAGCTTAAAGAAAATCGTGGATGCCACTTTTAGGGTTAGAGTGGTAATGTTTGGTCATGGTAATGATGTTGGTATGCGCATGCATTTTTCTGCAGGTACACTAACCACGTGCGAAATTAAGAACGAGTAGAGAACGACTAGTTGCAGTAGGGAGTGCCGTGCATATATGTCACCAGATACTCGCTAGATATATAAATTATACATAAGGTGTGTGATGTGAGAACGAATAGGACGAGTCATGCATCATGTTTACTTTTGCTTGTTCATACTTGGGGAATTATTGTTAAAAGTCAAATAAGTAAAATGAAAGATTCAAAGATGTTTTCTGCACCCATCACCCACTTAACCGTTGAAATTATATGCAACCTATGCCTATCACTGATTAAAGTCTCTTATTTAAAAACAGATGGCCAGGACCAAGCAAACCGCTCGTAAGGCCACCAGTGCGAGGGGACTCCGCGTACAGGAGGGAAGGGCTGCTCCCCTCCCACCAGTGACCCACACCCCTCCTCAGCTTGAGAATGGGGTGGTCCACACCCGTTGCCGTGAGGAGAACGGCCTTGCACAGATCCTTTGTCGGGCTCTGCGAGAGATGAGGCGCAGACCGTGCCCCTTCTTCTCCGTGCAGACAGTGCACGCGGAGGGACACTGCATGGCCAGTGTTGTCCTTCCTTCGAGCCACACCGCGGTCCGGCAGACGATCACCGTCTACGGGGCCAATGAGGAGGACGCTTACGACAAGGTCACCTTAGCAGCCATCACCTTACTCAGCTCCTCGGGTGCAGCAGGGATGTCAGTGCTGCGCTACCTCCCCACCGACGGCTACGACGACGAGTGGCTCCGTCGTCACAACATGCTGGAGGAGCGGATTGACACCAGGCCCTATGCTGCGACCATGCAGTTTGCTCACAGCGTACACGGGATGTACCTCCGTGCCGAGGACCGTGTCTCCCACTACCGCGACCAGCACATGTATGCACAGGACCGTATTGAGGAGCTGGAGGCAGAGTTGGCCGAGGCACAGCAGCGCTTGGCGCAGTACGAGCAGGACCCTTCAGTTGCCCCTGTGGTGGAGGATGAGGACAGCATGGTGTCTGATGCGCGTAACGGGCGTTAGAGAGTTTGATGATAGCACTGTGTGGTGAAGCTTTTTGTAAATGGTGCACGTTATGAGCGATGTTTTGTATTATACCGCTCCGTGCATTTTGCCATGACTGTACTAAACAATGGTGAGGTCGAGAGAACTCACTTATGTACGTCATGTAACCCGATGTAGAACCTTAAGCTAGTGTTTCGATGTGATGGATGAGATGGCACACGTGTGTGCTAAGTAAACCCTTAGTTTATTAAGACTCTATAAGTATGGTTGTAGTAACTACTGGATGCGTATGGACAATGTGGAATGATGCGATGCCTTTAAGCTTGGAAAATGGCACAATTGAGTTTGAAACTCGGAATCCAGCTGGTTCTATTGTGCAAAGCCTAAGAATTTAGCACAACTTTTCTAATGATGATCAGACCTAGTCGGTCGTTCTGGTAATCAAATGGTTAAGAGTCAGAAGCTACTGTTACTCACGCGAATTGCACAACCCGGTGACAGCGTGCTATTGCTTGGCCTTGCGAGACAAAGTCTAACTGTTTTATTATAAATTTATCTGTACTCACAAATTGCTTATAGCCCTATGATCTTTCTATCACCATGTCTTTGCGCAAGGGCTATTGGACTGAACCCGTATGACTCCATTTTGCAGATGGTGAACACTCGCACTGGTCAGTCATCGGGGCAGTCAGCGCAAGGCGCTCCACCCCCGCCGGAGCTGGCCACTTTGGTGGTCCAACAAGCTGAGCTGATTCGGTTATTAGCAGAAGACCGCCAGGCCCGTGGGCAACAACAGCCGCGGGAGTACCGGCCACGTGGCATTACCTACCAGGACTTCGAGGGGCTACGACCCCCAGTTTTCACCAATTGCCCCGAGCCACTGGCAGCAGACGACTGGCTTTGCACCGTCCAGTCCAAGTTCACCCTTCTGCCAGGGATCAACGAGCAAGAGAAGGCTCGGTTTGCTGCTCAGCTCCTTCATGGGCCTGCGGGAGCATGGTACGCCACTTTCCTCGCCATGCAGGAAGAGGGCCACGAGCCCACATGGGAGGAGTTCCGTCAGGCTTTCCGGGCTCACTACATCCCAGCAAGTTTGATGGAACAAAAGCGACGTGAGTTCCGAGATCTTAGGCAGGGAAACAGGACCGTCATGCAGTATGTGCAGATCTTTATCCACCTCTCTCAGTATGCTCCGAGAGATGTTGCTACTGAGCCGGAGCGGGCCGAGAGACTCCTAGAGGACCTTGACCCTACTCTCCGGACTCACTTGGCACGGCGCTACCAGAGCTTCACTGAGCTGGTAGACACTGCTCTCGACATGGAGAATCGTCTACGTGCCGCTAACGAGGATCAGAAGCGCAAAAGGATAGCCAACACATCAGCGACGGGCCCTTTACAGAAGCAGAAGACCGCATACAAACCTCAACAGCAAAATTATCAGCAGTCTCGTTATGTGGTCCGACCCAACCAACCAAGGTGGATCCATCGGGCAGCACCGCAGCAACAGTACCCCATTTATCGAGCACCCGCACAGTTGCCAGTTCCCCGTGCTCCCATCGTTCCGGGGCCGGGTGCTCCGTGCTTCAACTGCGGCAAGATAGGTCACTTCAGTCGTGACTGTAGGGCACCCCGCAAGATACAGGGTCCTACCCCAGCTGGTGGAAGTCAACAGAGCAAGCAGAAGGGACCCATGCCCAAGATGGGTCGCGTGCACTATGTGCACATGGATCAGATTTCCGCCGGAGAACCGGTGCTTGCTGGTACGTTCATGATCAACGGTCAACCGACCGTCGTGTTATTTGATTCTGGGGCCACACATACTTTTATCAGTAAAACATATGCATTGAGGCATGGGATAAAAATGTACAAGTTGAAAGAAAACTATCAAATTACAGCACCGGGATCACCTATTGAAACCAGTTTGGGGGTTAGACAACTTAAGCTGAGCATTGGCACAGAAAATTTTTTCATCAACCCCGTGGTATTACCACACCAGGGGATTGATATTATTTTAGGTATGAATTGGATGAAAGAACACGATGCAGTCCTGGACGTTGGCAGCAGGACAATACAATTAAGGTCAGGCATTAACGGCAAGGCTATGCTGATACACATGCCAAATCAAAAACACATGACCCCCACGGTTAATGCGACTGAACTACAAGAGGTTAAAAAGATACCGGTAGTGTGTGAATTCCCGGACGTGTTTCCGGAAGAACTTCCTGGATTACCACCAAAACGGGATGTAGAGTTTACCATTGAACTCGTTCCAGGCACGGCACCTGTATCAATAAGACCATACAGGATGCCACCTGATGATTTGAAGGAATTGAAAACACAGCTACAAGAACAATTAGACAAAGGGTTCATTAGGCCTAGTTCATCACCGTGGGGTTGTCCAGCTCTCTTTGTTGAGAAAAAGGATCATGGTGGGAAAAGATTGTGTGTTGACTATCGGCCACTGAATGCAGTAACCGTCAAAAACAAATACCCACTGCCACACATCGACATTCTATTTGATCAGTTAGCTGGGGCTAAGGTCTTTTCTAAAATTGACCTGAGGTCTGGCTACTATCAGATAAAGGTTAGAGAAGAGGATATACCCAAGACAGCATTCTCTACCAGATACGGCTTGTATGAGTACTTGGTCATGTCATTTGGACTAACCAACGCACCGGCTTTCTTCATGTATATGATGAACTCGGTGTTTATGAATGAACTCGATAAGTTCGTGGTGGTATTCACAGATGACATACTAATCTACTCCAAAAATGAAAAAGAACATGAAGAACACTTGAGGATCGTGCTCACTCGGCTCAGAGAGCATAAGCTTTATGCCAAGTTTAGCAAGTGTGCGTTCTGGCTGAAAGAAGTGGGTTTCTTGGGTCACGTGCTATCTGAAAAGGGAGTCGCAGTTGACCCTAACAAAGTAGAAGATGTGCTAAATTGGAAACAACCAGAGACCGTGACTGAAATCCAGAGTTTTCTTGGTTTAGCGGGCTACTACCGCCGCTTTATCAAAGATTTCTCCAAAATTGCAAAACCCATGACCTCATTGACCAAGAAAAATGCAAAGTTCATTTGGAATCCGAGTTGTGAAGAAGCTTTCCAAACATTGAAGAAATTGTTAACCTCAGCACCAGTGCTAGCTCAACCGGACATTACCAAGCCATTTGAGGTGTATTGTGATGCCTCCGGCAATGGACTTGGCTGTGTCCTGATGCAAGAAGGGAGAGTGATTGCTTATGCCTCCCGTCAATTGAGAAAACATGAAGTAAACTATCCAACACATGACCTTGAGTTAGCCGCAGTCGTTCATGCACTAAAAATATGGAGACACTATCTGTTAGGCAACACATGTCACATCTACACTGATCATAAGAGTCTCAAATACATTTTCACACAACCCGAAATTAATATGAGACAGAGGCGGTGGTTAGAGTTGATAAAAGATTATGATCTGGAGATACACTACCACCCAGGCAAGGCCAATGCGGTAGCAGATGCATTAAGCCGAAAAGCCCATTGCAATGTGATAGAAACCCGACCTACAGCAAGAGTGATCTGTTGTGAGATGAATGACATTGAAACACCTCCGGAACAGCATGCAGAGCTTTATAATATCATTATTGAGCCCACAATCAAGGCACAAATCATAGAAGCTCAGAAGCAAGATAAGGGTATGGCATATATTCGCGAAGGTATTAGTGAAGAGAAGAAGGCGTGTTTCACACTTGATGACCAAGGCGTCCTGTGGTTCAAGAATCGTCTAGTGGTACCTAAGGACATAGAGTTGAGGAAGAGAATACTGGATGAAGCGCATACCTCAATGCTCACGATACATCCCGGCAGCAATAAGATGTATCAAGACTTAAAACAGAAATTTTGGTGGACCCGCATGAAGCGGGAGATCGCCAGGTACGTATCTGAATGTGACGTGTGTAAGAAAGTAAAAGCTGATCACCTAAAGCTCGCCGGGATGCTTCAGCCGCTGGATGTTCCAGCATGGAAATGGGAGGATATACACATGGATTTTGTTGTGGGTTTGCCGCGTACCCAAAAGGGATATGATTCTATATGGGTGATTGTCGATCGGCTCACCAAGTCGGCACACTTCTTACCCGTCAAGACTCATTATACTGCCGCTACCTATGCAGAGCTATATATTGCACGGGTTATTTCCCTACATGGGGTGCCCAAGACCATCACTTCCGATCGAGGTTCGATATTTGTGTCCCGCTTTTGGGAACATTTGCAATCCGCTCTCGGAACCACAGTGATTCGAAGTTCAGCATATCACCCTCAAACCAGTGGTCAAGTAGAAAGAGTAAATCAAATCCTAGAGGACATGTTAAGGGCCTGTGCACTAACTTACTCCACCAAGTGGGATGAATGCCTCCCCCTTGCGGAGTTCGCTTATAACAATAGCTACCAAAAGAGCTTAGAAATGGCTCCTTTCGAGGCTCTTTATGGTAGGAGATGCAGAACACCGCTAAACTGGTCCGAACCAGGAGAGCGTGTTACCTTTGGCCCTGATTTAGTGGTAGAAGCCGAAGAACAAGTGAAACTCATACACCACCATCTCAAAAGAGCACAGTCCAGACAGAAAAGTTACTCGGATAAAAGGAGGAGGCCACTAGTCTTTGATGAGGGGGATCATGTGTATCTCAAAGTATCTCCGATGAAAGGGGTACAACGGTTTGGGGTAAAAGGGAAGTTAGCACCAAGGTACGTCGGTCCATTCAAAATCATTGGGAAATGCGGATCCGTCGCTTACCGGTTAGAACTACCACCACATCTGGCTGCAGTTCACGATGTGTTTCACGTCTCACAACTAAAGAAGTGCTTAAGAGTGCCGGAGAAAGTGGTAGATACCTCTCAAGTTCAGATTGAACCAGATCTCACATACGAAGAACATCCCGTAAAAATCCTCGATCAAAAGCAAAGATCAACCCGTCGGAAAACAATCAACTTTTACAAAGTTCAATGGAGTAATCACTCTGAAGAAGAAGCCACGTGGGAACAAGAAGAATACCTACACACTAAGTATCCTGGTTTTCTACCATCCACCTCAACCCGGTACGTTACAACAGCTTAACTTCTGGATCTAAACTCAATACATGCACCCAACACTAACTACAACCAATTTAACCGCCCACGTCACTTCAAAAATCTCGGGACGAGATTTCTTTAAGGGGGGTGGGTTGTGATGCCCTAGGCATCTCCCGAGCATTATCAAGTGCATACTTTGTTTAATTATTTCTCATAAGCATCATTTCATGTCATACTAATGTGCATTTGAGTAAACATGGAGAAAATAGCTAAGTAGTGCATTCAGTTTCGCAAAAATGATGCTATAATGTGAGCATAACTTAAATCCTAGGGAGATTTAGGTAGAACTTCTTATACCAAACTTGTAGGTCTTAAGGTGGTAAACAACTTTGTCAATTAGAGCTTGGATGGAAAATGGGCTTATCTAAGTGCAAAGGGACTTTTGGTGTTACCCAACAAACATACTCCAAATCTGGCTTATTTAGAATTCTTCTTTTTTCTATAACCTAGAGTCCTTTTCATGAAAAGGTCCAATTGGGAAAGTTTTAGGTTATGAAATCTTGAACAACTTTGTCAAAAAGACTTTGGGAGAAAATGGCTAGAAATAGGACTTTTGAATTATCTAAGGAAAATAGTTCTCAGTCCAAACTGAGGGCTGACAGTTAAACTCGAATTTAAATCCAACTTAGAGCCAGAATTTGAAATTGGTTCTTTTGAAAAAGTTGTAGATCTCAAAAGGTACAACATTTCATTCAATTGGGCCCTTTTCAAATTCGGCGCGTAAGTTGGTCAAATTTGCAAAAATCAGAAACCTGATTGGTTGGAAAAAGGGATTTTCCTTTTTCAGAATTTCTTTTCTTTTTCCGTCTCTATGCCAGGTGGGACCCACCCGTCAGGTCGCCGCGCCAGCGCATTTCATCGGCTCCCTTGCTCCGTGCACCCGGTCCATGCGATTTGTTCTTCATTTCCGACCTTGGCCCCACCTGTCAGAGTCACTGGTCCATGGACCCGGTTCACCCACGCACCTCCCTCTTCTCTCCCCGCCCGCGCGCGCCCACGCGGCGCTTCGCGCCGAGCAGCCGTGGCCACGCGCCGGCCTTCCCGGCCGCCGCGGCCACGCGCCGCTGCCGCGCGCGGACAGCGCGCACGGCGCGCCACCGGGACGAGGGCGAGGCCGACCCTATTTCCCGAGCCCTCCTCCACGCGCTCGAGCTCTCTGTTCTTTTCCCCTTTCGACCTCGCGCGTCCGCCATTGACGGAGCTCAACCGAGCTCGCCCCCGGCCACTCCCGCCCGCTCCCGAGCTCAACCGTCACCACGCCGGGCTTCGTCGCCCTCGACTCCATCCTACCGCACTAGCCTAGGCCACTGATTTCGTCCCGACGCCGCCCACCGCGCCGCCGGAGCTCGTCGCCCTCTGCTCATCGTCGTCCCACCTCCTCGCGCCCTCTCCCATCGATTGAAGTAGGGGGTAAGACTCCCCATACTCCTCTCTCTCTCTCCCCGGCACTCCGCGGCGAGCTCCCGAGCCCCGCAGGGCCGGGATTGGCCGCGCGCCACCGGAGCTTCCCCTCCCGTCGCGAGGAGGAAGACGACGGGAGGAGGAAGATGAACTTTTTTCGCTATCGCCCTCCGAGTTTAACAGTTTTATGTTTCCATACCGAGTACTGTGTACTGAGTCTTGTAAATCTTGCACGGGAACCCTCAGAAGCTATGGATAATTATATATAGGTCCTGGATCTGTTCAGTTTCGTTTTAAAATGTTTTTAAAAATGCTGAAACTTTGAAAAATCATAGTAAAGTGGATAAAAATCCAAAAATAGCAAACTTTGTTGCACTGTGTTCCTAATAAATAGATCTACAGGATGGGTTTGATGGTTGAGTAGGAAAGGACAGTTTTGCCCCTGTTTTTATTCAAACATGTAAAACCCTAATAAATAGGAAATAAGGACTAAATGATCTCCAAAAATAGCCAAATTTGAGCAAGGACCTTGTTATCATGTGTAGGTTCTGTATAAATTTTGTTGGCCCTAACACTTACTATTGAATTACTATTTTGCCCTTGTCTTGCACTAAGCACATATTAATCTTAAGAAAAAGATTAATATGGTGAATAATGTTTCAAAATGACTTTAAGTTTGACATGAGCTATAGTTATGGAGTAACTTGCTAGAGTTGGAGATGATGCATGTAAGGTTTTGACTCTAATTAGAAACTGGTAGAAATAATGCATTTTTATGTAAGCTTCAGTCGCTTCACATGAAGCGATGCTACCTCGCCACGCACACTCCACGTTGTTTTATGTGACAAGCTAAGCTATCGTAGATGATGGCTTGTACGATTTCTTAGTACGAAACAACTTTCGCCTCAATATGCATAACTCTATACCATAAATCATAAGTTCACTGATTTACTGCATTACACTCGCATCATAAAGCAAGCATTGCACTAATACATGCTCCAACTGCATCATGTCATACATATAGATTCCACGAACGAAGAACCACCGCCGAACCAACCCGTCGCGGAGGAACCAGAAGAGGAGTTGCACCAGGAACCAGAGGGCCAGCAGCAGGAACCCGACTACGCTCCGGAGGAAGCTACTGACCCTAGTGAAGAAGGTAGGCAGGACCATACTCTACCCAGCAAATAAATTATACTTGATGATTACGCATATACATTAGGAGTTGCTTGGAACCAATTGCATTAGACTTCCTGGCCGCCCTGGCCCTAGCACCTATACATAGAGTTCGTAGGACGAGTATGCCTAGAAATTGCTAGGTACGAGTAGACACGAGTGTGTGGACTCGTCACGTAGGTATTTTCAAAATCACAAAAGCTTACAGTTATTTCACTTGTAATTGTTGCTCATGAAGTAAATGGAGACCGGGCGGAGATTTTATTTCAGTATTCACTATTCATGATGTCGCACCCGGACTCCGCCCGAGTCGTTTAAGGCCCGTCCGCTGTTCGTCTGCTGATCGGCATAACATTGCTAGAGTGCTTAACCGGGAAATGGGACCGGTGAAGTCTTACCTGGGCTCGTCCGAAGCACAGAGACGCGTTCCTACCCGCTGGTTGAGAGGAAGGTGGCCCGGGGGAGCTTAGTACTCATGACGGGGAGACCGAGATGTCGGCAGGCTCGTCATGGGGGCACAACCCGGGGGCTAGGCGGGAGTGAATCGAACTTGGGACGAGGCAGGTTAAGATGGGGCTATATGTGGGAACGCGATGGCTAGTAAGCATATACCCCTGGCATGATAGTTATTCCCGGGAATTAAAAATCGATTCGAATCGCTGATGCCCACCAGGTGTGGGAATGCCAATATCACTGTCGAGCAACGTAGTAATTACTTAAACTCTCGGTATTTTATTACTCATGATTTTGGAATACCACATGTTTGAATTGAACTGTTTACTTTACCGCAAGTTACTTTTGTGTTAAAGGTTATACAAATGATGAAAACTTGCTATTTATGTTACACATGTTTCTGTTTAAAACTAAAGGCTAAGGATCCACTTGCTAGTAAGCCGCTTCGCGTCAGCCGTAAGCCATTTCCATTAAGACCTACTGAGTAATTAGTACTCAGGGTTTGCCCCCACATTTTGAGCGCAGGTATGGAGTTCATGGTGTGTACTTGTGTTGGAGGCGGGGCATGCCCTCATTTAGGATGAGGTAACTGAGTGGCACGAGGGCAACATCGGTGGGCTCGATGTTGTACCTCTAATGCAAATCTTTTGGTGATAACATGGTGACCTATAAACTTATATTTCCGCTACGAGAAACTTTCGAACTTGCTACCTTATAACCTTATGTTGGACTTGTATTTTATGTAAAAACTGGTTTGTAACTAAGTCTAACTTTATGCTATTCAACTGCCTGTGATGATGTATCCGTTGTGGCTCCATCGTGAGTCAGATGTGTATGATGTCGGTTCCTCTGGGAAAAGGTAATATCGAGAGCCGAATGACTCTCGACGGACGACCGGGTTTAGTTCGGTCTAATCGCACTGCAAGCCAGGGGTGGCAGGTGTGCTTAGCCCGGATTAAATCGGCGGTTCCGCCACAGAGGATAGGATCCAAAAGCCTAAGACTAATGCTAAGGCTAAGGCTGGTCCCTTTCCCTCGGACAAGTGCTTCCACTGTGGGGACAGTGGGCATTAGTCAAGGAACTGCCAGAAGTACCTGGAAGAGAAGAGGAAGAAGGGAAGTGAGACTTCCACTTCAGGTATTAATGTCATTGAAATTAATCTTGCAACTTCTTCTAGTGAATCATGGGTATTTGATACCAGGTTGATGATTCATACCTGTAAATCATTGCAGGGACTAAAACAGACTAGAAGTTTTGCGAAGGGTGAGTTGGACGTGCGCGTCGGCAACGGAGCAAAGGTTGCTGTGTTGGCAGTCGGCACATATCACTTGTCGCTTCCCTCAGGATTAGTGATGGAGTTAAATAATTGTTATTATATTCCAGCATTGAGCAAAAACATTATATCCTCTTCATGTTTGGTGGTGGATGGTGGTTATGAGATAATAATAAAGAACAAGTGTTGTACTATTTATTTGAATAACATGCTCTATGCACATTGTCCATTAGTGAATGGATTGTATGTTCTTGATCTTGAGGATAAGCCAATTCTTAACATTAATGCTAAATGACTCAAGCCGAGTGGTTTGAATCTTGCCTATGTCTGGCATTGTTGCCTTAGCCATATTAACAAGAAACGTGTAGAAAAGCTCCATAAAGATGAAGTACTCAACTCATTTGATTATGAATCATTTGAGACATGTGAGTACTGTTTACTTGGCAAGATGACAAAGGTACCCTTCACTGGTCAAGGTGAGAGGATGTCCGAGTTATTGGCCCTTGTACATATTGATGTATGCGGTCCAATGAGCTCAGTGGCCAGAGGCGGTTTTCAGTATTTCATTACTTTTACTGATGATTTTAGTAGGTATGGCTATATCTACTTAATGAGACATAAGTCTAAGTCATTTGAAAGGTTCAAACAGTATCAGAATGAAGTACAGAATCACTCAGGCAAGATGATAAAATTTCTACGATCGGATCGTGATGGAGAATATCTGAGCCAAGAGTTTAATGACCTTCTGAAGAGTTGTGGAATCGTTCCACAGCTGACTCCACCCGAAACGCCACAATGGAATGGTGTGTCCGAGAGGAGGTACCGAACCTTGTTGGACATGGTGAGGTCGATGATGAATCAGACTGATCTTCCATTGTCCTTTTGGGGTTACGCTCTAGAAACTACTACATTTACACTGAACCGAGTTCCATCGAAGTCTGTGGAGAAGACACCATATGAGATATGGACTGGGAAGAGTCCCAGGTTGTCTTTCCTTAAGATTTGGGGCTGTGAGGCTTATGTCACACGTTTGACGTCTGACAAGCTTCATACTAAGTCGGACAAATGCTACTTTGTGGGCTATCCTAGGGAAACCAAAGGATATTATTTTTATAACCGGGAGGAAGCAAAAGTGTTTGTTGCTCGGAATGGTGTCTTTTTGGAGAAAGAGTTCCTCTTGAAAGATAAAACCAGTTGGAACTAGGTGCAACTCGAAGAAGTTTGAGAAACACTGGAGAATAGTTCTGATACGACTGATTTCCGACAAGATGAGTCAAGCGTTGAGAACTCTGTTGAAACACCATTAGCCCCACGTAGGTCACAGAGGGCACATCGTGCACTTGATCGATACATGTTCCTCACCATGGGTCGGCATGATGTATTGTTGTTGGACAACGATGAGCCTAAGACTTACAAAGAAGCTGTGATGGGACCCAACCCTGAGAAATGGCTGGAGGCCATGAGATCCGAGTTGAAATCCATAGCTGACAATCAAGTTTGGAACTTGGTTGAGCCACTTGATGAGGTACAACCTATCGAGTGCAAGTGGGTTTTCAAGAAAAAGATAGACGCTGATGGAAATGTTCACATATATAAGGCACGGCTTGTGGCAAAAGGGTTTTGTCAGATTCAAGGTGTTGATTATGATGAAACATTTTCGCCCGTAGCCATGCTAAAGTTTATCCGGATCCTCCTAGCGATTGCTTCATATCATGACTATGAAGTGTGGCAAATGGATGTCAAAACGGCTCCTAAGCGAGGATGTGTACATGACACATCCTGAAGGTTTCGTTGATCCACAGAATGCTAGGAAGGTATGCAAGCTTTTGAAGTGTATTTATGGACTCAAGCAAGCATCTCAGAGTTGGAATCTATGTTTTGATGAAGTGGTCAAAGGGTTTGGTTTCATCCAAAATGTAGAAGAACCTTGTGTATACAAGAAGATTAGTGGGAGCGCACTGGTCTTTCTGGTCTTATGTGTAGATGACATATTGTTGATCGGAAATGACATTCCTATGTTGGAAGCAGTGAAGGACTCATTGAAAAAGAGTTTCTCGGTGAAGGACTTGGGAGAAGCAGCTTACATCTTGGGCATAAAGATCTATAGAGATAGATCCAAACGGTTAATTGGATTAAGCCAAAGTACATATATTGACAAGGTGTTGAAACGGTTCAACATGCATGATTCCAAGATAGGTTTCTTGCCCATGTCTCCTGGCACGATCTTGAGCAAGACTCAGTGTCCGTTGACTATTGATAAGCAAAAGAGGATGAGTGAGATCCCTTATGCCTGTGCAATCGGATCAATCATGTATGCCATGATATGTACTCGCCCTAATGTTTCTTTTGCTTTGAGTGTCATGAGCAGATACCAATCATGTCCAGGTGAAGGTCACCGGATTGCTGTAAAGAATATCCTTAAGTACTTGAGAAGGACTAAGGATGCGTTCCCAGTGTTTGGAGGTAAGTAAGAGGTCATTGTAAAGGGTTACACTGATGCTGGTTTCCAAACAGACAAAGACGATAGTAGATCGCAAGCTGGATTCGTTTTCTGCCCCAATGGTGGAGCGGTTAGTTGGAAGAGTTCCAAGCAAGATACGGTAGCCAATTTTGCAACAAAAGCCGAGTACATTGCAGCTTCGGAAGCTGCAAAGGAGGTAGTTTGGATCAGAAAGTTTGTTTCTGAGTTGGGTGTTGTTCCGAGTGCTTCATGCCCATTGGACCTTTACTGTGATAATATCGGTGCGATTGCACAAGCTAAGGAACCTAGGTCACATAAAAAATCCAAACATATACTCAAGTGATATCACCTAATTAGAGAGATTATTCATAGAGGTGATGTGAAGATACGTAAATTGCACACGGATCTAAATGTGGCTAATCCATTAACGAAGCCTCTCCAACAATCTAAATTTGAGGCACACACGAAAGCAATGTGTATTGGATACCTGAGTTGACTCTAATGTATGTGTGATGAGAATTTATTATGTTTTATTTCGAATAAATGTTATTCATACTTGTTCCATGAACATGCTGCTGTAAACAATGAATCAACGAGTGCGTGACTCGTTCATGAGACTGTTGTTTAAATGCCGTGTTCTGAATGGCAACAACAGCAACAACAGCAACAAGCAGTTAGCACCAAGAACCATCATCAACCAGGCAAGCAGGCCATGCGGCCGTGGCCGCACGGGAACACGGAGGTGGCGAGCGCGGATCTGGCGGAGCGTGGGCTGGCCCGCTTCGGAACTCGGCTGCGGCGCGCCGGTGCGGATCCAGCGAGCCGCAGGCAGCACGGGTGCGGGGGCATGGGAACACGCGGTGGCGTGGGCTGGCCAACCTGGGTGTCCGACGGTGGCTCGGGAGCACGGCCTGGCCATCCTGCTAGCCCGGCGGCGGCTCGAGCGTGCGGACTGGCCAGCCTGGGCACGCGGTGGCTCGCTCGCGCGGATCCGGCGCAGCGCGGCCTGGCCAGCCTGGGAGCCCAGCGGCGGCTCACGCGTGTGGATCCAGCGCAACGCACCCTAGCCTCCCCAGGGTAAACCAGCGGCGGCGGGCAGTCCTAGGGCTGGGGATGGGGCGAGGGAGGAAGAGGCGAGGAGCGCACCTGAAGCGAGACGCGATGGAAGGAGGGGGCGACCGTCGGCCTCCCAGGCGGCGCTGGCCCTCGGGCTCTTGGCGGCTCTGGCCCTCCCAGGCGCCTTTATCCGCCTAGCCTACCAGGAGGCGCTGGTCCTCCGGCTGCGCTCCCGCTCCTCCGCTAGCCAACAGGAGCGCGATACGGCATCGGTGGCAGAGCGGGCAGCCAACGGGGCGTCGACAACATGCTCTGTGGCTCTCGGAGGAAGCGATGGCCGGGCCCACCATGCGCCGCGGCCAAGGGGGCCGCCACCGGGGTGAACAGGGTCCACGGACGACCCTGCACCACCGCCGGCCCAGGATGGAAGCCGCGGGCCCCTCGGAGCGCATCCAGTCCTAACCACTGCGCACCACGTGGCGATGGGCGCGGCAGCCAATGGAGGGGAGCATGGGCGTGGCGCACGGACATCACCGCGCGACAGGGGCACGGCAGGCCGGCGCACGTACGGTGTAAACAAGGACCGCAGGACAGAGATCCGGCGGCGTACAGTAATTTTACGGTCGTGGACCGCGCGAATGGCCTTCCCGGCATGCGTTTCTCATACTTAGAAATATGCCTTGATCCATCGCCGGCCAGGCACGCCTCACCTTCTGAAGAACGCACAGCATATCGCTTAGAATCTTCCGATTCATCTAGGTGGACCGGAAAGTCACTGTCCACCCACCCACCCTCTTTTAATTTTAATTTAAATTGTTTATTGAGTCCAATTAAATCCATTTCTTTTATTTTCTTCCTCGTGTTTTCTTGTTTCCATTGGACGTGCGCCCGTTCTGTACCAGTATCTGTGTTTCTTTCGTTTGGTGCCGGTTCACAATTTTCGTTCTCGCTCATGTGCGCATGGGTGAATTGGTGTTGGCACGACTGTGTGTGAGTTTTCCCTGTGTCGCACACGAGGTTTGGCGATAAGCCCTGTATCCAGGTACGGTGTTTTGGACCCAGCTCCGATCCTGCGTCAGAGCCAGCTGGAGAGTCCATGGGTGCTGCTAGCAGACTCTGATCCTTTGGTGACAGCACATGATCGACGTGGAGGATAGGCAACAATGCCAAAAGTGAAAGCAGTGTCCTACACTTGTTTGAACTCTATCTCGGCACATGCTGGGGTATTTTCCTAGAGTAATTCACACGTCACACGTGGAAGATAAGCATGGACTAAAAATATGTGGACCCAAGACCTTGGAATAATCTTGGATTTATTTAGTGTTCGCACTTAGCTTGAAGATAGGAGTAGGATTTTTTTTTTGTACACATGAGTCAGCCTATTTTGTTTCCTCATTTGATTTTAGAAATACTGCACAGTGTACTTGCATTGCCATCAGCTGTTTTTATTGTGAATGCAGAGATCGGATATGTGATGATGGATTGGCTGCAAATTAAACAATGTATACATACCAGGAATGTTTCGGTTTATGCAATGCAAAACAGATTTATAGTGGAACTTTAGCTTTTAATGAAAAGCCAAAATAAAAGACTTTTATAGAATTAAATTCCCTCAATTTAAAGCCTTTAATTTAGCCAAAACCTTTGAAACTTTCTTCGAATTTGAAATTCATGAAATAAATGCTGCATTAAGTTTTTGAACACTTGCCTTGTTTGGATGTTGTGGTTTAATTTGGAAAGCTGTGGTATTAGAAAACATTGGTTTAAGAGCCAGAAGATACAAAAAAAAAACCATCGTTTAGAAAAAAAAAGACCTAAAGTGGAGTTTCAAACTCTAAAAAAACTTTAGTTCTGGCAATACCATTGTTTTCAAAACTACTTGTTTTGTTCCACATCCAAACATCTCATGGCTCTCTAAAACCAAAGTATTTTTCCAAAACTACTTTACATCCAAATAGGGCCTTACATTTCTAGACCTATTTTGATTTAATTGGATTTGGATTATTTTAGTTAAGTTATGATTGTAATTCTCCAGCTCTTAACTATAAATACTTTGTCAAAAGATAAGGAACTCTACACGTTAATCCTCCCAGATTGAAACTCCTTTCCTAGCTAGGCCTAGATCAAATTACTCGAAAACCTACTGGACATGGCTTGTACGTGGATACCCAATACAACTGCTTGATGCTAATAACTGAATCAAACTATTTGGATATCATCCGAAGAAATTCTTGGCTAGCCAACCCGATATGTGACTCCTATACTATCTGAGTGTCAGGCTAAAACTCCTATATATGAAGGAATTTACATCAAAGAAAATAAACAAAAAAGGGGTTTTTGCTACATGCTGATCTCTGCGTAGATGGGCAGTGAAAACAGCACGTGCTTTCCGGTGAACTAGATAAGTACTGTCAAAACAATGGGAAACGTATTCATCAGTTTGTTTCATCGTTTTCTCAAACTGAATGCTAATTTTCACCTTCTCCAGATGTTTATGCCTCGAAGACTGGTCAGTGCGTGCGAAATCAACTGGCTTAAAGACTCATCGACTATAAAATGTTGAAACATAACTGCAGCGCGCACATATATGAGAATTGGCAACTTTACAATATAGATTCTAGATATTACTGAAGCATGAGATTACTATCGACATGTAGCAATGGTTAGGAACAGATAAACTATAAGACAAGTACCGAGACTTGAGTAACCACTAACCAAACCGATCATATATATGATGCGAAACCATGGTGTTTCCTCAAGAAACGGGATGAAACCATGGGCAGAGCTCCTTCATCAGGCCCTGTGGGTGCACACATGCGCCTATGTAAAATAAAACAATTCAGTTGCTTGCCGTCTGTTTTTTACCACTTTTGTACTTGCATCCCAGTGGCAGGAAAGAGGCTTGAAATTGTCATACAAGCCAAATTCTGTACGTAAGCCTTCTATGCACACATCTATATAAGTGGGTGCTTGCACGTTCAAGCTTGTAGTAGATCAGGCTCCACATCACCAATAGTAGTACCATATCAGGAAGCGGTGGGGTTATACAAAATGGTACCATTCTACATTCTTTTTATCTAGTAGCATTCTAGCACATTATCTGAAATTACTATTTTGACACAGTTTTGTAGTACAATATTGTCGAGTTACGTTAATACTCATTCATCAAGCTAATAAGGAGCTTATATAGTTCAATTTTATTCATTGGATGATCATATGCAGAGCACATATCTTGTCAAGGCTGGACTGTGGGGTGGAGAAGGTGGTAGTCCGCAAGACATCGATGTGCTGCCTGAACGCCTAACAAGCATCACGATCCGCAGCGGAGATGTCATTGAAGCAATTCAGTTCACATATGTTGACAAAGATGGGAACGAGTACACAACGGATCTCTGGGGTGGTGGAAACGGGAGTTTTACAAAGGTATGCCTATATATTGTGCCCATCTGTCCATGTGGCTGTAGAGGACAGAACGTTTCCATTTCCCAAAAAATCTGTCTAGAATTACTGAACAAAAAATAATTAAGGAAAATTAAAAGTTGTCAAGAAAGTTAATACAGATGATATCAGCAATTTGCTGATGTCCCATTACAAAAGATTCACCAAACTCCAACATCATTCACGGATGTTTCTCATGGCATGCATGTCCTTAATTAATCATGCGAACTGAATGCTTTTTCGCAGATCGACATTGGTGACGGGGAGTACGTGAAGGAAATTTCCGGCACTTACGGCCCATACGATAATGTGCTGAATCTGATAACATCACTCAACATTACCACCAACGTTGCTAGCTTTTCCTTCGGAAATGCACAAGGTGATACTTTCAGCATCCCGGTGGAAAATGGTGCCCAGATCGTCGGTTTCTATGGCCGTTCAGGGTGGCTTCTCGATGCGATCGGCGTCTATATTCATGCCTGAATTGGAGCTTGAAGGAATATAATGAACCGAGAGGCTCGTTACTATTATTCCTTCCAGTGATCATCCACAGTTCCGCGTTGGATTGTTTGTCGCAATAAAGACGTACGGCTTGATGTCCTGTTCCGTCGTCACTGAGTGTTGTGTGCATGTGCTTGTTTGTTTCAGTCGTTTCGATATAATAAATCGTTGTTGTTGGACCTGCACTTATATTGGTGCGAGTGTGCGTATTGTTGGGAGTGAAGCATGATGCAATTACTTTGTTGGAAAGAAATAAGATAATTAAGTATCATCTATGGTATATTGCACCGATTGCTGTACGGCTGCACAGCTCTAGATTGCTGCTCCACGCTGGAGCTGAAGTTTGTAAAATAGATTAAAGTGATTTAAAAAATATTTTTTAATCTAAACTATAATGAAAATAGCTTATTTAAATGCTTAATATGTAGTCACAGCTCCGGCTCCACCAATTTTTGGAGCTACTAATAAACTGCTTCACCAACTCCACAAATTTTTTTTTTGGAGCCGGAGCTATCCCAAACAGAGCCAAATTATGTTGTATTATTAGAGTTTGTTGATTTCATAACGTGCACAACTAACCACGCAACTTGGATCCAAATTCAATATCTCTCAAACATAGATTATTCATGTAAGTATGTTAGCAATACATGTAAGGAGATTATTCCATATTGCTAACTTATTAGCGATTAGGTCTCTTCTTCAAGAACGATTTAGAGCTATATAGGCTTGCATGCTATATAGGTTTTCCGTGAGCCCATATAGCTGCCCCCGCAAAAACGTTGCTCGTGGCTTATGTGTTAGGCCCGCAAGTTGATCGCATCTTAATATTGTCCACCCCGCTAAACACATATGACAGTATGATTAACTCACTAAACACGCAAAAACAAAAGCAATAGTGTCATCGTCCATTCGCTCTGACCCCGCAATCTGCGGCCTGGTCTCCCCGTCTGCAGGCGCTCACATGAACCCCATGTATGTGGGCCTTGTGGGTGTTCCGCAAAGACAATAGACTTAATGTTGGCCACATCATTGAGTTTGCAGAAAATCACATACTGTAGTACCCGGCCCATTAGTGTTCGGGTTTCAACATGTTGTGGCCCGTGTGTTCTTCTGATGGAATTGGTCCCACCTTGGTTGTCTTTCTAGTTCAGGCCAGCTTATAAGCTTTCGTGTTCCAAACGTATCACATCTGGGTTAACCCTTTTACACAGAGCAAGGACAAAAGTGTAAGCGAGGTGATACGCATATGCGAGTCCGTCCCACGGAAGGGCTAGGCCTTAAGTAAATTTTGATGCAGGGTGTTACACATACCCACAATATTAGTTTCGCAACATAATTTACGTGTTTGCAGCCATCCACAACCCGCCCCGCCTGCAAGCCTATTCAAAGGTGTGGTACTTAAAACTAAATGCAATAGTATCTTGTTTTACAACAAGTCATATTGTGAAGACCCAAATATTGTTCTCGTGGTGTAAGATCACCTATCCACTTATCTACCTAGAACATAATCTATGAACCATATCAGATAATGAAACTACAAAAGAAAAGAAAATCCCATTTAACCTTCATAAGACTTGCCCAGAAATAGAAATCAACATTTTTTTTTTCAAAATACCTAAGAAAGCAGCTTGGAATCCAAGCTTATTACGGAGGGTTTGTTGCCAAGTACCCTCGGTCATGAGCAGCGTAAAGAGTCATTTGCTAAGCAAGGCCATATTCTTGAATCTAGGTTATGAATTTAGAGCCCTCTTGACCTTTTGGTTGAAATATAATGTCCTATTAAGCCAAAACGATAGTACCGGTTGGTTGCACGATTCAATCGGTATTAAATTAGACTCCAGCGTGCACTTGGGTGGAGGGGGGCTTTAGTACCGGTCCTTCCCAGCAACCAGTACTAAAGGCCCTTTAGGCCTCCGTTGGCGCTAGAATTTAGCCGACCCAGGTTAATGGGCCTAGATCGGTTTAGAGCTAAAAGTTAGGCTACCCAAGGGAGAGATAGCGTGCATTTTGACTTTTGGGCCAAGCGCCCGTGTATCTTAGGAAAGATAGTTTCTTTGGTAGAGAGTCCGATCGGGACTCCAGTTTAGTTAAGATTTGGAGTTGAATTAGGAAAGGATAGGCTTGCTATCTAAGTCTACAGACTATAAATATGTACTCGTACCTATGACATAAACAGAGACTACTCACATTCGTCAATAGCGGTTGTCTCCACATCCTCTCGGCGCATCGCCACCCCTAAACAATTAGGGTTTCAAGGTATATCGTCATGCTGCTCTATTGACTTCTTTCGTAGATGTTGATAGGGCATTACGGCATTCAACCTATAGTAGATCTTGTACTAAGCGTTGTTGTTGGCAAGATCTGCTAGTTATCATGTGCATCGACCCGATCTACTCATTCTCTGAGCTTCATGACATAGATCGGATCGTGCACAATTTACCATCATGCTATCCTTTGATGCTATTATCTTTGGCAATGTATGCTGCGTCAAGCCACCGCCATATTTTGTTAGATTTGCATGATACAAGAGGCTTATTTAGGTTGATGTTGTGATCCCATACTTTCTTGCTTCTCGATCGGTTCCTAGCTAGAGATAATACTCTATTTATTACGCTAGTTTCTATTAAAGAGCCAATCTGGGTAAACAGATCGCTTTATTTCTGTGCATCTTCTATACATCACCTAAGCAGCGTTGGATCGGCTCGTGGAGTATCGATGGAGGTTTGCTGATGTCAAGACCCGACGCGGGAGAGCCGATCCGAGCGATCCGGCTAGTATTTAACATTTACCCTATTTTGTTTGTTCATACAGAGAGAACAGGAGCCGACCACTGTCACCACCACCACCTTCCTGGCTATAAGGTCAAGCCAGGTGGCACGCCCAACCACCACCGTAGCCAGCAGTCGGCTAACCGTTTAGCTGACTGGGAGCCGCAGCAAGGAGGAGCGACCTCTACATCCACATACACCTTCCGGCTCGCATTGTGTTGACCCGTTGGTACACTACCCACCGGTTTCCCACGGCAACACATTTTTGGCACGCCCGGTGGGACACGATCGTCATGGCGGGAGGCAAGAGAGCTAAAAAAGATGATGAAGTCACGTCCATCGAGACAGGGTGGAAGACCTGCCAGAGAATCACCAGAAGCATTATGCCTCGATCATCGAGAATCTCAAGAAAAAGGTGCTTGCCATGTACGAACGCACTCGTCACGACGCCATCAGGATCCAAGGAGTTCCCGAGTTGCTCCTGGACAAGGTCGACCTCATAACTCCATCACAGCAGCGCACTGAAGCACTCCGCAAAGAGATCCAAAGGATCACGACTCACACCCTCATACGGTAGTAGGAGGCGACCATAAACCGCATGGACAACATTGTGGTCAAGACTGTCAGAGCTGCCTTGGCCGGTGAACCACTGCATACCACCGGCCCCGAGCTGAACGGCCATGTTGAAGAAGCCATGTTCTACTCCAAGCCGCTCACCCCCATTCATATTGTGGTTCAGGGGGATAACTTCGCCGAATTCGTCATGCACCCTCCACGTGACGGCATTCCCCTGGAGCCTCGTGCTTACTCTACGCCACCACTGGTCATCCCTGAGGGATACTTCTACCAGCTCAGGTACCGATAGCTGGAAGAAGGGGAGCGGCCTCCCCACCCCTACCCAAATCCGGTAGTTGTCAACAAGCGACCAGCTCAAGCGCAAGGTACACCAGAGGCTCAACCACACCAAAGGTCGATGAAATCGGCCGATCAAGAGATGATTGAGTGGCAGCGCGCCTACGGAACTGGGCCGATCCAACTCGATCAGGCTGGATATACTCCTGCAGGCGATCTCAATAGTGTTGTGTAGGAGATCTTGAAGAATCAGTACAGGATGGCACCCAAACGGGGGGGCAATTACTTATGCTAAACCTTACCCGGAGGTGTACGATCTCCTGGAGCTCCCTCCGAGATTCAAGATCCCGGATTTCACCAAGTTCAGCGGCAACGATGGTTCTAGTACCATTGAGCACGTCAGTCGGTATTTGGCATAGCTAGGCGTCGCCTCTCGAGCCAAGCACATGAAGATTCTGCTCTTCTCCTTATCGCTCACTAGGCCAGCGTTTGGGTGGTACACCACGTTGGCCCTGGGATCAATTACTACTTGGAAGCAGCTGGAAGAAAAGTTCCATGCCCAGTTCTTCTCTGATTCTGACGAGGCAACTCTGACCGACCTGGCTAGCATCTACCAGTATCCAGGAGAATCGGTCCAGCAATACATCCAGTGGTAACGTGAGTTGAGGAACAGGTGTTACTCTCTCCACCTACCGGAGAGGTCATTGGCAGAGCTAGCTTTCAATGGCATGAACAAGGCCGTCAAAGCAGTTTACAGACTGACTGATTTCAAGTCTGTCGGCCACTTGGTGTCCAAAGTTTCGGCCTATGAACGAAGTCATCCCGAGATCCTCCAGGAGAAGCACAAGAGGAACATCGGCTACATTCAAGCCGATGAAGATGACGTGTTGGATGACGCAGATACATACCTCATCCAATGGTCGAGGAAGAGCTAGCCGCTACAGTGTCAGTGGGTAAAGTAGCCCGAACCCACTCCTGGCTTCGACTTCGACGTGTCTAAGACTAAGCAGATCTTCGACCTACTGCTCAAAGGGAAGCACTTGGTACCACTGGCCAGGCATCAAACACCCTCGGCCGAAGAAATACGTGACCGCAAGTACTGCAGATGGCACAACAAGCTCGATGGTCATAATACCAATGACTGCAGGGTCTTGAGGACCGAAATCCAGAGGGTCATCGAGCAGGGAAGGCTGGTTTTTGCCCGTCCTCTAATGAAGATCGAGACAAAGCCTTTCCCTGTCAACTCAGTACACGCAGTCCTGCCACCCTGGGAATCGGAAGATTCACCGATCGGCTCAACTGAATCGGCTTTCGACACTCGAGTGCAGGGAGCGATCGCCGCAGGGAGAGTCCTTCGTCGTGCCACGAAAGAGCCTAGCCCTGGGCCATCCATCTCAATCAACATGGTCTGGGCCACTGCAGAAGAGAAGGGGAAGGCCAAGGCTGACCCACGCGATGACCTACCTCTTGAGTTTAGGGCTGAAAAGCACACTTCGGCCGGAACAATCGAAAGAAATCGACGATTCCGCCCAAACTCTGGGGTGTTTATGGGATTGTACTCACGGCATCACCAGCGTAACGAGGAGCGCCATCATGAGGAAGAAGCGTACTACCGCAAGCAGCGCCGGTGTCGCGAGGAGCATCATCGGGAGTACCCACGCTCGCCCAGGCGTGATGCACGACGATGGGAGAGCCCACGGGAACGCGACGAGTGCCTCAACCTCGCCAACCACATGGAGCATTGGAGCTGCCCGTACTTCTACTACTACTAGAGCCAAGGTATGAGCAGGCTCCCAACCCCCGATGAATTCCCAGAGTGTTCTACCCGCAGGACCCGGCACGACACGCTGTCGGTGTTCGAGCGTCTGAGGCGCGTGCCCTCGCCGCCTCGCCGCCGCGTGCCTTCGCCGTGGTGTGGACGCGGCCCCTCTCCGCCGCCACGATGGCCCGAGTCCCCATCGAAGAAGTGACAAGCATCCCCACTTCCAAGGTGGGCGCCACCTCCTCCGTAGCAGCGCAGACCGTCGATCCAGGAGGCCAATGATGGTCGACGTCGCAAGGAATGCCACATGCCAAGATGGTGTCCAGAGGGCCTGTCTAGGTCACAAAAGCGCAGGGCTCAACGTCTGCGTTGCTTGGAACAAGCCGAAGAGGAGTACCTTCGGCAGCTGAAAAAGTTTGGTGGCATCTTTAACAATCCAAGCTTGCGTCCAGAGCGCAACTTCATGTGGAAGCGCAAATTGTAGTCTGAGGTGGCTGAAGCGCTAGCCAAACCAGCTGTGGCCAGCTCGTCAAAGGTAAACGAAAAAGACGGCACCTTGGACATGGACAGCGACAGTCAATCGGACCATGGGGACGACTTGAAGGGGAAGTCAACGCAGTTCTAAAGAAGGCCACGGCGGATGTCAACATGGTCTTCTACTTGCCAGATGATTTCTGACCCCCCAGCCAGGAGCAGATGGCTGGGTCTATGGCGCAGCTCAGCCTCGGCCCCGTAGTTGCTATTTTTGAGAAGCCGATCGACAAAAAATATCGGCACCTTAAGCCATTACACGTAAAAGGGTTCGTCAATGGCAAGCCCATCAGCAGGATGCTCATTGATACAGGTGCGACCATTAACATCATGCCATATTCCTTGTGTCGCAAGCTTGGCAGGTCTACGGAGGATCTTATTGATACCAACGTCACGCTGAAAGATTTCAAAGGGAACCCGTCGAAGGTCAAAGAAGTTCTCAATGCTGAGCTGACGGTTGGAAGCAAGACCATGAACACTTCATTCTTCGTCGTCGATGATCACAGCCCTTTCTCTGTCTTGCTTGGCCGAGATTGGATCCATGCCAACTGCTGCATCCCGTCTTCCATGCACCAATGCCTGATTCAGTGGAATGGCAATGAGATCGAAGTAGTCCCTGCTGACGAGTCCTGCGACATCGCAATGTCCGAGGCACAATTTTGGACAAAAGAAGTAGAGTGCCTCTCGGGTCGGCAAAATTCGGCCTGGAGCTTTGTCGACCTAGCAAAAAATGGGATCATGCCGGTTCGTGCAACCGGCAACCAACCTTAGATGATGAAATAGCTAGTGTATCCGCGGATCCCTCTGATCGGCTCACTGGTTGGTGTAAACTTTCCACGGGTTCATGACCCATAGTGGCCGATCTGGGTGATCGGCCCTAAAAAAATTGTAATCATATTTTGTGTAAGACTTATGCATTGGCGGATCTGTGTGATTGGCCCCAAAACATCAATTTAATACAAGTTTCTTCCAATAAGGATGTTCTTTCTTGCGATGGTCAATCGACCCCTGATGAAGAAAGATTAGAAGCTGCGTGCTCTCATCCCTCTCCGGCGTCATCAGGATCCACTCCGGAATTCGCGGAAGAGGGCAAGCTCGGTTTTGGTTTCACGCCATCCGATGAGCTTGAACAGGTCGACATCGGCTCAGGGGATCGACCAAGGCCAATGTGGATCAGTACAAAGCTCGACCTGGAGTTCAAAGCCAAGTTGATCGAGCTACTCAGGGAGTTCCCAGATTGCTTTGCCTGGGAGTACCACGAGATGCCAGGTCTTGATCGGTCTATTGTTGAACATCGGCTGCTGATCAAGCCCAGTTTTTGACCATTTGCTCAACATCCCAGGAAAATCAAAGTGAAAATCATTGATGCAGTCAAAGAAGAGATAGAGAAGATGATTCGCGCTGGGTTTATCCGCCCTTGCCGATATGCCACTTGGATATCAAGCATTGTTCCTGTTTGGAAGAAAAACAGTAAGCTCAGGATATGTATCGACTTCAGGGATCTAATCAGAGCTACCCCAAAGGACAAATACCCGATGCCCATTGCAGAGTCGCTCATCGATGCTGCAGCTGGTCACAAGATGATGAGCTTCCTTGATGGCAATGCCGGGTATAATCAAATCTTTATGGCCGAAGAAGATGTTTACAAGACAGCTTTTCATTGCCCACAAGGTTTCTTCGAGTTTGTGGTCATGACCTTCAGTTTATGCAATGCTGGAGCAACTTACCAGCGGGCCATGAACTACATCTTCCATGATCTCATCGGCCGGCTCATGGAAGTATACATTGATGATCTGGTGGTCAAGTCAGTATTGCAGGAGAACCACTTAGCCGATCTGCTTCAAGTCCTCGAGCATACTCATAAACATGGCATGAGGATGAATCTCGATAAATGTGCGTTCGGCGTTACTGCTGGACAATTCCTTGGGTTCATGATCCATGAACGAGGTATAGAGATCGGCTCGAAGAGTAAGGATGCCATTGAGACAATGACACCACCAATGACCAAAAAGGAGCTTCAGCAGCTGATCGGCAAGATTAACTACATCAGGAGGTTCATCCCTAACCTTTCAGCAAAACTTGAAGCGTTTATGCCTTTGGTCAAGACACAGTGTAGCAGCGTGTTCGTGTGGGGCCTTGATCAACAACTGGCGTTCGACAACCTTAAAAAGTACCTGACGGCACCACCAATGATGGCCCCACCTCGACTCGACCTCCCATTCATTGTCTACCTTTCAGCTGATGAAGTTTCCATTGGCTCTGTGCTGATTCAAGAAGTCGACGACAAGGAGCATGTCGTCTACTATCTTAGCCGACAATTACTCAACGCGGAGACCAGGTATTCCGAGATGGAATGCTTATGTTTATGCATATATTTTACATGCACCAAACTGCGGCATTACCTGCTCAACGCCGAGGTGTTTATCGTCTGCAAAGCCGATGTCATCAAGCATATGTTGTCAGCACCGATCCTCAAAGGGAGGCTCAGCAAATGGATGTTCGCTTTGTCAGAATTTGACGTCAAGTTCCGACCAGCGAAAGCCGTCAAAGGCCAGGCGTTAGCCGATCTTATTACAGAGCGATCGGCTCCACGGTCCCATTTCATCGGCATATCATCTTGGGCTTTGTTCTTCGATGGGTCTGTGTGGGACACTGGTTGTGGCATTGGGCTCTTCATCATCTTCCCTCGGGGGGCACAATATGAGTTCGCCTTTCGCCTCAAGGAGCATCATACCAACAACCAGACGGAGTATAAAGCTTTGTGCAAAGGTCTTGAGCAGTTACTGGACGCAGGCGCTGAAGCAGTCGAAGTTTTCGGTGATTCAAAAGTCGCCATTAACCAGTCAATGGAGGACTTCAATTGTGCAAGTGATTTGCTGCATCCATATCTCCTCCATTGTCAAGAGTTGATGGCAAAGTTCCGTTATGTTCAGCTCAAGTGTATACCAAGGGACAACAATGCCGAAGCTAACAAACTCGCGCAAATAGCTTCTGGCTATGCAGAGCAAGTCGAGGACGTCTGTGTCGACACATTGCAACTAACATCAGCCGATTGGAGAGCCGATCACCTCAATTACTTGAGGGATCCGGCTCGGGGGCAGATAAGAAGACAAGACAGCGAGCTCTGAAGCATGTGCTTATTGGTGAAGAACTTTATTTCAGAACCATTGAAGGCTTGTTGTAAAAATGCCTAGGCCCGACAGAAGCGCTCAAAATCATGCACGATGTACACGAAGGGACTTGCGATACTCATCAATCGGCTCACAAGATGAAGTGGTTGATCAGAAGGTCTGGCTATTATTGACCGACTATGTTGGAGGATTGTTTCAAATATTATAAAGGTTGCCAGGAGTGTCAAAGATTTGGGGCCGTACAGATAGCTCCGGCTGGATCATTAAATCCAATTATCAAGCCGTGGCCATTCAGAGGCTGGGGCATGGACATGATTGGACAAATCAACCCTCCAACTAGCAAGGGCCACAAATGGATTTTGGCCGCAACCGATTATTTCACCAAATGGGTGGAGGCTATATCGATGAAAAATGTCACGGCCAAGGATGTGATAAATTTTGTCAAAGAATACATCATTCATCGGTTTGGGATACCACAGACCATCACCACAGATCAGGGGTCTATCTTTTTGGCAGAAGAATTCATAAAATTTGCTAAAGAGATGGGCATCACCTTGATACAATCTTCACCATATTATGCTCAAGCTAATGGTCAGGCCGAGGCATCAAACAAAAGTCTCATCAAGCTGATCAAGCTGGTTGAAGCATTGTGGGCACATCAAATGTCATGTCATGGGGCTACCAAATGCACTCCCTATCAATTGGTCTACGACCAGGAGGCCATTATGCCTTGGGAGATCAACATCGGCTCTCGACGGGTTTAGTTTCAAAATGACCTGGCAGCCGATGAATATTCAGCGCTCATGAACATCAACACAGATGATTTGACAGAACTTCATCTCTGGGCTCTCAAAAAGATCAAGGACAACAAGGCCAAGGTGGCAAGAGCTCATAACAAAAAAGTAAAGCCGAAGAATTTTCAAGTTGGAGATATTGTGTGGGAGCTGGTTTTGCCACTTGGAACAAAGGACCCAGCATATGGAAAATGATCACCTAACTGTCATGGGACATATCGTATAGTAGAAACCACTCCAGGAAACTCCTACAGGATGGAAACACTAGAAGGAGTGCGGTTTAGCAGGAATATCAATGGCAAGTACTTGGAAAAGTACTATCCCAGCTTATGGATCGAAACCTGATCTATTTCATACAAGGCCGATGCGAGGCCATCTGGACCTGACAGAGCCAATGTGTTAACATCGCCTTGAGAAAAAAAATAAAAAGAAAGATTACAAAAGTATGGGCCGATGTATGCCATTGGCCTCGATTAGAGCCGATGCAAATTATGCATCGCCTTTAGAATAAAAACATTTAATAAAGATTTTGTCCATTGTCAAATATGCTCAGGGGGCATGCTAAACAGAGGCATGCCGGATGAAACGAAGGTTCTAGTTACGAGTTCATTATACAAACAATGGAGTAGAAAGTTTATGAATAAACTGGCAGACTGCAACAAGAGCCTTCAATCGAACCTCATCGGCTGAGTTGATGATTTGACGATCTGGTTCATCAGAGCCGACGACCAGACTCTTGTTCAGTGAATGGATGCACGCCAGGTTTTTCTTGAGCGTTGTGGACAGTTGTTGCTTTTCACTTGCAATCTTTTCCATGTCTGCATCGTTGGCTATGATGGCTGCGTCAACCTCGGATAATTCTTGTTGGAGCCATTTGATTTCTTCATTTAGTTCAATCTTCTTCGCGACAAGCATCCTCCCTGGTTGACAGCAGTCATTCATTGACACTTTGATCATCAAGAGCAGCCTTGAGTTGGTTTGCTGCCGTACATTCCCTAACGATTTCTTCCTTCAAAGCTGGCTGTCTAGCACGAGAAGCAATGCGTGTGGTGGCCGCTAGAACATCCTCACGGAGGAAGCCCAGATGGGCTGTAGGCCGAAGCGCCTACTTCAGGTCTAAAGGAAGATCATCGGCAATTGACTCAAAGACCGATCGGATCTTATCACAGTCAATGACCAGTTGTTCGATTGGGGCTTCCAATCGCTTCACAATGTCCTCGAGTTTGGCGACCATGTGTGTAGCAGATGAAGGCGACACAAGCGGGTGCTCGGTCATCAATGTTTCACCGATGGTAGAAGGATCAAAGTTCAACAAATTTGCCACATTGAAGGTCTGACAAGAAAGGGCCAGTAAGATCAGGTAGTCTTGAGGTAAAGACAGCATGATGAAGGTATGTGGTGGTCTTACCTCAGGCAAATCAGCCTTTACTTCGACTCCTGTGTGGCCAGATGTGTCCTTAGGTGGAGCATCACAACGTTTGAGCAAAGCTCCTCCTACATCGGCTTCGTGCTCCCGACTGCGGATATGATCATCTTTCATTGTACATGGAGTTCTTTGAATTAATGCAGATGGTGACAGAAAATCTGAGGAATCAGGAGAAAATTTACTGGTGAATCAGGAAGTAATGGAGCCGAGGGAGCAACTGGCTTCTTGATGGATGTCTTTTTAAATCTCAGCTGGCTGGGCCCTCTCCCTTCTCGTTGTCGTTTCAAGCCAGGAGCAGCAAAGATGACTTTATCGAGAGAAGGTGCATTGGCTTGATACACCGGCACTGGAGCCATTTGCAGAGACTTAAATGGCTAGCCCTATTCATTGGTTGGGCTTGGACCTTCTTGTAACTGAGTAGAAGAAAACTCGGTTAGATTCTGGAATAATGGGAGAAGGGAAAGAATCAAGGCCAAAGTGAACATACCTCTTCTGGTGTGGCTTGGTATTCTGAGTCGATTGCCACAAGAGCCGATGCAACTGCGCCCTGAAAAAGGTGGGGTCTCCAGTAATCCCACCAAGAGTTGAAGCCATCGGAAGTATGTACGAACTCCAGATCACCAGGCACTCGTAGCTTCAAGTCAGAAAAGATGGCGTAGGCTTTGGAAGCTACCAGTGAGTCGGTTAGTTCAGCTCGGCTCTGAATTCTCTCATGGATGATCAGACGTGGAGAAGTCTGATTTAAGCCGAACTGACGAGCAGCTAAGACAGGTTGGTATGATTCATACCCTGGTTTGTTGATCCTATTGCTAGTGCTCATACTGACTGGGAGGAGGCACGGAGTGATCATGATGCTGAATATAGCTCGGGATTCTTCATCAGTGGAGAAACTGTCTAGTCTGAAGAAAGATGGGTTTTCGAAATGCTCTAATTCAGCATATGCATCATAAGAAGGTGTGTTATGGGAGCTATAGAAGCATTTGTACCACTTGGCCATTTCTGCAATAGCAGTATTGGTTACAGGTAGCTGATGCAAGGCTTGGCCAAATAAAGTACAGCGAATAGACTTACTGTGGCGGAACCGCCGATTTAATCCGGGCTAAGCACACCTGCCACCTCTGGCTTGCAGTGCGATTAGACCGAACTAAACCCGGTCGTCCGTCGAGAGTCATTCAACTCCCGATATTACCTTTTCCCAGAGGAACCGACATCATACACACCTGACTCACGATGGAGCCACAACAGATACATCATCGCAGGCAGTTGAATAGTAGAAAGTTAAACTTAGTTACAAACCAGTTTTTACATAAAATACGAGTCCAACATAAAGTTATAAGGTAGCAAGTTTGAAAGTCTCTCGCAGCGGAAAGTATAAGTTTAGATCACCATGTTATCACCAAAAGTTTTGCATTGGAGGTACAACATCGAGCCCACCGATGTTGTCCTCGTACCACTCAATCGCCTCATCCTAAATGAGGGCATGCCCCGCCTCCGACACAGGTGCACACCATGAATTCCATACCTGCGCTCAAAATGTGGGGGCAAACCCTGAGTACTAATTACTCAGTAGGTCTTAATGGATTTGGCTTACGGCTGACGCGAAGCAGCTTATTAGCAAGTGGATCCTTAGCTTTTAGTTTTTTACAGCAACTTTATTAACATAACATCAAGTTTCAATGTCTGTACGATTGTCAACATAACAGTAAATTTCCGTAATGTAACATCTCTGGTCAAACATGTAGTATTCCAAAAATCATGAGCATTAAGCATCTGAGAGTTTAAGTAATTACTACGTTGAACGTCAAAGGCATTGGCATTCCCACACCTGGTGGGCATCAGCGATTCGAATCGATTTTTAATTCCCGGGAATAACTATCATGCCAGGGGTATATACTTACTAGCCATCGCGTTCCCACATATAGCCCCAATCTTAACCTGCCTCGTCCCAAGTTCGATTCACTCCCGCCTAGCCCCCGGGTTGTGCCCCCATGACGAGCCTGCCGACATCTCGGTCTCCCCGTCATGAGTACCAAGCTCCCCCGGGCCACCTTCCTCTCAACCAGCGGGTAGGAACGTGTCTCTGTGCTTCGGACGAGCCCAGGAAAGACTTTACCGGTCCCATTTCCCGGTTAAGCACTCCAGCAATGTTATGCCGACCAATAGGCGAACAGCGAACGGGCCTTATGCGACTCGGGCGGAGTCCGGATGCGACAATATGAATAGTGAATACTGAAATAAAATCTCCGCCCGGTCTCCATTTACTCCATGAGCAACAATTATAAATGATATAGCTGTAAGCTTTTGATTTTGAAAACACCTACGCGACGAGTCCACACACTCGTGTCTACTCGTACCTAGCAATTTCTAGGCATACTCGTCCTACGAACTCTATGTATAGGTGCTAGGGCCAGGGCGGCCAGGAAATCTAATGCAATTGGTTCCAAGCAACTCCTAATGCATATGCGTAATCATCAAGTATAATTTATTTGCTGGATAGAGTATGGTCCTGCCTACCTTCTTCACTAGGGTCAGTAGCTTCCTCCGGAGTGTAGTCGGGGTCCTGCTGCTGGCCCTCTGGTTCCTGGTGCAACTCCTCTTCGGGTTCTTCCGCGACGGGTTGGTTCGGCAGTAGTTCTTCGTTCGTGGAATCTATATGTATGACATGATGCAATTGGAGCATGTATTAGTGCAATGGCTTGCTTTATGATGTAAGCGTAATGCAGTAAATCAGTGAACTTATGATTCATGGTATAGAGTTATGCATATTGGGGCGAAAGTTGTTTTGTACTAAGAAATCGTACAAGCCATCATCTACGACAGCTTAGCTTGTTACATAAAATAACGTGGGGTGTGCGTAGTGAGGTAGCATCGCTTCATGTGAAGCGACCGAAGCTTTCATAAAAGTGCATTAATTCTACCAGCTTTCACTTAGAGCCAAAACCTTACATGCATCATCTCCAATTCTAGCAAGTTACTTCATAACCATAGCTTATATCAAACTTAAAGTCATTTTGAAACATTATTCACCATATTACCCTTTTTCTTAAGTTTAATATGTACTTAGTGCAAGACAAGGGCAAAATAGTAATTTAACAGCAAGTGCTAGGGCCAACAATTTTTATACAGAACCTATACATGATAACAAAGGTCCTGCTCAAATTTGGCTATTTTTGGAGATCATTTAGTCCTTATTTCCTATTTATTAGGGTTTTATATGTTTGAGTAAAAACAGGGGCAAAACTGTCCTTTCCTACTCAACCATCATTCTCATTCTGTAGATCTATTTATTAGGAACACAATGCAACAAAGTTTGCTATTTTTGGATTTTTATACACTTTATTATGATTTTTCAAAGTTTCAGCCTTTTTTAAAAGCATTTTAACCGAAATTAAACAGATCCAGGACCTATCTGTAAATATCCATAGCTTCTGAGGGTTCCTGTGCAAGATTTACAAGACTCAGTACACAGTGCCCGGTATGGAAACATAAAACTGTTAAACTCGGAGGGCGATAGCGCAAAATGTCCGTCTTCCTCCTCCCGTCGTCTTCCTCCTCGCGACGGGAGGGGGAGCTCCGGCGGCGCGCGGTCAATCCCGGCCCTGCGGGGCTCGGGAGCTCGCCGCGGAGTGTCGGGGAGAGAGAGAAGAGGACGGGGAACTTTACCCACTACCTCAGACGGCGGGGGAGATCGCGGGGAGGGTCGGCGACGAGTGCCCCTGGCCGGCGAGGTCCGGCGGTGCAATACGCCGGGGTGGAAGGGCTTCGGGCGACGCGGTCTAGGCGGGAAGGTAGAGTCGAGAGCGGCGAAGCTCGGCGCGGTGACGGTTGAGCTCGAGAGTGGACGGAAGTGGCTGGGGGCGAGCTCGCGGTGCTTCGGCAATGGCGGACGCGCGGGGAGGAAAGGGGAAAAAGCCAGAGAGCGCGAGCGCGTGGAGGAGAGCTCGAGAAATAGGCTCGGCCTCGCCCTCGCCCCGGTGGCGCGCCGTGCGCGCTGCCCGCGCGCGGTAGGGGCGCGTGGCCGCGGCGGCCGGGAAGGCCGGCGCGTGGCCACGGCCGCTCGGCGCGCAGCGCCGCGTGGGCGCGCGCGGGCGGGGAGAGAGGAGGGAGGCGCGTGGGTGAACCCGGTCTATGAACCACGGTGGCTGACAGGTGGGGCCAATCTCAGGAACAGGGAGTACGGCGTATGGACTCGATGCATCGAGCGAGGGAGCGGGGAAAAATCATCCGTGCGCTGGCGCGGGCGGGGCTGACAGGTGGGTCCCGCCTGTCATAGAGACTAGAAAATAAAAGAAAAACGAAAAAGATAAATCCCCTTTGACCAGCTGATCAGGTTTCTGAATTTCTCAAATTTGACCAATCTAGAAGCCGAATTTGAAAAAGACCCAATTGAATGAAATGTTGTACATTTTGAAATATACAACTTTGTCAAAAGGACCTATACCAAATTCCAAATTTAAAATGATTTAAATTTGAAATTAACTTGCTGACTCCTGTTTGACCATTTGAAATCCCCAACTTGGAAATTATAAAAGTCCATTTTAGGAGCATTTTCATGAAAGGTGAAACATACCAATGTTGCATAGAATCTCATGATCTACAACTTTGGTATTCATGACATGGCAAGATTTTGAATTTTGTTTCACAAAATTTTGAATTTACCAAACAGGGCTGAATTTGGCAGAAGTCACATTTTCACATAAAATGACCCAAAACTAGATTTCAACATTCATGCATGCCAAAACACAACATACCAAAGTCATTCCTTATGGAATTTCCTACAAGTTTGGTATGTAAGGTTTTATAAAAATCCCAATGGTATTAAAGTTATATCCGCAATACAACCACCGTTTTTCTGAAAACTAAGTTTAGTTGCTCAAATGACCTAGTTTATGCATGCTTTTCAAGATAAAATGCCTTTGAAAAGATGTCATTATACTAATGTTTTTAGTGTAATGCATTTGAGATGCCTAGGGCATCACACTTACCAGAAGAATCTGGGAAAGATTGGGATTCTAATCGAGGGAAATCTGGAATTTCAGTGCGAAAGTAGAGCTTGCACCAGAGCTGAACAAACCACCAAGGTCCTGCTGTCTTCGCATGCTGATTTGATAAGATGCGTTGGGTGTTCAGAGACAGGTGGCGATATAGAATTCCCAAGAAAAATTTTCTCAGGGCAAGAGATTGGCCATTGGCTAGAGCATTGGCCAGGTTCAGATAATTCTTTATCGGGGCCAAAGAAGGACCATTGAAAAGAAAATGGTCAAGCCAAAGGTTCAGAAAGGCGATGTGTTCTTTCACTAAAACAGGGCCGGTTTGTTTATTGTGCCGACTGATGTATTAGCTCCAGTTTCGGGTACTGCTCTTCTCCACTATTTTCTTATGAGGGCATTCGGTTAAGAAGAAAGGAGAAGGACAGGAGGAATGCACATCGAGGCCCAGAATCATGATGACATCCATCAATGTTGGGGTCATGGGGCCAGAGCCGAACAAAAAACAGTTCAGGCTATCTGACCAGAAATAGCCAATGGATCTAAGCAAGTTATCATCTTTCTCCATGGGAGAAAAGGATAGAGTTAAGGCATCGGCTATACAGGTGACTTGCCAGGTAGGACTGTGCGCCCGTTTGACACGTTTATACCAGTCGACCCAACCCTCCATTGGGAATGGCCAGGCTCATAGTTGATCTGACCACAGATCTAGGTCTGGAGTGGTATGAACAAATGGCAAGCGTTTGGTCTCGGTTCTGATGAGGTCATGCGGGGGTTCATATGATTTGGGCCCTAGACTGAAAGTTGTGGAATTGGCTGATGAGGGGAGTAAAATTTCATCGGCCTAATCATAAAAAGTTAAAAGACTCAGAGCGAGAAAGGCTACCACAGAATGCGGAGAGGACGCGCTCCACCGGGGAAGGAGGCCCTGAGGGCCCTGCGATGGAAGGGGAGGAAGGATGCTCCGGGATGTTGATATCCCCTAGAAGACATGGCAGAGAATAGGGGGTCTCTCGGCTTTCTTTAGCTCAAGAAGGAAGAAGAGCCGGTTGCCGATGTGAAGAAAACAGGGGAACCCTAGTACCTGTTAAGTGCTAGATTGGAGGAGGATGAAGAGACGCTACATGGTTACCAAGGCGTTGAACGGTCATCATGGATCGTGTGGCATTCCAAGTCCGATGGGACGGGGTGGTCAGTGCCCGTTTCTCATTTGGTAACGTGGCGTTTCATATTCCACGTGACAGATTGGCAGGGAATCCATCCTCATTTGGTTTTGAAATAAAATCTTTATTTGCCAAAACAAGGGGGCATGTGTTGGCGCCAGAATTTAGCCAACCAAGGTTAATGGACCTAGATCGGTTTAGAGCTAAAAGTTAGGCTACCCAAGGGAGAGATAGCGTGCATTTTGCCTTTTGGGCCAAGCGCCCGTGTATCTTAGGAAAGATAGTTTCTTTGGTAGAGAGTCCGATCGGGACTCCAGTTTAGTTAAGATTTGGAGTTGAATTAGGACAGGATAGACTTGCTATCCAAGTCTACAGACTATAAATATGTACTCGTACCTATGAAATAAACAGAGACTACTCACGTTCGTCAATAGCGGTTGTCTCCACATCCTCTCGGCGCATCGCCACCCCTAAGCAATTAGGGTTTCAAGGTATATCGTCATGCTGCTTTATTGACTTATTTCGTAGATGTTGATAGGGCATTACGGCATTCTACCTATAGTAGATCTTGTACTAAGCGTTGTTGTGGGCAAGATCTGCTAGTTATCATGTGCATCGACCCGATCTACTCATTCTCTGAGCTTCACGACGTAGATCGGATCGTGCACAATTTACCATCATGCTATCCTTTGATGCTATCATTTTTGCAATATATGCTGCGTCAAGCCACCACCATATTTTGTTAGATTTGCATGATACAAGAGGCTTATTTAGGTTGATGTTGGTATCCCATACTTTCTTGCATCTCAATCGGTTCCTTGCTAGAGATAATACTCTATTTATTACGCTAGTTTCTATGAAAGAGCTGATCTGGGTAAGCAGATCACTTTATTTCTGTGCATCTTCTATACATCGCCTAAGCAGCGTTGGATCGGCTCGTGGAGTATTGATGGAGGTTTGCCGATGTCAAGGCCCGACGCGGGAGAGCCGATCCGAATGATCCGGCTAGTATTTAACGTTTACCCTGTTTTGTTTGTTCATACAAAGAGAACAGGAGCCGACCACCGTCACCACCACCACCTTCCTAGCTGTAAGGTCAAGCCAGGTGGCACGCCCAACCACCACCGTAGCCAGCAGTCAGCTAACTGTTTAGCCGACTGGGAGCCGCAGCAAGGAGGAGCGACCTCTACGTCCACATACACCTCCCGACTCGGATTGTGTTGACCCGTTGGTACACTGCCCACCGGTTTCCTGCGGCAACAGCCCCGTTTGGAACATAGGAATTCAAAACAGAGAAACGACGAAAACCGTAGGAATAGAATGTAGCGAAAAGTAAAAAGCTACGTGAATCTAAAACACAGGAAAGAAATCTTTGAGGTGTTTGGATCACAGAATGCAAAACATAAAATATAAACCTAGGACCCACGTATCAGTCACGTTTACCTTCTCTCCTCTCCTTCTCTCTCCCACCACTCTCTCTTCTCCACACAACCGCCCGCAGATTCAGATGATGACGACGTCGACCCCGCTCCCTCCCCATCCTTGGCGACGCCGCCAGCCCCGCTCCCTCCCGTCCTGGTGGGCGACGCCGCTGGCCCCGCTTCCTCCCCATCCTCGGCGACGCCGCTAGCCCCACTCCCTCCTGCGCTGGGCGACTCCGCCGGCCCCGCTCCCTCTAGCGCTGGTCGACGCCGCCGACCCCCCTCCTCTCTCCATCCTGGGCGGTGCCACCGCCCCGCTCTTCCGTCCGCGCCAGTCGACGCCGCCAGCCCTCCCCGCCTCTGATGACGCTGCCGACCGCGCTTCCTCTCCATCCTGGGCGACGCCGCCGGCCTCGTTCCCTCCCAGGCTGGGCAATGCCACCACAGTCGGCGGCTCCGCCGCACGCCGGCCAACCTCGCCGCGGCCATCAACTCTCTTCCCGCCCGCCGGCTGCCCACCCCGCTGAGCGAGCAAGCGATGATTCCCTTCGATCAAAGTGGATTTTTTCGTTCCTATGTTTTGTGTGTCTCCCTTTCCCTTTCCGAGGAAAGGAACAACTCATTCCTTCATACCAAACGCCGTTCTTCGTTTCCTTTCCTCCGGAAGTGCTTCCTTTGAAATTCTTGTGAGGTTCCTTTGAACCAAACGGACCCTTAGTACCGGGCTATGTAACCGGTACTAATGCCCCTTTGGCATTAGTCATGATTGCATTGTCCTAGAAGCGTTTTCAGTGCTGAATGGGGGTTCCGATACTGACCAGTAATACTAGGCATTTCTCCAGTAGTGGCTTGAAAGGGTGTGCTAGAAACACTTGCTTATAAATATGTTTTGGAACCATATAAAATTACGATATTCGTACTTTGTGTGGGCTTCAATCATGACAACTAAATCTCTACTACTTATTATTATGGCACTAAGGAATCCTTCACGTTTTCTGCCATGCCCCCGCTCTAGCCGTTCCGCCAACGCGACCTGGCTCGCGGCCTTGCCTCCCCACGGCCCGCGCGTCCCCAGCTCCTGACAGACAGGCCACGAAGAGGCGCCCACAGCCGTTCATGCCCAATTTGTGCGTCCACTCGGTGGCCCTTGCCATCCGGAATTACGGATCCGTCCCATGGTATCCGCACAGGTCCAGTCGATCAGCTGCAACATCCATCAAATCACGCAGAGGTGCCGCCATCACGCAGTCGAGTGCCCCCATCCCTGCGATCCGTAGATCCTCTCACAGCCCGTTATTTTCCTAGGCGCTGACAGATCTGCCGGGCGGGGCGTCCTGGCCGCGCCATCGCCGGCCAAGGTGACCTGGGGACGGCCGGCATGGGAACAGGCGCCTCCGCCTGCCAGTGCGCGGGCGCAGCCGCTGTGCAAGGCAGAGTTGGCGCAAGCACCGCTGTCGGCCTAGTCATGAACGCTGCCGTCGGCCTGGCGGCCTGGCCTCGTGTAGCACTGGCGGACTGGCCGGGCTAGGCATGGATGCCTCACCGGCTTGCGAACGAGCGTCGCTGTCGTGTACTGGGCTACCATATGGGCCATGAGCCTAGTGGGCCGAGGATGACATCGGGCTCAGCATACAAAGGAGGATGGCAGAAGACTGGAGGGGGACATCGAACGGAATAGAAGTCTGAACCATCGTCTACCTCCCCTGATGTTCTCTGTAGCCTCCTGTTCTTGCTTCCTACCCCAGATTCTATGCTTCTTCTAGTCTAATTCTTCTCCAATTCCACCAAGATTGTATCCCCAAACTATCCATTAGTGCTGTAATTGTGATTTGGTACTCAAGGATTGTGACAATTGGTATTCAGAGCCACCAATTTGGGGAACCTTAATTTGTTCCCCAAATTGAGTTTGCACTGTCGTGTTCTTCCTCTCTTGTTCGATTCCATGGTTTCATCGGCTTCCACACCGGCAGCTGTCGTCGATTCCTCGTCAGCCACCGTCGCCGATCCTGATTCGGCAGCCATCCTAGCCTTGTCTCAGAGGTTGGATCGGCTGATGCGGATGATGGAGGAGGGGCTTGCGCGTATGAACCGCGTCGCGCAGGCGGCGTCCGCGTCTCCGTCAGTGGCGTCCACAGCGTCAACCATCTCGCCGACGGCGTCCGCGTCTCCGTCGGTGGCGTCCACAGCGTCGACCATCTCGCCGACGTACGCGGCCCCAAGCACAGCGCTGGTCCGCTTGTCCTCAAGCTCGGCTACGGCGACCTCCACTTCTACCACGCTCGTCTCCACCACTACTGCATCGGCCGCTTTCGGCCGCTTTGGTCACGAGCACGGCGTCGGCGTTCTCCAATCCGAACCCGATGTTGGTCACCCTCGCTGCAGCAGCAACAGCAGCACAGGTCGTCACCACCACGGGTTTGTTGGTCCAGGACGTGGGCAGCGACACCACGACACATGGTGCTCGACGTTCGGCCTCTCCCAAGCTCTGCGTGTCATCTGCCTCTTCGACGACCTCTACTCACACGCCCTCGACATTCGCCATGATTGCGGCCCGCACACCAGCTGACCATCACATTGGCGCCCAGAAGATGTTCGATGAAATGTCGCCCCAGCAGGAGGTGCTCGGCGTGCTTGATGCTGTGGGGCGCAACCACATCGCAGAGACGGCCACCCGTGCTTCTTCCATGGTGGTCAGGAACACTGCAGTGGAGGAACGTCTGCAGGATTTCTTGGGTGTTCGAGATCACCGCATTGGCAAGGGGTTGAAGAAGCGGCTCAAGTACCTCAAGCAGAAGACCCGCGACGCTGGGCACAATTTGGCTGTTGGTGAGGTTGCAGGCGCCTTGCGGCAGTGGCAGCGTGCCCTGGATCAAGAACATGGTGGTGTTGGGGCATGTGAACAGGAGCTGGCCATGGGCTGCCGCGGTCACAGTGTGCCCCGATGGTCGTGAGCCTTCGAGGATGTCGTGCATGAAGAATGTCAGTGTGTGGTTGACCATGCCTGCTACGACAGCTCCAGCATTTGCCGTCCAACGGCGTCCACCATGCTGTCAACCTCATTGACCCTCGGTTCCACAAGACGATGCAACACAACTATCTACATCAGCTTATCCAGGCCTCCCACAGTTACGACCAGCAGGTTTGCACTTTCACTATACATCAACAAGATCATGTACAGCAATCAGGGTGCCTTGCTGTTAGATCCATTACTTGTTAATGTGGTTGATGAGGGACAATGGGCACATTCTGTGGACAATAGTCTTTTGCAAATCGCCGTATATCTGTTGTACTTTGGATCATGGCAGTCAATCTAGATTGATATACAGTCCAGGCAACCATGGCTAACACCTATGCAGAATGACATGCAGAATACAAATGTTCAGTTACGGCCAACACCTTGGCCATCCTTCTGGAGTTATGCAGAAGGTATGCTAGTGAGGCAGTCACTATCATTGCCACGGTTATTATTGTGTTATTCTCTACAGGAAGTAACGTTGAAGGACCCTTGGCCACCACCTGATTGGGCATGCAGTTCAGCCTGTCTAAGACTGAATATTGTTAGTTGGAACTCTGACGTTTGGCGAGCTCATCTGATATTTGGGTCTGTTCCCAAAACAAGAAACACTTTGCATTCACCATCAGCCAAGGTGTCCTATTGTCTCCTTGTCATACACATGCTAGTGCCCTGGAAGTGTTTGATTGCTGCTGAAATTATTTGTGAGCGTGCTCAATTTTCAGAGATATCAATGCACGAATTATTTTCTATGGTTTTACTGCAACCAGAAGAGACTTTGCATTGGTCACCCTCTGTATGGCCGATGATTACTATGAGTTGGATGAGCAGTTACACATGTTTCTCCCTCTGGGTTGTATATCAGATCACCATGGGTCACTCATGGATATGCTCGATCCTGAAAAAAAAGATCAACATGCTTACTGCTCCCTGTAAGTCAGTGGCTGCTAGTTGAGGAACTGAAACAAAGCAGCATAGCCTTTCTGAAAATTCTTGTCATTATTCTGAAAATTCAGTTTGTACCTAACCAATTTCTTTCCAAGGAACGCTTGCACAAGATTCAGAGACGTTTCTATGGCCTCGGCAGCGACAATATTACTGCAGACAAAAATCAATCGATGGTCCAGTTAAACAATTGAAGAGAAGGTGCATTCTGTTCAACTGCATACAGTTTGGTCCAGCTACTCTTTGCCTTGAGTCATGGCAGAATTTCTGCTTGCTCCAGTACTCAGACTTCTGCTTGCTCCAGTACTCAGACTTGGTACAATCTGAAGGAATTTTCAGGAACCTTAATTACCTTGGGTTTCATTCAAGAGCAGCAAGTTAAATCACTTTGGAAAATTAGCACACATCTTGTGAGGACTATGTATGGTGTGCATCCGGACATACACATCTCGGCTTGTCAATCTAAAGGGGCAAGGTCTTCCTGGTACATCTGCTATAGGATTCAGGTGGTTTCAGCAGCGGCTTGAGGACAAGCCGCATTTCAAGCGGTGAGGAATGTCGTGTACTGGGCTACCATATGGGCCATGAGCCTAGTGGGCCGAGGATAACATCGGGCTCAGCATACAAAAGAGGATGGCAGAAGACTGGAGGGGGACATCGAACGGAATAGAAGTCTGAACCATCGTCTACCTCCCCTGCTGTTCTCTGTAGCTTCCTGTTCTTGCTTCCTACCCCAGATTCTATGCTTCTTCTAGTCTAATTTTTCTCCAATTCCATCAAAATTATATCCCCAAACTATCCATCAGTGCTGTAATTGTGATTTGGTACTCAAGCATTGTGACAGTCGCCGATGGTCAGGGCGGACTGGGAGCGAGTGCCGCCTGCCTGCTGGCTTGGGCGCGAGCGTCACTGCCAATATAGGCGCAGCCACCGCAAACGGCCTGGGCAGAGCCGCAGAGGCAACGTGGCGAGCGGTACCGGCGCCTGTCACCACGATGCGCATTTCTACAGTCTTGCTGATGCATGGTACGGCCTTGACATGTGTACAACGGTGACACCAAACATAGTTATATGCAATTTGTTTCTCATTTCTGGATATGTTAATTGGTAACCGCTTGACTATTCTAAAGGCAGCTTTGATGTATGATGATTTTGTTGACAACCTTTGCTATTAATGTAGGAAAGATATTGTAATGAACATATTACAAATTAACTAGCACAACTTGTTTATCCTCGTCGCCACTCAAACATACATCTAGTCTGTAGATTCGATTACAAAGCGCAAGGGCACAGTAGGGCAGTAGGCCTTTCCAACAAAAACTTTCACTTCTGAAGTTAGAACCAACTAAGCCAAACACATTATTTGTCAGCTCGAACTCTATGCTCTGACTCCATGGCAGAGGTGTAAGCACCCCCCGAACTGAATGATCACTTTTTTCCAATGATAATGCATCACGCATGATAAAGTAAATTACCTCATGTACAGTTATACTCCCTCCGTCTCAAATTGTAAAGGGTTCTAACCGCACTTAACTAGATTCATTCATTTTTCTATGTATATATATTTAATATGTGTTTAGATTCTATAGCATATGGACAAATGAAAATAGGGCTAGAACTCCTTACAATTTGGGGCGGATGGAGTAGTTTTTAGTGAACTCGTATATTTGTCAAGCATGCACTTCTCCGTGCATATTTTTTTAGTAAATTCATATATTTGTCATATTTTTTTAGTGAACTCGTATATTTGTTAAGAACTTCTCTGTCGGCTTCGACATGGGCCAACTTCAGGCTACGCTGACATCGTCGGAGACTATTTTCAAAGCCAAAGAGATTGCTGCAAACACAAGCTATGACGGCGGCTTCAATACCATTTTTAATTGTGTTTGTTATGTTTTTTGCATAATAATGTGTGTACTATTTTATTAACGTGTGTATTTTTAAATACAAAATGTAAATGGTTTATCTAATGTCTCTAGGCCACAAAGATATACGTTATTTCATTAGATACATTTAATATCTCTAGGCTATAGCTAATACATGTTTAACCTGTGTATTTTTTTAAATAAAAAATGTAAAAGGTTTATTTACAAAGTGCTTGTAAGCTAAAACAATGAATAGTGCATCTTTGTAGCCTACAGACATTAGATATGTGGACAGCTCTTCTTCAACAATGCTCCCTCTGTACCCTACGGCACCTCCTCTATCCTCCCCGGTCCCCAAGCTACGATGCCTTCTAAGGTTCTTTTGTATTGGAGGATTTCTTCTTCAATCCTACGTTTTTTTTATATTTTTTAACCGTTTTTTATGAAATTTCTGTGAAATTCTTGTGTTTTTTCTCCGTTCAAGACCCTGATTCTCTCCACGCCAAACCTCCATGAGCCATACCACCAACGTCATCACGGTCATTCGGGTGCGCCACGCCTTCTACCCGTGCGAGCCAAGCCGACACCACAGAATCCGTGCGAGCTATCCTCAGCTCTATCGCGGCCTTCTTTCGTTGCGTGGTCTCTACACCCGTCCACCAAGTCGCTAAACATTGGATATCAATATGCGAACCAGGCCCGGGCACATGCATGTGCAGGCAGTTCGACGGAACAGGGCCCCCAATTTAGAGAGGCCCATAAAATATTATTTACTACGGCATCATTAGAAGCCCATTAGGCCATTAGTCTCTTAATCTCTGGAGTCCGGACGTTCTGACTTCTGTCTTCGTGACTTCTTGCGTGAGTTCTGATCGCGCCGCCGTCCGGCCGTCACAACTCGCGTGCCCTGCCCATATTGCGAACGGTGCTCTACAGTGCAAAATATTTTTGCACACCACAAGGCCTTGTGACAAGAATGCACACTTAGGCCATTCCACCTGTGCGCCTGGCCTATAGATGGCCAGATGGGCTGTGCCAACGGACCGGCACGGAGCACGGCGCGGTCAGTAGTGCCGTGGGCTGGCACGGCCCGAAGGGCATGCCGTGCCTCACGCAGTGCCAGTCCGGCACGGTACGATTATGTTTTTTTATTTTTTATATATAAATATGTGTATATAAAGAGATATTACCATACAATAATCATAAAATCAAACGTGTTTGATTGGGCGTTTCTTCCATGAGGTATGTTGTTCGAACCCCCATGCTGCACATTTTTTGGCCATTTTCAACTATTTATTGCCTTAGACTGCAAGTGGCCCGTTAGGCCCGCCGTGTTCGTGGGCGGTTAGCAGGCCGCCGTGCCGTGCCCGGGCCGCGGCCGAGGCCCGTAGTGCCGCTCGGCAGGGGATGTTAGCGGGGTCGTGGCAGGCCGCTCGTTTGGCCATCTATGACCTAGCCTGGCTACGGAGTAGCAGGCAGTGGACGGCATATTCTAAAAAATTCTCTTGTGATGTCCGCCGAGGCTCCCCTCTCTCTCATAGTACTCCTCCACCTTCCTCTTCTGCCGCGTAGAGCCGCCGCCGCCGCCAAGGGCCCTACACTCCCGGCTCCCCCATCCCGCCATCCAGGTTTGGGAGCGTCTCTTGCTTTTCGTCCATGGAGAACCATTCGATACTCAGCCTTTCGATGGATTGCAGCTTGCCTTCTTTTTTTCCTCGTCCTCTTTCCAATGGAGCCGTCCCCATTCGTTCTGATGGTTCTCTTGCCGTTCTGATGGAGTGCGTGGAGGATTACCCTTGTACTGCAGTTTGTATCGGTGATGGATTTGCATGGAGGGAAAAGAGGCCGGCGCGGGCGGAGGCCGGTGGCAGACCGGAGACGATGCAGGTGGATAGATGCGGAGAGCGTACGAGGGCTAGGTCACTGATAGGCAGGGTCCACTAGTCAGGATGGAACAGAAAACCTTATTCTTTTTAATTTAATATTGGGTAGAGAGATAGGTGAACTATTGGGAACCACATAGATTTAGGAGCCACGTAGATTCAGATTTAGGTGAACTGCTAGCTGGGACGTGCCGACGTGCACTTTGCAAGTGCTTACCATGAAGAAGCCAGCTAACACACACCTACACTGCTATTATTTGTCATATGCGATAGGGAGTATTCTAGTGTCTTAAGGCCCAATCCGGCCACCTTTTTCCCGCCGGCGCCGCCCACAGCTCCATTGTCTCTGCCGCCGCCCTCCACCGCTACCACCTCTAAGCAAAGGGGAGGCAGAAAATTGAAAATTTCATTGTTAGGACAAGCCCATAGTGTTATTTTTTTAAAAGTTATTTAAAACTTAAAATTTTAGTGCAAAATTTGCCACCATAGGAGGAGCCAGCTCCCTGTCTCCACCCCTGCCTCTAAGACCACTGCAGCGCTCACTAGACAAAACATGTAAAGGTCTTCAGCGGAATGCCTATCTACTCTTGGCTATCACTATTCTAACCACTTCTCATTCTGTATATAATAGCGATACAGTATCATTTTATACTATAGACAGCGTATTTATTCATTCCACTGAAAATTGTCTAAGCCAAAAAAACCACAGACTAATATAGATCTATATATCTAATATATATATATATATATATGATATTAAAGAGGATAGGGATTCTCGGTCCGCCCCGAAACCCGTTGGTCACCTAATCCCATCGCGTCTTCATCTGTCGTAGCCGCGTCCGTCGGTCCGGGCTTCCGCGTCTGTCTGTCGTAGCCCCGCTCATGCTGAGCTGTTGTCGTACTTACCCGTACATGGATCTTCTCAGGAGAAAGGATTCCAAATACAATCGGAAACAGAGTTTCATAAGAAACAACCCGATGGCCCTCCCAATAATCTTCGACGGCCGAACAATCACGGCACAAGATAAAAATACTATCACACAAAGATACCAAATCGTTAATGGAATATCGATCTATTCGATTAATAAATCATCACCAATTCAAAGGATTTGCTGTGCCAGGATATGGAGAAGTGCTTGCGGAATCAAATAAAATTCAAATAGGTAAATTTCGTCGGCAGACAACAGGCCCACAAAAGTTAAAGGACTGCACGTGAGCTAGGCCCACCTACCCTCGCTTGTGGGAAAGAAGAACATGAGGTGTGGGAGCCACCGGTCGGCCTCTCCGCCACATCGTAGACCGTCTCTAGCGGATCATATATATGGAACACATATAATACAAAACAACATTGTAGCACCACTGTACACAGAATAGAAAGTGATTGAAATAACAATAGACAAACCCATTTAGACACCCCGCTGAAGATGGTCTCACGTGACACGTAACCGCTGGACTTACATATATGGATTTGCATCCATGCAAATTATTTTGATGCTGACACAACCCTGCAACTTGCTCTCCACGCGTTCCTTTGTTTACATATTTCTGTGGTGCATATGTCATCAATGATCGCTGAATTAATCAATTAATAAACACGCCATCCACGCGTTCCATATATTGTATTTAACTCAGATCACACATCTTAACTCAGATCACACAGCCAGCTCGATGCACAATATTTAAATCCCAGCAAGAGGAACACACCAGAGCAAAGACAGCATTACACACTGAGAGCAAGACACCAGAATGGCCGCTGTGACCACCATTGTTCCCACTGATGCTGAGCTGCTTCAGGCACAAGCCGACCTATGGCGCCACAGCCTCTACTACCTCACATCCATGGCGCTCAAGTGTGCCGTGGAGCTTCACATCCCAACTGCCATACACAACCTTGGAGGGGCTGCCTCTCTCCCGGACTTGGTAACTTCATTGTCACTCCCCGAGTCTAAGCTGCCATTCCTACGCCGCCTAATGCGGCTGCTGGCCACCTCGGGCATCTTTACGTCTGACAACAATGCAGAGGTGGAGACCTACCGCCTCAATCCGCTATCCTGGCTCCTTGTAGAAGGGGTGGAAGCTGAAGACCACACATATCAGAAGTGCTTTGTGCTCGGCACGGTCTCAAGGCACTATGTTGAGGCTGCCTTGTCCCTGGCAGACTGGTTCAAGAAGGACTTGCCCGTGCCGGTGCCATCGCCATTCGAGGAATTACATGGCGTGCCACTCCTCCACGAGGACACACCAAAGCTTGACCCAGAGCTCGACAGAATTGTCCATGAAGGTGTGGCAGCACATGACAATTTGGCAATTGGAACCATAATACGGGAGTGCAATGATATTTTCAAGGGTCTACAGTCATTGACTGATTGCTGTGGTGGAGATGGCACGACTGCGAGGGGGATTGTCAAAGCGTTTCCTGGCATCAAGTGCACTGTGCTAGACCTTCCAAAGGTTATTGAGAAAGCTCCAGCTGATGATGCTGTTAACTATGCTGCGGGTGACATGTTTGACTCTATCCCACCAGCTCAAGCTGTTATGCTCAAGGTATGAATTGAACACAGTTATTTCCCTCATATATATGCTTCATTACAATGAAAAATTCATAGAAAGGATCTTATTTGTCACATGCGTGTAGACAACCTTCTGCACAAAAATATAGATACTCGAAAAAGTAAATTATTAAACTTATATATCACTATTTATGTTGTACAAGCTTGTACTGCACTTCTGGGACGACGAGGATTGTGTGAAAATCCTGAAGAAATGCAGGAAGGCAATTCCTTCCCGAGAACAAGGAGGGAAAGTGATCATTATTGATATAGTTATTGGCCATTCCATGGATCCAACAATGTATGAAGCCCAACTCCTGTTTGACATGCTCATGATGGTCAATACCAGAGGCAGACAGCGCAGTGAAGACGATTGGCGTGAGATCATTCTGAAAGCTGGTTTCTCCGACTACAAGATTGTTAAGAAAATTGGAGCTCGTGGTATCCTCGAAGTTTACCCATAAGGCTGCTGCACGCACCTAAATATATATGCTCAGTGTTTGGTTCAGTGTTGACTGGGCGTTAATTGTGATGTGTGATGAAACAAATAAATGGAGTGTATCATTTCTGAACAGAGTTTCATTGGTCTCGAGAGCATAGAGCTGTCAGCTTTAATGTTCCGCTCTACCATAGCTTTAAGATCCATGCACCTTTTGCTTAGAATTGCAACACACTTCGTGCTTTCCTGTGTGCCAGTTGATTTTGTTTTGTTACTTGGTACCTCCATCAAGACCATATGTGATGGTTACTTGTAGATCTGTATACATGTAGCACCGCAATATGTTATGCAATCTGCAATGTATCATGTATATACCACTGCATGCATGTATGTACGGCAGTATGCCAATGCTCGATATAATAAAACAAGTAAAATTAACCGGTCGTCCTCAAACTTGTCTCGTCTCGGTGTTCCATCTTGGTCCCCAACATCTAAAATGCAGATTCATGTCCTCCAAACTTGCTAATTATATCACTTAGGTCCTAAGTCTTATAATCGGTGTGGCAGGTTGACTGAGCAATGATGTGGACGATGATATATGTGGAACCCATATGTTAGTCCCACATGCCTTCTCCACTCCTTGTATCTTCTCTCTCTATCTTCTCGCATCACCTCTCTCATTGGATTTCCTTCGGCACGCCAACATCACCACCTTACCTTGCTGCGTGCTGCCGGCCCTGGACCTAGGCCTGCAATACGCTGCTAGTGCCAGCCCCCTGCACATCGGATAGTTAGATCCATGTACTTTAACACTAGCCGCTCAAGAACTCGCCGTTGATTGTCTAGTTGATTTTCGGATTGGGGGGGGGGGGAGGGGGGTGTTCGGATAGTCTGTTCAGTTCATCTGATCTGCCCTTCTTATGAGCCCTCTACGTCGGTGTGCCTGTTTGGTCAGCACATTCCTCTAGGTCTTCGCTTCTCAACACTTCTGGTAAGGTGCTTAGTCCTTCGTCCTGCCACTATCCAGTCCTAGCTTCAAACTGTGCGGTTTGTTCAAACTTGGCTTGTCTTAAACTTCACATTTTTGATATCCTTTACATATCGTGGGGGTTCTGGAGTAATCTTCGGAGTTTTGGTAAAGCTCTTGTATGCTTTACTTTCCGTTGTAAGACTGAGTATGTTGGTTAGTGCGATATTTTATTTCGTTTTGCTGCATTAACTAATGCTAGGGTTGACTTTAGAAGTTCTACGACCAAACTAGTTTTCACTAGTTTCAATAATCAATCTTATTGCAAGAGGGAGAATTTTGCGTTCAAGCTCATCCTACTTGAGCACTTGGGTAGAGTGATACCTTGCCACACCTTTTTGGTTAGTAGGTCCAGGTTGTGACAATATGCGCGTGCCCATTGGACCCTATCATTTTGTAAGTCCATAAGCTACGACCGAGCTCATAAAGTACACACGTGCATAATCCTGGTTTACTATTGACCATCACATTAGCTTGACATAAGCTACTTTTTGGATCCTGTATAATTTTGCTATTTACTTGTATCCTAGTGTAGTAATCTAACAATAGTAATTCTAGAACTTAGTCTATTCTCCTCATGCTACAAGGCACCTACCTCTCTACTGATCCTTTAGTCACTAGCTAGTCCCGCACATTCACGTTATCTTGACATGGTTCACCACTGTTAGTCATTATATCATATTTCTATTATATAGCAGCAAGAATCCATAGACCTCTAATACTCTTTTATCATAGTGCTTTAATTTCTTGTAGAAATTTATGATACTCCAGAATTTCCAAGGTGAAGTGCTAACAATGGCGATGCGCTAGTGGAATACACTTATTCTTTGTGCTTCAGAATCTCCAACACTTTGTAACGTTTCAATTGGGTTGATTACTTAATCCTTTGTCCAATGTATTTTCATAATTCAGCAATTTAAGGATTGCCGATTCTAATTGATGGATCAAATTGAAGACACTCATTTTCTAAGGACAGTGATGGGATATTCAAAGACCTTCTCTCGAATTATAAGTGCCCTCTAAATATGTTTGTTGCATTGTGTGCATAGTTCATGAATACTCTCGTTTCGAAGGTAACAGGTCCCGACAACCAGCAAGCAAGTAATTAGGTAAAAATAACTAGCCAAGTTATACAAACGAAACTAAAAGTCACCATTCAACAATCCATATATCATTATTTACATGATATACCACCGAGTTAAATCTTGTTTATTTATTTTGACTAGTTATTTTCTGCATGGCGCCATATAATGCAGCACAGCCAATGAAAATTGAGGACTACATGCACTCTTCACGGGATGGAGGTAGTAGCATTAGGATAGTTCCATTAATAACCCATATTTCATATACTATCTTACTATTACTAATTAGAGGTTAAAAAATAAATACGAATTGCGAAGCGTGCTAGAAAACAAGATAAATTCTAGAAATTTCCATAAAAATTAGAAACACCTAGCCTTACGTCAAGCAGTATCAGATAATCCTAGCCATTTGATCTGTTATATTTTATAAAAAATTACCCACCATGCCATTATGAAAGGCCATTAAAATAACCTCTAAATTTACACATAAATTACACACCATGCCATTATGAAAGGCCATTAAAGTAACCCCTAAATTTGCATATAAATTACCCACCATGCCATTATCAAATATGAATTAAAATAACCCCCTAAATTTGCGTACAAATTACTTATCATGCCATTATAGACATTAAATTAAAATAATCCTAAATTTATAAATAAATTACCCACCATACCATTATGAAATATGAACTAAATAACTCGCTAAATTTACATATAAATTACCACCATACTATTATAAAAGATAAATTAAATTCACCATGTCATTATAAAAGATAAAATAAAATAATCACATCTAATATTTTATAGACTAAAATAAAATAACGTCTAAACTCTATACAACAAAATATGTTGATATAAAAAATTAAATAACAAAAATAGACACACATATATATGCTTTAAAATTATTAACTGCTGCTACTATTATCTATTAACTTTTAATACATATGTATATATCTACTAATAATCTAACCCGTGCGAGAGCACGGGTTGGTGGACTAGTTGAGGACTACCGATCGATGTTAGATGAAATACTGTCAGTCACGTAAGTGGCCATTTTTTTGTAGCACTATAATTGAAATTTATTTCCTGGTTTAATGTGGTACATCTATTATTTTGTTTTTAAATATGCAAATGTACCCATGTGCGTATTGTATTTGGAAAATGACATATCTGCGCCTCCTATGCATGTCTGGCAACCCGTACCGTTACGTGGAGAGGCAGGCAGCCCTGCGTCACACATATAAATTATGAACATGCATGCTTAACTGATTCAGGTGCTATAAATGCAGATAGCGCTAGATGTAGTAAAGAGACATCACTAATTAAACTAGGAGGGTGTTTGGATCAACTACAGCAAAATCAGCTGGTACAGACAGTTTTTAAACTAATGTTGCAGCGGCTACAACCGTATCTAGAGGTAGTAGAGACGGGTATACCCGTCTTAGAGGCGTAGCCATTTCCACCGTATCAAAGAAGTAGATGCGGTTGCGAAGACCGTGTCTATTATCATGAGACGGTTCTTCCACACGGTCCAAACCGTGGCTACAAGATGGACTCGAATTTAAAATTAAATTGGTACATACGGAGATGGCCGTTGGTAATTTAAAATCAACCATCTCTAGTTTGAGATGCCAATTTGAATTCTATCATGTTGACACGGTTTGCAGACAACTAGACATGGTTAATCCTGTCTCAACGTTATGCATAGAGACGGTTCGCAGAGGACTAACCACGGTTCATTCTGTCTCAATGTTTCATGTAGAGGTGTATTAATTTGCAGACACGGTTGCACCCGTCTCTAATCCATTCGACCACGTTTATTTTAGGCAACTAGAAGGCGGTTTTTTATTTCCTGTAGGCATGGCTACAAGCGTTGGAATTGCATGGTCAATATTTACACACAATATATTGATGATCAAATTAGAAAATTTGCCAATTTCGTGTCAACATTCCACCACTATTTATAGAACAAACAAGAATGGTGCAAGGTAAAACAATATACTGTATAATGTTCTCAATGGTATAAAACATAATTCGAATGTGACAAAGAAACAAACTATGGATTTGATTTAATAGTTCAGCAAATAAACTAATCTAAACAGTAGAACACCCAATGCAATGTGTCTTCACTAAACTAATTTTTTTAGCTTGTTTCTACGCTTCATCTGAAGATGTAGACTCTCCACCATCAGAGGAATTATGTGCTGCTCGAGTTGCACAGTTCTCGGCAAACTGCAGTACAAAACAAAGTATGTTAGTTTGCAATAAATACAGATGATAGTTAAAAGTGCCAGGCACACAAAATCAGATTGTTAAATGCTAAAATCACATAAAACAAGGATGAACATTAACTTAAGAAAAATCACAGTATGGTAGAAATGCAAGAACCTTATATTTGAAGATGGTATCCATGCTTAAATAATGTAATATCTTTTGAGTTCCATACCTCTTGAAGAAATCTTGGTGCTTGAGACATTAGATCCTCTTCTGGAAACTTCTTTTGCAGAAATGACATCACAAATTTCATGAAACCTTTAGCCTCTTTCCAGTTGCTAGTTCCTGGTGCACTACTTCCTGAGAAGTTCCCAAATCTCATGCCATAGTAATTAGAAGGAGTAATTGTTGAGCCCATTCCCCTAACTCGACCATTATGGTCCTTTCCAAAGGCAGTGTTCATAGCTTCCTCAATATCTTCTTCAGTTATATCACGGTCTAATCTTTTCTCAGCCAGTATCATGTACACTTCATTCTACATGTTTGTACAGTTTAGTAATATAAATCAATGTGCAACTTAAAATAAATGCAACTGATATATTAAGCCCTACCATTTTTTCTTCAGTTATGGAATTGACGTACGCGCCCTCCTTATTCTTATGGCATGCATCAAATAAAGTTGCACGATCAATCTCTTCTCCACACTTATCTTCCTACATGCATAAATCAGGTTATGGCTATTTTCTCCAAATGATTTAGCAAACAAATATGCATTTGAGAAGTAGGAACTTGTGGTAGAGAATTACCAATTCTTTTCTCTTTCTCGCAGTACTTGTTCTCCCTAATGTGTGTGGGTACTTAATGTTTTTTGCATTATCTTGGTTTGTCTTGCTCAATTCCTAATTAAGTAATAGACCATTAGCATAACCTAAGAAAATTCTCGTTCATTCAGAAAATCAAAACAAATACGTTACCTTTGCCTCATCAGAATACCAATAGGAAACAAGTGAAGCCCATTGAGATTCATCAATAGTTTCAGGAACAGTTTGTAGTACTCGCTCCAAAGGCAAGTTTGGCTTGTAAAGTTTAATCTTTAATTGTCTCTTGTATTGCCTCCATTTGTTACCCAATTGGTTTAGAAGCCATTTTCTTGCCTTAACATCAATGGCAACTTTTCTCTGGTCAAAAGAAGTTTGACAGTTAGGTATGGTTCACCTAAAGAATTATTTGAAACAATTTATTTCTTGAAAGGCCAGAACTGTACCTCCACTTCATCAATCATTTTTTTGTGGTACACTTGTTTGAAGACCTTGTGATTCCACTTGAGAAGATTCAGTGGAGCAAGATGTGGTTTTCTAACAACTGTACCCAAGTATGATCCCAATACAGTAGCTAATTTGGAGACAGGCACATTGAACCGATCTAGCATGACTACAATTCTAGTCCCTTCTGGAAGGCCCTCAACATCAGCCAATTTTGTATGTCCACGACATCTCTTCATGCGACTGTCAGCATTTACATAAATGAAATATTAAAGTACCAGTTTGTATGAGAAAGATTCTATATAAAAATAAATAAAATACTTTGGACTTACGGAATTCATAGAAGTTATTGTGCAGATCCTCCATAGTTATGTTCTGTCCATCAGAATTGTTTATGGATTCACTATTTCTTCGCATATCATTTATTTCTTCATTTTGGAAACTGTTCTCCACAAACTCTAAGTTTTGTATTCTTCTTGACATTGGTGCCATGTGCCACACCTATAAAAAAGGAGTAAGATGTTAGGCAGTAATTTGAATGAGGAAATAGCAACATTCTATGGATTAACTTTCTAATACTTCCACCTGGGCTGAAGTATATTCTTAGACATTTCCTGTTAACTAGCATATCAAAGAAAAAAAAGGCATGGAACATACACATGTATGCATGATTAAATAATAAAAATTACAAAGAACTTTCTATAAGTGTTCCATCAAAATGCTTAGGAATACTATGAAATGGCCTTGCAAAATGATTCTACGTATCATTTTCATCAGCACTATCTTCTGTCCTTCCCATGTCAAACAAATCTCTTGGTTTGACCCTGATGGGAATGCACCAGTCATTGTGTTTCCCATCTTGCACATAGAACACTTGTTCAACTTGAGACGAGAAAATAAACGGATCATCCATAAGCTTGTCACCAGTGTGTATTAATCGAGTGGACTTTAATAATGTAAATCCAAACTCATCCTGCTTCATGCCTGCACGGCGATGAACATCATACCAATCGCACTTAAATACGATGACTTTAAATGCTCCATTGTAATTCAGTTCTAGAATTTCGGTGATTCGACCATAATAGTTGGTGTCTACATCTTCAGAAACATTGACAACACCACTATTTTGCGTTTCACGATTATTCTCACGAGAAGTGGTATGGAATTTAAAACCGTTAATGGCTAATCCACTAAATTGTCGTCCCAAGTTACTAGGTTTCTCGGCTAGTCTTAGGATCTTCTCAGGGATGTCTGCATCACCGTTGTTTAATAGAAGACCTATAACACCATTATAGTTTAAATATTAATCATATTATATTTAGATAAAATAATTTTATAATATAGAATGTTTTCTAAAAAATATCTTTCAAGCTCTAACCTTCTGGTAAAACCAATCATGGAATTGCTCATTTATCAATTTTTCTGATTCTGCAGCATTAAATGTTGATTGCTTTCGCCTTTTCTTTTCTTCTTCCAAAAATTCTCTAAAACATTAATGGTTCATTTAGATATGGTGCATATTTCGTGTAAGTGTAGTTGATAATAGTTAGCATATTTATCTGCGATAAGATTCTATATCATCAATATGTCGTAACACATAACGATGTGCTTGAATAAGAGTTTTGGCATCTAGTCTCACATTTTTTACTGCTCCTATGGGCTCTCCAAAACTATCAAATAGGTATCTATGCTCCTCTGAATCTGTCTCCTCAATGCTAGAATTGCGTATATCTTTTAGAAATTCTGAACAGAATGTAAAACACTCATCTGCTATGTACCCTTCTGCCATACACCCTTCAGGTTGTGCACGGTTACGCACGTACCCTTTCAAACGAACAAAATACCTGAATAATTAAATTCAAGCAAAGTATTTAGTATGACAAAATATATATGAATAATAAACACTCGACAAGCTTATGGATTTACCTCTCAAATGGATACATCCATCTGTAGTGCACGGGACCACCTAACTTAGCCTCATCCAACAAATGTACAATTAAATGAACCATCAGAGTGAAGAAGGATGGTACAAATAATTTCTCCATCTTGCATAGTGTCGGCACAACTTGTTCCTGTAGATTCTCAATTTCAGATATGTCTAACACCTTAGAGCACAATGACTTAAAGAAATTAGATAGTTTAACAACAACGGACATGGTATCCTTGCTGGGGTAGCAGGTCCGTAATGCTACTGGAAGAAGGTGCTCCATTAAAATATGGCAATCATGGCTTTTAAGGCCAGTCAACTTGAAGGCTTTTATGTCAACACACCTTGAGATATTGGATGCATACCCTACAGGTGTTTTGATGTTTTGAATAGTTGAACAAAGAATCTCTTTCTTCTCTCTTGACATTACAAAGGGAGCTTTAGGAATGTCATACCGACCATTCTCAAGTAATTTTGGATGCAGATCGTGACGTATTCCTAACTATGTATTCTCAAGTAATTCACACCGAGACAGTATTTAATATGGGCAAAACAAAAACTATGTACCCTAATTAAGGACTTCTTGGTACGTGGAATCATGTCCAAAACAACGAGAATTTCGGACCTGGAGGGAGTAGCAATTTTCATCGGATAGGGTATTTTTTTTATCAAAATACAGCTACTTTGGTCACCTAACCAATAAAAACTCACAAAAATGGTTTCCCCATCCCGTGGCGTTTGCCATGTGTAGTGCTCTGAACACCTGCTTATACTTTATATCAAAACCATATCAACTATAGCATTCTTACTATTCATGTGACCTTAATTAAATCTCTTAGCATATATCTGAACATCCAGATCTCCCGATTCTTAGAGTTAGAGCATCTCTCTATTTGACTCCTTGCTACCTCAGCCACCTACGTTTTTCAGTGGAACGCACAGGAAAGGCATAAAAAAGGGATGCGCCATCAGAGAATGGTCATCAGGAAAGACGTTCCAACCGATTATTGGAAGTTCGAACTTTTCCTGACGTCATGGACTGCCAGGGAAGTTCTAACATCTCCCATCGGCCACAAACCACAAATAAAACTTCAAGCTTTCCGTGTCGGCCACGAACCGCCAGACATGACAAGCAAGCATTTGGGCCTACAATTCTTACCATTTAAACCTTATAAAATTAAATCGGTGACGAAACTCACATTCTGCGGAGGAAATTAGTGAATAACCAACAAAATTCACGTAATCATCCAATTAGGCAATATATATGTTGCAGAAATATATTATCACTAGCAAAATACCCGTGCGTTGTGATGGTTTGCGAGCATAATTTAAGATGGTGTCATTTTGGTTAGAAATAATATTTTTTACCTTCTTGGCAATATATAGAACGTAGAAACCGAAGTCCGTATGTGACCTGGGCGTCCGTTTTCGTGTGGCCTATTCTTACCATCAGAATCGGGCTTGCGAATAAATTCTCCGTTGACTGCGAGTGAATTTTAGAGTGGTTTCATTTCGATTGAAAAAGGTTATCATTTTAGCTTTTCATAGATATACAGAACGTTGAAAACGAAGTACGTATACGATTTGTGCGTTCGTTTTAGCGTGGGCTCTTTCTATCGTCCGAATCAGGCTCACGAATAACTTCCACGTCATATTGTTTCGACGATTTCCGTTGATTACAAGTGAATTTTAGAGTAGTTTTAATTCGATTGGAAAGGCTGCCATTTTAGCTTTCTATATATATATAAAACGTTAAAAACAGAGTACGTATGCAACTTGGGCGTCTGTTTTAGCGTGGTCTCTTCCTGCCGTCCGAATCGGACTCGTGAATAACGTCCATGTCATATTGTTTCGACGATTTCCGTTGACTGCAAGTGAATTTAGGAGTGATTTCAGTTGAGTTGGAAAGTTTATCACTTTAGCTTTTCATCGATACACAGAACATCGAAAACGGAGTCCGTATGCGACCTGGGCGTCCGTTTTCACGTGGATTCCTCCTGCGGTCCGAATCTGATTCGTAAATAAATTAAATTTCAGACAAACGAGGCCTACATGTAAGATACGTGAGGTCGGACCGCAGAATCATTCCTTCTTTTATTGTTAGGTGAAGATAATACCATCGCGAAATTATACATATATAAAATCATTGCTGCTGCACATTACATGCTAGCTAACAATTTGAAAAATAGAAATTCACCTTACCGTTTCTTGGATGTCATAATGTTCTTGTACACAACCGGCTGACACAATCCAAGGACACCACGACACAAGGTTACTCATCAATAGACAACAGCCATTGCTATTGTTGTTTAGGTTGGCTCTAAACCATGATTGGATCCATCTTCTATGCTTCTCAACATCCAAAGAAAGATAAAAAGAACAACCCATGATGAGAAGTAGTGTACCAATGACAATTTCCGCTTATTGATCAAAATATTTGGCTACAAATATACAGAGTATTGTATTACTTTTATATTTCCATGACTTTTCTTGCTTCTATCATAGCAGAGTCTATGCTAGCAGGCCGTACAGCTTATAGGTCACTTATTTCTTGTTAGCACAAGCTATGCCACCAACATAATGTATCATATCAGGAGTATGGAGCAATCATTAGGTGTACCCCTCCAAAATTCTTGAAAACTTTGTTTTGTAACTCCGACTCTACTAATCCTTGTTATTTGCGAACTGTGATATTGTGATAATTTAGCCACTTTTATGTGATTATTTGTGCATTTCAGTCCTTGAAGTAGTAAAGTTAGGTTCCTATGGTATACCTAACGGACTATTGGTCTTAGCTTGATTCAAGTGTGTGATATTGCACTTGAGTTAATTTGGGCCGTTCCTCCACATCGTCACAGATCTCCAATTGCTATGCTCTTGTGCTACAGCAACATATATTTGGTTGGGTCTCCAATGCCTCTTGTTGTGTGATGTCAGCTGGCGCACACCTTGTCTGTCAATGTGTCTTTTATTCAGCCATGATAGTCTAGTGGGCTTCTGTTGAGCCACAATGAGATGTACTCCCCTATTTAAATACAAGTAGCGGTTAATTTCTTTCCACAACTTCAGTCGTTTGTCTTATTAAAAATTTGATGCAAACATATAAGAAAACAAGTTATGCTAAAACTCACTACAAGATAAAACAAATCAAAATAAAATAACTAATAATTTATAATTTTTTAATAAGACAAATAATTGAAGTTGGGATAACAATCAACAACAACAACAACTTATATTTAAGTACACAAGGGGCAAATTCATTGGACTGAAAGTGGTTATTATGGAGATCTACCTAGTTGAGGGCCTCAGCAGCAGCCCTGGTCCATCCATCTGCCACGAGGACGCATGCTCGAGCCTGTCACGTGGTGGCACTTAAGGGGTCAGGGATTTGGTATTCAGACCAAATGGGCCAAATTTCGGTGCATTCGTCAATCTCGGCTGGGCTCGAAGCAAAATCGACGTGGGAAATACTATTTGGCCCAAGTTGAATTTTTTGCTGGGGCAAGTTCTAAGCAAGCCCATGGGTAGCTTCTGTGGCCACTTATAAAAGCCCGAGCCACATCCTAAGGCTACCATAGGTGGCTGTCCTAGTGCCGCACTCACCATCAAGGCCTGGCTATGTTTGCTCGCCGGTGAGCTAAAAGGATGTTTAGAGACCCCTTGGTCCCCGAACACGCTAGCACTTCATCGGACGATCACCTATTAGCTAGCTCAATGGCCTTAGCTTTCGCCATTGCTCGATTTGTTCCATGGTTGCGCTTGATTCCATCACCTCCCCTAAACCTAGTAGGCGATTGAGCTGTGACTATGAGCCCCTGATCACAAGCACGAAACAGCCACCGTCGAAAGGTGTGGCGAGGCGGAACTTGATACAGTACAACACATTAGCTAGCAGTGAGCGGCACGACTGCCGAAAGGCGCAGCCGCATGGTCCATGTGAACAGTAACGTGGTTCACCACTAAGGCTACGTCCACGGGATCGTCACTAAAGACAACCTCAGAGCTTGGCACCAAAACTTTTCCGATCAACATCTCACGCTCTCCACCAAGTGGCTCCTAGCAAGTAAAGGCTAAGTGCCACCAAACTACCGAGGCTTAGCCACCACCACTATCTCTTTGTTACAAGACACCAGATTCTTCACTTTGGAGTTTGTAGGAACTCCTCATCCCCGCACAAGTTGTCGCTGCCACTCCACAACAAGAAGGAGGGTATAGTAATGAGTACGAGTGGCTTTACTGCAGCCAAGACTTCTCCACTAGCTCACACAGGAGATACACTCAAGAAGAGCTCGCAAGCTCACTCTCTCTAAGCTCTAACTAGCTTGGATCATGCACTAAGGTCGCATACAGTGGTTGGAGTGGATGATATGCTTGGAATACTCATCTACACTTGTTGTAGTCTTCAGTGTCACAAACTCACTTGAAATAGCTAGGTGGAGTGGCTTATATAACCCCTAAACATGAACTAGTCGTTGGCCAAAAGGCTATCAGAAAGTGCATAGACCATATAGTTCGGTCTATTCACTTTGGTATACTTCGGACAATACGGTCCGTTGTACTTACGAACTAGCCATTGCCAAGAGTCCGATGTATAGGACAGTCTCACAAAATGTACAATACGGTCCATGTAACGCATCCACTTATTCAAACTTCACACCCTTAGGAAACTTGACCCAATGTATAGGATGGTTTTCAAGATCGTACCATGCGGTCCGTTGTAATTCTTCGCAGCTTCAGTCTTCGTACGCTCGGCCATCTTTGTCCGTTCCATCACTTCTGTTGTTGCCTCCTCTAAAGTTGTTCGGTCCGTTATTTCTTTAGGAGTTTAGACCGTACGGTCTTCGTAACCTGAAAGGCTTTCGGATCTTCACTTCCTCAGCCAGAATGGTCTGATGTTTAGAATGGTGTAGCTAATCCTACCATCCGGTCCATTGATCTTGGTCGCTGCAGATTCTTGACAGCTTCCGGAAAATAGGTCCGGTGGTTAGTCCGGTCTCTCTGACCCTACTATCCGGTCCTCACAACCCTGTGATGTTTCAGGGCGCTGCTCCATTGCAGAACCCCCATTGGGGTGGTCCTTCGGGTTTTGCTTTTGGCTTTTTTTTTTCTTCATCCCTTGGACCTAAACACCTGAGAACGTGCATTTTTTATTAATCTAAGTGTTGGTTGTCAATCAATCGTCAAAACATAACTATGAAAATATTGCATAAGAGGCCATTTTTTCTAACTGTGTCCCTCCTCTCCTACTCACAGCAGATCCCGACGTCCCCGTGTAGCCGTCGCCTTTTTGTCCTAGCGCGGTAAGCTGGTAGTTGGGTTGCGGCGCGCGACAGCGGCGCGGTAGTGGGAACGAGTACATACCTCTAGACATGGGGGACGCTAGGAGAACGACATTTTAGGGGGCTCGGTGGAGTGGCCGGCTACGGCAGATTTTCCTACAGAGGTTCACACTTTAGCTTTGGGGAGGAGCGTAGAGGAGTGGACTACAGATGGTCTTAGCACTTCGAATGTTTTTATTTATTATTTCCTAGTAAACATTTAAGCGACCGTAATGATGATAGCCGAGCATATATGCGGCTCTTTTTAGAGGTCGCAGTTACGAAGGACAAAAACAAAAACTCAGGGAATGTTTGGATTCAGGAGCTAACATTTAGCTTCCGTCGTATCGGATGTTTGACGCTAATTAGAAGTATTGAATATAGTCTAATTATAAAACTAATTATACAGATAAGGATTAAATGACATGATGAATTTATTAAGCCTAATTAATCTATGATTAGCAAATATGATGCTACATTAATCATTCGTTAATCATAAATTAATTATGCTTAATAAATTCGTCTTATTGTTTAGTCCTTGCCTGTGTAATTAGTTTTAAAATTAAAATACTTTTAACTAGCATCCAAACATTCGACGTGACGTGGGTTAAGATTTAGCCTCCGTATGGAGCACCCCCTCGGTAGCCGTAGTGTTCTTTGGGGCCGTCGAAGACCACCTCATCACTACAGCAACAGATGATTTTTTTTCTGGGGCCAAAAGCAACACAAGATAACAAAAAGGGCTGAAATGAGCACATGGCACGTGAGACAGCGGGGGCATCGCGTGCAGCCCCCCTGGCAAAATAGCATGTCCGAACATACGCTTTTTAAGAACATATCATCATAATTCATCCTTTGCCTCCCCTCAAATTGGTTCTTCTCTTAAGTTCCTTTTATACGAATTAGAAATACTAGTTCATGAACCCATACTCTTGCACATGTTAGAAATTTAAAAGGTATATGTATTAGAAGTTGATAGATGATTTTAATAATGGGAGCAGCTGATAATTTAAAACATATACACACACATATACATATCGATTTTTAGTTATTATGTTTTATAACAACATGGGTTTGTAATTTAGAGTTTAGATGCTAGTTTATTTTATTTTTAATAAAAATAGAGGTGATTAATTTAATTTTATTTTATAATGACATGGTGAGTACTACAACAAACCCCTTAATGGACCATTGAAAAACAGTCACAAAGCGGCATCTGCGACGTTTTAAAATTTGGTTATGTATTGAGCGTAGTAGATTAACTTGCATGATGTTTAGATAAAAACATCATGGATCGTTTCAATCTGTGACGTTCCTTGACCGTCATAAAATAGCTTTGGGCCCTCTTAGTCCAGCCCAACTCCAGATTTGATGACGAACATAAATGTCATAGATTGTTGCCATGCAGGATGGATATCAGTCATGGATTGAATGGCCCCATTACCACTAGACAGATTGCGTGGCGTTGCTACCAGCATGGCTGCTAAAATGGTCATCGCAGCCCATTTCAAAAGATTATATTAGGCTCAGTGCATGTCCATTTTTCGTCCAATTCTAGTTATTTTATAATGTATTACAAGATTTGTCGTAGTGTTTATATGTAAATTTAGACGGTCATTTTTAATTCATTTTTCGTAATATCATGATGTGTAATTTATATATAAATTTTAGGGTCATATTTTATTTCATCTTTTATAATGACATAGTGGGTAATTTATAAGCCAATTTAGACGGTTATTTTAATTCATCTTTTATAATGGCATGGTGGCACTTTTTTTAGAAAACATAATAGATCTAATGACTGTTTATTATAGCTATCTGATGGTTGACCAGATGTTTCTGATTTTTGTGAGAATTTTAAAATTTATCTTTTTTTCTATCGTGTTTGGTAACAATCCACATGGAGGTTTAGAAAGAGTTTCAAATAAGTAATATAGTAAGATAAGATCTCTTTACCTTTGTTTTGCTCCTCAGGCTAGATTAGGGTCAAACTCTAGAAGCTGTATCTCAAGCAGGATAAAATGGCCAAGGATCCAAATGCAGTTGCTGCTGCTGATCCACACCCAAGGAAAGCAATATTAAGGATTTTGCAATATTTTATTTAAAAAGCAAAGCTGCCAATAATATGTCAGAAGCAAATGATTACCTTTTCAGATTTTGAGGCTGCAATGGTGTTCCTTCCTTTGGATAGGACTGCTCTGGCCGCGGCCGACATACTTGGTATTCGTCGCTATGGACTGCTCTCATCTCTGATGAAAAGCTTTTGCAGCCGACGCATAGATGGCAACTGGACGATTGCACTTAGGGCCGCCGGCTAGCGATGCACTTTGGTAGATGGATTAATGGATTAGCGTGACAGATGGCAGCGTTTGCGCGGCGGATAGGCTGCACGATTAGATAGGACTAAGAAGGTTAGTATCTGATGGCTACGATGATTACATATCGTAAATAGATGGTCACATGATGTTTTGTTTTTTTTAGAATTTTTAGGATTTTTTGGTCCTCGTGAGAATGAAAGTGGAGACTTTAAAAGTAACCTGTTATAGTAATAGTAAGATAGGTAAAGTGTTAGAAGCAGTATAGATTTAGAATGGTCTTGTATGAGAATATACTGGTCATCAAATTCGGGAAGACTACGTACCGAAGATGCACTGACTGCTAGTTTATCTCTAACATTGAACATTTCCATATTCAATGTTTGCTTCCTTAGTTTCTTTTATATAGTTTGCTGGGACATGGCGACGTGCACTCTGCAATGGCTTATTTAAGAAACCAGGCAGTACAAGTGTACAATACAATGCATGGCAGGTCCATGTGCCATAGTTAACTGTCCTAGACAGAGGAGGATGTTATTTGTCACGTCGGTGGAAGAATAATTGGGCCACTTTATTGCCGGTGCCGCCCTGGCTCTGTTATCTCCGCTGCTGCGCCTATCATAAGAGATGCAAGTCTGACTACTCATAGGCTTTACGACATAGCCATGTAACCTATGCAAAAATAATTCGTTATCAAACCCACGAATAGTCCCATTTATCCTGCCTGTCATCTGTGACCTTCGTGGAGCCGAGCTCTCCCACCCCTCGCGCCATCCGTCGCCCCCATCAGCTCTGTCTCCATGGGTCCAGCTACTAACTCCGACGTCTTCTCCACTACCGGCGGCGACAGTCGACCCCAACAACTCCCTTCACCTCATTATCTAAAAAAACAACTCCCTTCACCTACTGCGAACTGCTGCCATGGCTCGTGGGGAAGAATAACATGAGGTGTGGGCCCACCCATACATGATACATTGGACTTCCGTACATGATTGCATCCCTGCAAATTGTTTTGATGCTGCACATTTCATCAGTGATCTCCGAATAATAGTCACGCCCTCCACGCGTTCCATGTATTTTATTCAATTCAGATCACAGAGTCAGATGGATGCACAATATTTAAACCATAGCAAGGAACACACCAGAGCACAGACGCCATTACACACACAGAGAGCAAGACACCAGAATGGCCGCCGCTGGTTCTCAGTCCACCATAGTTCCCAGTGATGCTGAGCTGCTTCAGGCACAAGCCGACCTATGGCGCCACAGCCTCTACTACCTCACATCCATGGCGCTCAAGTGTGCCGTGGAGCTCCACATCCCAACTGCCATTCATAACCTTGGAGGGGCTGCGTCGGTTGCTGACTTGGTAACTTCATTGTCCCTCCCTGAAACCAAGCTGCCATTCCTACGCCGCCTGATGCGGATGCTGGTCACTGCCGGCATCTTTAGGTCTGACAACAACGAAGAGGTGGAGACCTACCTCCTCAATCCACTGTCTTGGCTCCTTGTAGAAGGGGTGGAAGCGGAAGACCACACGTATCAGAAGTACTTCGTCCTCGGCACGGTCTCAAGGCACTATGTTGAGGCTGCCATGTCCCTGGCTGACTGGTTCAAGAAGGACTTGCCCGTGCCGGTACCATCACCGTTCGAAGAATTACATGGCGTGCCACTCCTCCATGAAGATACACCGAAGCTTGACGAAGAGCTCGACAAAATTGTCAATGAAGGTGTGGCAGCACATGACAATCTGGCAATTGGAACCATAATACGGGAGTGCGGTGATGTTTTCCAGGGTCTACAGTCACTGACCGATTGCTGTGGAGGAGATGGCACAACTGCTAGGGCCGTCGTCAAAGCTTTTCCTGGCATCAAGTGCACTGTGCTCGACCTTCCAAAGGTTACTGAGAAAGCACCAGCGGATGATGATGCTGTTGTTAGCTATGTTGCAGGTGATGTGTTCAACTTCGTCCCACCAGCTCAAGCTGTGATGCTCAAGGTATGAATCCGAGAATTATTTATGTCTTATGCTTCATTACAATGAAAAAAAAATCAGAAATAGGATTTCGTTTGTCACATATAGACTAAACTTTTGCCTTAAGATTTACATACTCGAATATCAATTACTCCACTAAACTAATATGACACTATATATGTTCTGTAAGCTTGTGCTGCACCTCTGGAACGACGAGGATTGTGTGAAAATTCTGGAGCAATGCAGGAAGGCAATTCCTTCGAGAGAAGAGGGAGGGAAAGTGATCATTATAGAAGTCGTTGTTGACCATTCCATGGAGCCAATAATGTATGAAGCCCAACTGCTGATGGACATGCTCTTCATGGTGAATTGCAGAGGCAGACAGCGGGGTGAAAATGATTGGCGCGATATCTTTATGAAAGCTGGCTTCTCTGACTACAAGATTGTGAAGAAAATAGGGACTCGTGGTATCATTGAAGTTTACCCATAAGGCTGCACACATCCCTAAATATGCTCAATATGTGCTTCAGAACGATGTGCTGTAATTAAATAAATGGATTGTCTGGTTTCCTCAGCAGAGTTTCAATGGTTTTGAGAGCATACCTGTTTAGCTTTACTATTCCGCTCTACTACTTCTATTTCGAAGTAGAATAAACATTTAGGTTAATCATGTAAATTCATGGGGCTCACGAATTTAGGTTAAATTCGTGGTCTTGCGCGAGGCTGACAAATTTAATTGTGTTCCACGGTTAAATTCGTAACCCGTGCTAGTTTTTTTTTTAAGACTAGTGGTCGACCGCAGCGCTGGTGCAGGTTCCGGGGCGGCTCAACGCCGTCAAGGCGGACGGGGCAGGAGGCGCTGTGGTCGACAGTGGCAGTGGCGCGGTCGCGCAGCAGCACGGCTGGCTCCATGGCGTCGAGCCGGAGGGGGCAGAAGGAGGCGTCGTGGATGACGGCAGCGGCAGCGTGGGCGTGGAGCAGCGCGGGCTTCGGGGCTGGCTCCATGGCGTGGCGGGAGGCGTGGAGCAGCGTTGGCTCCGGGGCGACGGCTGCATGGGTGCGGAGTAGCGCGGGATCTGGGGGGCGACTCCATGGCGTCGAGGTGGCAGCCGCACGGATGTGGAGCAGCGCAGCGGGGCAGAATCCGAGGTGGCTCCCCATTGCGTCGAGGCGGAGGGGGCTGGGGGCGATCGCATCAGAGAGTCTGGGCAGCTATGGCCTTAGCTCCGATTTGGGGGAGCTTAAATAGGTTTGATTAAATTCGTGGGCCTGATTTAGCCCACAAATTTAACTATTTCTTGAAAATTTGATGGTGTGTATTTATAAATTTGTGGGTTCTTAATAATGCAGCTCATAAATTTAGTTTGAATAAATTTGTGGGCTAGCTTTAATTAAGCCTATGAAATTAAAAATGTCCACGAATGTTTGCACATTTCCGTAGTGTCTCCCCAGCGGACCTGCTGAGGAGATAATTGGGATGGCCCTGGTGGTCGATCCAACCACCCCGATGGCCCGATGACGACGAGCCTGCCTGGCACATGGTGACCTTGATCAGGGCGCCCATGGGTGGCTGGCATAGTCCCACGCTGGCAATCAAGGCATGGCTATTATCTGCTCGCCGGCCGATCACTAATAAGAGGAAGTTTAATTAGAGACACCCCTTGGTACTCCGGTAATGCCGTCACACTGTCATACTCTACATCAGATGATCAGCAAGCTGTTCGAGCCCGGCCTCGTTCGCCATTGCTCCATATGTTCCATGGTTGCGCTTGATCGATTCCACCACCTCCGATCTCCCCTAAACCTAGCAGGCGAGCTGTGAGCCCATGATCACGAGCATTGAACAGCCACAATCCAAATAAAAGGTCCGGCGAGGCGGCCCTGCGCACAGCACACTAGCTGTGAGCGGTGCCTTAAATGTATTTCTATATATGGCTTGCTGTACCATTACGTGGAGAGGCAGCCCGGCCCAGCTGCGAGCTTGTGTCACACATAAGTTTCAGTTAAGCATGCATGCTTAGTCATATGGGCAGCAAGCCGGTTCTGTAATTAAGAGCAACAGAGACACCTCGCGTACATATATATCAAGCACCGAATGCCCGGCCGGATGAACGACGACAGTGATCTGAGCCCTTGCCCTTCGTCGCATGAATGGGCCAGGGGCGTGGCAATCAATCGTCATCTATGATAGCGTTTTTAGACCAAAGGCCCACGGCCCAGCTTATATTGAAAGCTCTATAAGCATAGTTAAGGCTGGGGATACCAGCTTACAGTAACCAACATCAACCAATCGACAGCGAAAGTATGACCACAAAAAAATAGTCTCACCAACCAGGAAGGAGAACCCAACTCACAAACAGCACTAAGAAAAACTAAAACAGCAAGAAAAAAAACTATTTCAACCACCCAAAAGCTTCAGTCACAGCCCCTCTCTTTCAGCAGAAATCAGAAATCACACAGCTTCTACCAACGCTGCGATCCCCTCCATCAGATGATCGACGTCTTCCTGAAGATCCTCCAGCTTCTCCTGCATCTTCATCCACTGTTTCATGTATCCAATTACCTGGTAAGCCAAATTTTCAGATTTGAAGTGAGAATATTATTAAACACCCAATTATTTCTAGCTTTCCAAAGAGTCCAGCATATACACTAGCAACTAAGATAAGTCCAGAAGATTTCATCACATTTGCAGACCCCAAGGAGCATTTCAAATTTTGAAAAGAGGTCGGATTGCACTCCCATTTCAAGGTATCTCTAACCCAACACCACACAAACACAGCCACTGGACATCCAAAGAGAATGTGGTCGCTAGATTCCTTCTCCCCACACAACTTGCACAAAGGTGATCCTTTCCACTTCCTTATCACCAACTGTTCCGCTGATTGGATCCTATCTTTCACTGCTATCCATATAAAGATTTTTATTTTCAGCGGCAAATGCTCTTTCCAGATTTGCCTGTATTTGTTTGTCACTCACACCCCCATCCATCGTGAAATTGTACAGAGACTTCGTTGAAACTTTTCCTGATTTCTCAAGCTTCCAGATCGGTTTATCTCTGCCCCCCCCCCCCCCCCCCCCCCAATCAAACTCACTTCTACTAGTTGGTCTATCATTTCCCTCCATTCTCTCATATCACTTTCTGTCAGTCTCCTTCTAAACTCAAACTCCCAGCCTCTAGCATCTATGATAGCGTTAACAGAGATATATCGCGTGTGTTGATTGCTCTGTTGTTACTCACCATGTACGTATGTACGTATATTTTGTACTCCATTTTATACGTATTAACTATCTAAAAATATACGTCATCAACAACAACTATATATAAAAACATTCGTACGTGTTGGGTTTGCACTTGTAAAATATAACAGCAAATTTTAGAAATATATATATGGGTACACTAAAATATATTATATCGAGCATTGTAATAGTCACATTAACTCTCGTAAATCTCAGGGAAAACTGAATTGTGTGTCTAGTTTGCCCTCCAATTTGTGTCAGTGGCCTCACAATAGTACACCGATCATGTGAAAAAACAAATCATTGAACTCTATAGGAGCTAGCTAACACATGTCCACATAGAACCACAAAAAGTTTTCAGGGTGATGAAACTAGACTAGAGCTATGCATTTATTTTAATGCATGGTTGAGCATTAGGAGCTCATGTTCCTCGGAAACCTCCCCCATACCACCAATGGTAGAAAGGAATGGCAGTTAACTTTTGTGTTCTCGTGGAAAATGGATGTATTATTCATTTTCAGATGTTTATGTAAGTTCTGTACATGAAAGAATGAAAAATTCTGGTTTTGTCCTAATTCAAACTATCATAACTTTAACCAACAAGTTTTATTAAAACATATTACAAACTATTCTACCATATTATTATTCATTAGACTTGCTGTGAAAATATATTTTCACTGTATACATATTTGATAGTATAAATGTTGTTACATTTCTATATAAATTCGGTCTAACTTACGATTGTTTGGTTTTGGATATAATTTTATTCTTTCATGGATGGAGGGAGTATTTATTTCCAAATTTCTTGGAATATTAAGGTTTGGTTGTGTAATTTAATTGCACATAATGAGATTTATTGTATTTAGTCCTCACTGGCATAACTTGTGGTGCAGAAAAATTAACTCACTACTAGACATCTTTGACGGCAATAGGTTACAATAATTGACGGTGACGAGGACAGCAACCATGCATTAATGATGACTATCACTAACTGTTATAGTCCATCCGTTTACGAATATATGACGTGGTTGACTTTTTTTTCAAAACATTGATTGTTCGTCTTATTAAAAAAAAGCAGAAGTTATCATTTAATTTTGTTGTCATTTGATTTATCACTAAATGCAGTTTGAGTATGATGTATAATTTTACATTTTTAATAAATTTATTGAATAAGACGAAGAATTAAAGTTTTGGTAAATAGTCAACCAATCGCGTCATATATTTGTGAATGGATATATTATTTATGAGTTGGAAATATATTTACACTGCCAGTGGATAATATGATCCGTCGGCATCTATAAATTATATCCGCCCAATTGTATCTGCAACCGGCTTTGTTATTTGCCGGGGGGGGGGGGGGGCATGATGCCACTCTGATCCCCTTTTCCCAGTGGGAGCCACATAAGAGCATCAATGACAAGCATACAGACGAGCTAGGAATGACAATGACACCAACTCTCTACCACACCTTAGTACAAGGTACGCCCAACCACATTACTACAGTCATGAAATGAATTTCTACCAAGAGTTAACATTTAAATTCCACGTGAATAGAATGACACTACACTACTAGAGAACAAGCCATCACTCTCGGTTGGGAACCCCCCCTTCAGCCGCCTGTATTCTCTACCGGGACTTACAAAACTGGGACTAAATCCCTCAGCATACAGTCCCGGGTGCATGGCCTGGGACTAAAAGCACATATAGTCCCGGTTGGTAAACTAGGTTCACCCGCGTCAGCAAACGATGTGGCAGCACACGTCCTTTAGTCCCGGGTGGTTTTACCAACTAGAACTAAAGGTGATAAGGCGCTACACGTGGCTGCGCCACTTTAGCCCCGGTTGGTATTACCAGTTGGGACTAAATCAGCAGTGTTCGGTTTTTATTTATATATAAATCTGCTACATATATGTATATTTAAATCTATTAGACATATTTAAATACATTATAAATGTATGTAAATGTACATATATTAGCCATAAGTAAAGGACAATACATTTGTATAATCTTTCTGACTACACAACTAACTACAAAATATATACAATGTCCAACTACATTCTTTCTCAAGAACAACTATAAGTGCGCCTTATGGACTTGGTACATAATCATCGGGTGGTGGAAGCGGTTCTCCAGTATCATAAAACTCTCTGGTGTCGAGGATGATCTCCTTATTTATGAACCCAATAAGACCTTCTTGGACTGCCTTGATCTTTTCTTCAGGAAGGAGTTCATCATTCAATTTTAGCATCTATCATTTGATAAAAAAACAATCAATAACATAATAAATCAGAATGCTAAGACAAAAATTTTGAGATTGTGGCCGATGTTTACATACAATCATATCTCGTTGTCCCACCATATTGTGCATGAACTCACAAACATAGTATCCACATACATTGGTGTCTGGACCCTGTCTATAACACTAAAAGAACAAAAGTCAGTACACATTATTGTTAAAGAAGATACGACATGCATGTGGTCATGCGTTCATACCGGAAAGTTTGGTCTAAGCGTAAGTTCTTCTCTAAGGCTTGGCTAGGTTCTGCGTAGTTCTCTCCATGAACTGCACATGAAAATGGATGACAGAGTTGAGATGATGAAATGCCATGAATATATTAGATAGTTGTGATGAAATGATATGAAATACTTGTTATGGACATTGATGGCTTTGTCTAGTCATCGGTTGGCTTCCTCATGGAGTCGAGCATAGTAATAGTTCCCCTTTCCATCCCAATGACAAGAAGTATCCGGTGAAAGCTAAACAATTAAACGTAGAGAGCATATTAGATGAAACAATTATAAATGGATAAGGTACGATGCACGAGATAATAGACACTAACTCCCAGTTGTAAGGTAGAAGTATGAATTGCTTGAAATGTTGGTTGACAAAAAACTTTACAACCCTCTTCCTTACATCCTCACGATGGTCCAATATGGTCTTCTGGTTAATCACAACAGGGTCCATGAAGCCCACATCGTAAATGCCGTCTTTACAGCACCTTTGAATCTCCATCCTGCAATCGGTGCAAAGTATGTGTGAGGATGACACAAAAATGATGAATATATAGACGAAGGCTAAGGAGAGATGCATGAAAGCACTTACAGAAACTAGCAGCTAACGAGAGAAATGTCGAGGGCGCCTCGATGGTATATCTCATAAATATCTTTGAAGTCCAGATACAAGAGTTTAATGCCATTGAAGTAGTCTTCGTCTTTCAAACGCACAACAATATAGTGGTGCGGATCGCTCTTTGATTTCTTCATGTACCAAACATGTAATCTACGCATTTGTGTTGGCAGATCCTTAACAAACTCTGGCATGATTAGTGGCTTTCCACGCTCAAATTTCCAAACTTCTTCCGCCTTTTCAAGTTTGGCCTGCCCCAGTAGCTGCTCTACCGTAATGCCAAATTCTTTAGCCGCCCTTTCCAGCTGTCTGGGGACATGTCAAGAGTAGCTTGTAGCTGTTGCGGCTCCTCATTGATCTTACGACGCTTTTCCCCATGACATTTCTTTTTTGTGCGATCATAGTCTGATAGAACTTGTTTCTGGACTGGTTTGCTCATTTTAACAAAGAAGGCTTTCGAAGTCGGATCTATCGGTGTTTTTTTCGGAGGACTTCTCTTCTTGAATATTTGCTTATACATATCCTGTTTCACATGTGCATCCAACTCCTCTTGAGTTAAGTCATAAGCTCGCTTATTTTGTGATGCCGTCTTAACTGAGAAGCTGCTTGTTGTTTGCTGTGACTTGCTCCGACTCTTTCGTTGTCCCATCATTTGAGGTGGTGCACCTAAGGGGCCCTTCTTTAGAGGGACATTCTTGCTACTCTGTGGAGGTGGTGGTGTTGGTGGTGAGGGGTTCCTGCGTGGAGGTGGTGAGGGGCTCTTTGGAGGTGAGGGGCTCTTGTGTGGAGGTGGTGAGGGGCTCTTCTTTGGAGGTGAGGGGCTTCCATGTGGAGAGCCGCTTGGTGGTGGAGGAGCCCCGCCTGCAGTCAGTGCCTTGGTATCACCTCTAATTACAATTAACGGTTTCTTCAATAGAATGAATCCATGGAGAGCCTCTGACAGTCGCCCGGCTCCATCACCGCCTGGGATTGGGAGCTCTAAGTCTCCATATCCTTTGCACACTTCATCCACGCTGAAAATTGTGTACCCTTCCGGAATCTCTTCACCATGGTGTCTCTGATCTGGCAGAGGAGGTGAGGCCATACCATAAGCCACCCTAGTAGTCAGGTTCATTGCTGGTATATGAAGCTCACAACGTGTTCGATATTGGATCTCATCCACAGTTATCACTGATCAGGGAGCTCTGTGGAAGCACAGCTACTTCCATATACTCTTATACGGCCCGGGTGCTTGGGGCTAAGCATGTCGGTAGGAGGAGGAGGCAGTAACCCTTGCATCCTTATGTTTTCCATTGCAAGTGCCACTTGACATGCGACCTCACTGGGAATGGATGCTTTGGTTTGAGCTAGCTCAGTTTCTAAGTTACGCACTCTTGGCTCTTCCGCAACCTTGCTTCTGTGTCAGCTTCTATATGTCTCTGCATCCACAGCAAAGGCATACTTACATGGCATATTTCCATATCCTCTTGTACGTACCGGGTGCTCTGGGTTCTACAGGACCAGAGTTAGCTCGTCCTTGTCCCTGTAGAGGACGAATTCACCTCTCGCCGTCTTCTTGATGGCTTCAACCATTCTCTCTATTGCCTTCTTTGACTTGGTGTCCTTGTGGACCATGCTGCCATCTTCTGCGAGGGTTCCATGGTGGCATAGAACCAAGCGCTTTAAGCGGTCTGGCCAGCCGTGCATCACCGGGGTGATACCTTTTTGCTCGAGTTCTGCTTCCATCCTGGCCCACTGCTCAGCACATTTTTTGTAACCACCCGGGCCGAGCCCGTGGTGATATTTCTTTTTTGCAGCACTCTCCTTGTTTTTGGGCGAAAGTGCAATTGCCTCTTCCGATTGCTTGTAACTTATGAACTCTTCCCAGTGTCCCCTGTACTTTAGGTAGGCGTTAAAGTCAGGCACCTTCCCATGCTTTATGAAGGCTTCATATAGTTTCTTCTTGTGGCCCCGAAATTGCTCCGCCATCTTCTTTAGAGTCCAATCTTCAACCTTTTGCAGATGTTGTTCAGGGATGTTAAACTTCCGCTTCACGTGGTCCCATAACATGGCTTTTTGAGGTTTTGGAACTGCGTGTGGATCATTGACACAACTGGGCCTCCATGTCCTTAAGCTGATGGGCACGTGGTCCCTAACGAGATAGCCGCAGTAGTTCACAAACTTAGTTGCGGCTTCGGACGGTCGGATTGGTTTCGCATCATCTGCGACTTCTTCGATAATGAACCTCCCCTCAAAGTTCTTCCAGCTAGTTTCTTCTTTGAACCAAAGGCCACTTTCTAACAAACATAAAAAACCAAAACAAAATTATTACTACACACGAATGTTGAGTTCCCAAATAAAGTGACAGCATCAATAGATTTATTTACGTCGTTAGGAGCATCAGCGTCTTCGTTTGCATTCTCAGGAGCACCGGTGTCTACGTCCTCAAGGTTGAGGTATTGATCGGTGTCGACGCTAGTGTTTTCTTCGTCGCTAGCATTTTCTTCGTCGCACGTGCCATCTCCAATCATCTGTTGAAGCATGCAGTACTCGTCGTCTTCACGATTGTCCATTTTTCTACTTTCCCTATGCATATACATTTGCATTTCCATATAATTTATTTTTCATAAATCGAATTTACATATGGATTAAAATCAATAACAGCACATTATACAAAGGTAAATAATAAATCAGTATACAAAGGTAAGAAAATTACATAAATTATAATTAGTAACACATATAATTACACAAATCAATAGCTAGCATCAATAGCATCACATTATACAAATAGATATTGCATAAATTACATTTGGATATCGATTTAAATCAATAACAGCACATTACAACAAACGGATAATGACAAATTATATTTACTAACACATATAATTGCATAAATAACTATAATTGCATTCGGGTAGAGTGCTCGCGGCGGCACGTGGGCTAGGGGCCCAGGCTGCGGCGGCGCGCGGCCGAGGAGGCCGACCGACTGTGCACGGCAGCGCGCGGGGGCCCGGGGTGTGGCGGCGCAAGCAAGGCCGGGGACGCGGGGCTTGGAGGGGAACAGGGGGTGCGCGGGGGATGTCAATGTACCTGCACGCGCGACGGCGATGGGGACAACGGGAACGGCTTCGGCAACGGCGGGGAGACGGCTCGACGGGGCGACGGGGCACGGGACGACGTGGACGGCGATGGGTCGGCGGGGCGTGGGGCGACGGGGCGGCAAGGACAGCGACGGCAACAGCGGCGGAGGTGGAGGCGACGACGCTCAGCGACGAGGCAAAGGGAACGAAATAGAAGCCGAAACAAGTGAAAATGTACACGTGAAACTAAGTCCCACCAAATGTAACCGGTGGGAGGGGGCCTTAGTCCCGGCTTGTAATAACAACCGGGATTAAATCCTATTTAGTCCCGACTGTAGCTGCCAGCCGGGACCAAGGGCTCCAGCTTTAGTCCCGGCCGCTGAGTGCCCTCGGGGCCTGTAGTCCCTGGGGTTTGGACATTTAGTCCTGGTTGTACTTACCAAACGGGATGCCTGTTTGGCTCAAAGCCAATGTTTAGCCACAGTTTGACCATGTTTGACTCTAGATTAAAATTATATTGTGTAACATAATTTTTATCTATATGTTTTATTTAGCTATCCACAAGTGATACAAATGAGTAATTTATTGTTTGGTTAAATTTTAATTAAAAGTCAAACATAATTTGACTATGGCCAAAGTTTGGCCAAAAATAGTTTAATCATTACAATTCATATTGGAACAATAATATACTTTCTCTTTACAAGTGTCCCTTTATTATGATCGCTACGCAAGTAAGGAGCTTCCTCACTGGCCAACAATACACTTGTATCGACTGGTACTGAGAATGGAGGAATGTCATCGAGCGTATTGTAATCTTCTTCGTCATTGACCTCGTCAATTCCCACGATCTTTCTTTTGGCTGAAAGAACTATGTGTCGCGTTGGCTCACCAATGGATTGAACATTGTGCTTTGCTAACCTCTTCTTAGGTAGTGTAGACATGTCCTTCACATAAGAAACTTGAGCGACATCCTTTGCTAGGATGAAAGGTTCATCTCTATATCCAATATTGTTGAGGTCAACGGTTGTCATACCATAGTCCAGATCAACCATGACACCTCCGTTTAACTTCACCCAATGGCATCGAAACAAAGGGATCCTCATGTAAGGGCCATACTCAAGTTCCCATGTTTCCTCTATGCAACCGTAGTATGTGTCCTTATTTCCATCGTTGTCTATGGCATCAATCCGGACGCCACAATTTTGGTTGGTGCTTTTTCTATCTTGTGCTCTTGTGTAAAAGATATACCCATTTATCTCGTACCCCTAGAATGTCATGATATCTGAGGATGGACCCCTAGCCAACCATGCTAGTTGATTATCAATATCCTCATCGCACATGAGATGGAGCTGCAACCAGCCTGCAAAACCCTCGATGTGCTGACGTGTCATCTAGGCCTCAGACTTCCCTAGGTGGTTAGCAGCAGGAAGCTTTTTGTGCTCGTCAATATAGGGAGCCACCAAAAAAGATTGTTGCAAAACAGTTGAATGTGCTTTATCGAATGAAGGGTTATCATTAGTCCGGATCACTTTCCTTCCCAATGTGCCCTTCCCCGCTAATCTTCCATCATGCCGTGGCAAAGGAACACCAATTGGCCTTAGTTCATCAATATAGTCAGTGCAAAACTCAATAACCTCTTCTGTCGCATAACCTTTAGCGATGCATCGTTCAGGGCTAGACCGTTTATGAACATACTTCTTTAGAACTGACATGTACCTCTCAAAAGGGAACATATTGTGAAGAAAAATCGACCCGAGAATGCCGATCTCTTTGACAATATGCACTAGGAGATGAGTCATAATGTCAAAGAATGATGGAGGAAATATTAGCTCGAAACTGACCAGACATTGGGCAACCTCATTCTATAGCGTTTGTAGACTATGAGGGTCGATTGCCTTCTGCGATATTGCATTAAGGAATGCACATAACTTTGTGATTGTTTTCCTGACATTCTCTGGTAGAACACTCCTCAAAACAACCGGTAGCAACTGTGTCATCAGCACGTGGCAATCATGCGACTTTATGTGTACAAATTTCCGTTCCTTCATATTTATTAGCCTCTTAACATTGGATGAGTAGCCTGCTGGGACCTTTATACTATTCAAACATGCTATCCTTTTCTTTTTTGCTAAGAGTGTAGCTAGCAGGAACTAAGTAATGACGTCCTTCGCCTCTATTTTCTGGATGCAGTCGATCTCGTTCGTTCATAGCTTCCAAGTCCCGCCGTGATTCTAGTGTATCTTTGACCTTCCCATAAGTATCCAGAAAACCCAATAGGTTCACGCAAAGGTTCTTCGTGAGGTGCATCGCATCAATTGTTTGGCGAACATCTAATACTTCCCAATAAGGCAGGTCCCAAAATATTGACATCTTCTTCCACATGGGTGCCTTTCCATCTTCATTCAGAACAGGTTGGCTTCCAGATCCCTTCCCAAAGACTACACGGAGGTTCTTTACCATCTAGAATACCATTTTCCCATCACGGTGAATCAGCTTATTACGATGGTCTGCTTGAGCGTAGTGCTTACCTTTTTTCCTTAGCGGGTGCTTGTACAAAAGGAATTGACGATGTCCCATGTAAACAACCTTCCTACAATGCTTTAAGTACATATTGTCAGTCTCATCTAAGCAATGGGTGCAGGCCCTGAATCCTTTGTTTGATTGTCCTGACAGGTTCGATAGTGCAGGCCAGTCGTTGATGGTGACGAACAGCATTGCATATAGGTCAAAATCTTCCTGTTTGTACGCATCCCACATATGAACACCAGTAGTCCACAACTCTAGGAGTTCCTCAACCTATTATTGTAGGTTGCACATTGATGTCATTGCAGGGTTGCTTTGGGCTTTGGGTAAGCGCCGGCATCATAATGAACTTCCGTTTTAAGCATAGCCATAGAGGTAGGTTGTACATACATAGAGTCATAGGCCATGTGCTATGACTACTGCTCATCTCACTAAAAGGATTCATGCCATCAGTGCTTAAGCCAAACCTTATGGTTCTTGCATCCTCTGCAAATTTCGGGTACACTCTGTCAACTTTTCTCCACTGCGATCCGTCAGCGGGGTGCCTCAACATATCATCTTCCTTGCGGTCTTCTTTGTGCCAACGCACCCTTTTTGCATGCTTCTTATTCTAAAACAAATGCTTAAGCCGTGGTATTATAGGGAAGTAACACATAACCTTAGCTGGGACTCTCTTCCTTGGAGGCTCCCCCTAAACATCATCTAGAGTCATTTTGTCTTATCTTATACCGTGAAGCATTGCACACCGGACAAGCTTCCAAAGCCTTGAGCTCCTTGCCACGATAGAGTATACAGTCTTTTGGACACGCATGTATCTTTTGCACTTCCAAACCTATAGGGCATACGACCTCTTTTGCTTCGTATGTGGTCTCAGGCAACCTGTTACCCTCTGGAAGGAACTCTTTAATGAGCTTTAGTAACTTAGTAAACGCCGTGTCTGATATACCATTTGCTACCTTCCATTACAACTAGTTCCAACGTGCTACGCAACTTCTTGTGGCCCCCTTTACAATCTGGGTACAATGGAGTTTTATGATCCTCCATCATGCGCTCTATTCTTCCTGACATTTTTGTTGTCACAATACTTCTCTGCAGCCTGTAGCATTTCACCTAAAGCGTTAGTATCTTCAACATCTCCAACATCTTCAGCATCACCCATTGTAGTATCTGCAAAGAAAGGATGCTCAGCATAGTCTAGATTGTGAAACTCTTCTTCGTCATCTTCATCGTCTTCCAGCATAACACTTAATTCTCCATGCTTTGTCCAACACACATAGTTTGGCATGAAACCCCTTCTCATCAAGTGCATTTGAATATATCTTGATGAGGAATACCTTTCAAGTTCTTACTAGTCTATGCATGGACAACGAATAAAACTAGAGTCCATGTGGCTCTCAGCGGTACTGAGAAATTGGTGCAGCACCTAGCAATAAATTCTTTTGAGCGCCGGTTCGCACTGTACATCCATTGGTTGTCCATCTACAAAATTTTTATAAATCATATCACTTATAATTTAACGTTATGGACTGCGCTGTACCTGCTACACATTGCTATAAATAGAACCTCTAACTCTCAGCCCGTCACACATTCTAAAAACTCTCCTACAAGGCCTCCCGATATACTTGTTTGTAGCTTATTTGCCCTGATTCGCAGGGCTCTTAGTAGTTGTAGATGAATTGTTTCTGAGCTATGAGAAGAACCTAAACTCTCACTTAGGGAAATCCAGAAGAAAGGTAGGGCAATCCGGAAGAGAGGCAGGGACTAAAGGTGCTAAAGGTGCATGTGCAAATTTACTCCCGGTTGTTCTATCCAACCGGGACTAAAGGTTCATGTGTCGGTGCCTCCTCGGCTATAAATAACACCTCAAACTCTCAGCCTGTCGCACTGCAATCTCAAAACTCTCTAGCAATGCCTCCCCATATACACACTTCTTGCTTTCGTGCCTTGGTTCGCATAGATCTTTGTAGTTGTAGATCAATCATTTCTGAGCTATGAGAAAATCCTAAACTCTACCCATGTTAAACTACATGGGTAGAATTGCCAAGCTGTGAGAAGATCCTAAACAATCTTCTTCGTAGCTTGGACAACGTCGGAACCGCGTGACTAGCAGGGCAGGCATTGCAGGTGCTGCTGGAGTTGAGTCCCCCTCCCCCCCCGATGTCACACTCAAGCGGTGTTGGCATCGTAGACATAGTGGAGTTTAAAATATGTGCGGTGGATATGTCGAAGAAAGCTCTTTGGACAACCTTATGCTTTAATTTATTGTAAGAATATTTATGTTATTTTCATATTATGCATGGCTATGTTAATTTAAGTAATAATGTCAAGAAGTACATTTCTAATTTTTTGTCATAATAAATGTTTTCTATCTCTCCAAGTGTCATCCCCATCAGTCTCCTCTCTATCTCTCTATGATCTCTCCATTCAAGAACATGTATATGATCTATTTCAAATAAGCCACAAAATATACACACTCAAAGAAAGCAAGAAGCTATCATAACTAAAGTAAAATGTGAGAAAAGTAATAAGTGTCTAACCTTGTAGAACCCTTGGATGGGTGAAATCTTGTAAATCTTGTGGAAAAAAATTGGACAGCACCTCCTTAGATGAAGGAAAGTTGGCGCCAATGCAAGAATAGAGAGCTCTGTTCATGGCTCAGGCGAGAGGAGGAAGAAGGGTAATAAATACCCTCGGTTAATAGTCCCGGTTGGTGTTAAAATCTGGGACTAAATCACCTTTAGTCCTGGTTGTTAACACCAACGGGGACTACATCCCACAGAGCAGGGCCCACGCGTTCACCTGCCCCGGGGGGATAAGTCCCGGTTGTTATACCCAACCGGGACTAAATAGACCTTTAGTCCCGGTGGAATCATTCCACTGGGACTAAAGCCCCCGGGGAGGTGACCGTTGAAGAACACCCATTTTCAGACAACACTCATCTTCACATTCGAATGAAAGATGCACAGAATTGAACACAAAGACTTATCACACAAGATGACATCATACTAAGTTCATACATATAACACATAATAATTTCTACATTTCTACTCATCGGCCATCAGTCCCATCCAATCGATCTCGTCATCTTCATCGTCGGAGGCGGTGATGACTGGTGGCACCGGCGCTGGAGCTAGCACCACATGGCCGGCGATGTAGTCAAGAATGGCGGCCTCGGCGGTGACAGGCGTGGCTGCGGTCGAGGAAGAGGAGCTCGTCTCATGGCGAAGAGACGGCCCTGGCGGCAGTGAGGCAGGCGATGGCGGCGGAGGTTTGAGAGGAGCTTGCCGACGCTGCCTGAATGACCGGGCTAAGCCTGCGCTACTGAGCCTATACTGGCGCCGGTGCCCGAGGTGGCGGCAATCCATGCTGCCTCGCCGCTCCTCTAGGGTCCGTGAGTCGAGGCGCACAAATAGGGCATATGCTGGGGTTGCTTCTATTGAGGCGGTGGTGGAAGAGGAGAGCAGGGGAAGAAGGAAGAGGAAGAGGAAGAGGAAGAGGAAGAGGAGAGGATATGGCGGCAGCGGGCCAGTGCGAGTTAAATGGCGGGAAGGGAGGCTATTAGTCCCGGTTGGTGGCATCCACTGGGACTAATTGGCCTCCACGCCATTGTTTATTCAAAAAGGAGATTTAGTCCCGGTTGGTGCTAAATCTCTAGGATTTGGTCCCGGATTGGTGACACATACCAGGACTGACCCTCCCCGGGGGGCACCTGGCGTTCCCAACCGGGACTGATTAGTCCCCGGACGCCCCGCATGGCGCCCCAAGGCGTCCTGTGCTTTGGAACATCAGTCCCGGTTCTAATTTCCCACTGAGACGGATCTTGTGGACGGATAGCCCGTTCTCTAGTAGTGCTAGCTCTCAAGCTAGAACATTTCATTTCACAGGTTGATATTGTTCACTTCTGTACTAAACAACACACATGGCAGAAAATGACGCAAACACATAAACAAGCAATGCCCCACTACACCACAAGCACCAAATTAGCGACTGACGTGGGTCGGTAAAAATAAATAAGTACCAATGAACTGTCAGTCGGTATAGAGTTGCAGCGAACCGGCAGTGGGTAAATCGGCATACTGCGGCTGACTATCATTCGGTAATTCTTTTTACATTTTTAAGTAGAATAACAGTTTGATATGCAAATATGAAAATGAATACAGACTGATTTCTTTGCCTATTTGCTTCCTGGTGGTTCCCTGTCTGCTGTCTCCTTGCTGCTGCTCCTTGGCTGCTGAATTGGTGGAAGGCGTGATGGTCGCGCAGCTGCCTCCTTCCTGTGATCGAGAAGTTAGGCAAACCATGCCTATTTCATCATGGTAGGGTTCTACTTACCTTTTGCTTTGGTTGAGGATGTGTACATCATGGAAATGGTTTTAGCTAGCCATTATATTATTTCCTTTGTTGCAAGACACAGCCTAACTGGTACTAAGATAACCAAAGTTTACATCTGCACAAAATTAGCTTTGTATGTGCTTGCAGCCAAATAGACGTTCAAACATGGGGAGTTACATAATTTTCTTCTAGTTTTTTTATTGAAACGGCATTACTTTTGGATGTAGTGCCATGTTTTACAGCAAGCGTGGTCAAGATAACATATTTTTTTGTGAAACAGAAAACACTTGTATAGGCTAATTTATAGTGAGATGCAAATAGACTGAAACCAACCAAGGTTGTGTTCCATGTTCGGTAGAGACTTCAAATATTAGCATATAAAGGACTCTAGGTCATTGACATATATAGTTAATCCATCAGATTGCATTTAGTTTCATGAATGCTAGCTCTTTCTGCATGCTCATAGTCTTCTTTTGGGTGTATTCCTTTGGTCACATGGTACTTTCATTTTTTTTCACTCATGTAGTTTATTTTGGCATACCCGGTTACATGGTACTTTTTTTTTTCAGGAAGACCTGGGCTCTACAAGCTCTGTACCACCAGAATTGGTCATTCCACATGACTGCTTGCTATTGAATCCATGTGTTCCTTTTGTTTTTTTTGTTTTAGTCTGGAGAGTGATTGTAAAAGGTAACTTGATTGTACGATGATATTGATGTTACTTGTGAATGCATAATATCAATATGAGATTGTTATGGAAACTGTATTAGTCTTGAATTATGGAATGGAAGTCTGTAGTACTTTTTGTGGGAGGATGGAAGTCTATAGTACTGCTGGCAAGCTTTTTTTACTCTTTAAATTAATCTCGGCAAACGGTTAGTCGGTAAAACTATCTTTAAGTTCAAACTGTCCGTCGGTATAGCCTAGCAATAGACTGTCCGTCCGCAACAATCTGTTCGTCTGTAAAAATGTATGGGTCATCGGACCGGCAGCAGCTAAAAGTGTTATCCATCGGTAAAACTTTTTATCTACGGGACTTACACCGACTGATAGCGTCCGTTGGTACAGCCTTATACCCATGGACGATCCGTCAGTAAAATAGCTTATACCGACGGACCGTCCGTCGCTGTTCTTGGGTAGTGGTGCAGTGGGAACACGCACTCCAACAACTTGATTATTTCTTTTCCATGATATTTCTGCCACATGAGCTGCCATGTTAATTGTCATGTCATTTTGGCTACATTGCTGTCCACTTTAATGGGCTTAGTGTTCATATTCCTGCACAGATAAGGTAGCTCAGCTCGCAAATATATGTTGTCGTGTAGTGTCCATACTCTCTTTTGAAGGCAATAGGTCCCCCAACAACCAGCAAGCAAGCAATTAAGCAAAACAACTAACCGAGTTATATAAATTAAACTAAACTCACCATTCTCCGTGTGTCAATATTTAAATAGCTTCAGGATACTTCAATTTAAAATCAATGTTTCTCATACAGTTGAGCACCGAGGATGTTGGATGACCATTATTCTCAGTCTCAGTGGTAGTATAATTTTTTTGGTAGCACTAATAAAATGGCATTTAATTTCTGGTTGAGTGGGCAGTGGTCTACTATTTGTTTCTAAATGTAATGATGTATCCATGTGCCAATTGCAATATTATTTGGAAAATGACTTATCTGCGCTGTCTCAGATACATATGTGTATGGCTAGCCATACTGTTACGTGGAATCGATCGAGGCAGAGCCTTCGCCACACATATAAATTTAGGCATGCGTAACTAATGCATCGGCCATGCAGGTGCTATCAATCCAGCTAGCTGTAGTAAATTAAGAGACGTCCACTAAACTAGCACTGAATGCTCTGTCGATCGGTTGAACGACAGCGAGTTAGATATAAACTTGGATAGCCATGGTTCCCGTTGACGGAGAGAGCTGTGTACGTGTTGATGTTGATGCTCACCATGTTATACTCTATTTTATACTATCAACTATCACATGAAATGAACGTCACCAACGGCCCCCTACAAGCTGAAAAAAGTTGTAAAAAAAGCCTTGCCACCACTGTGTTTTCATTGGTTTATTAATTTTGTATTTGGCCAAGGAAAATTGTTGCTATTTTTGACGACGTAATAGTTATCATAAAAAATAACTTACTTTTTTTCATTGGCTATTAGGATTTTTTATGAAAATAAATCTATTTGGGTCAGCTACCCTAAAAACTAATGAATGTTTAATTGCCTTCTGTGGTGCATGCTTGCCAAGTGTGCTCTGAACTCCTTGCTTATTTTATTTTATTAAAACCATTTGAAATAGGCATTCTTACTATTCGCCTGAACTTAAATCCTCTATAAGTTAAGAGGTATAAATAGGGAAGCATTTTTGGCTTGAAGCTTCGACAAATATTTTTTTCAGAAAAGGGAAGTTATTCCGGTCTCTGCAAGAGGTTTGCGCTTAACCATTCTTAACACAAATTTAGCACACGTAGTGGCTTAACAAGAACAAGCTCTTAAAGTCTAACATGGATTAAGCACAGATTCTCTTAAACAATGGCCACCCGTGCTTCGCGAAGACCTCCATAGACATAAGTTTCTAGCACTCGACATGCCCACTTCATGAAAGTCCTGTTGTTCGTTTTCTGCAACAAAATCTAAAAACGAGCCCAATAGGTAGACTTGAAAATGACCTGCAGATAAGAGTGAAATCTCTTTTTGTCAAAAATCACCTCGTTTCTACATAGCCAAATAGACCTATAAGATTGTGCTTGCACCCACACAAACTTGGGAGCGAAAACATTGGTTTATTTGTGTAAACCAAGTCCCGAAAAGCTCAGACACGTTTTTTGGAGCACATAAACCAAATGTCATAGTAAACGCTCTCCAAATAAAACTTGCAACATGGCAATCGAAAAAAAGATGTTGGATAGTTTGCTTGTTGTCACAGAAACAACAACGGTCATCACCCTTCCATCTTCTTTTTAACAAATTATCCTTAGTTAAGATCACTTATTTCAAAACAAACCAATTAAAAATCTTGTTTTTCAAAGGTAGTCTCAACTTCCATAAAGATTTGTTTAGATGTACAGCTATTTGGTTTACAAGATAGCGATACATCGTTTGTACTAAAAATGTCCCCTGTTTAGAGTGTCCAATTGGTGGAATCATGTTGGTTGTCCAATTGCGCAAACGCAATTTTTGCAACTAGTTCATTTCAATTAATCAAATTGTCTCCCACAAGGGGCTCTCCTGAAAGAAACATTAATAGGTATGACACTAAAAACAGTTGCAACTGAAACATGTTTCTTTCTAGTGATATATTATACAACGAAGGGAACTGGTCTTTGAGAGAAAAATTCCCTGAGCCATCTGTCTTCCCGGCCCAAAATCTACATTGTGTGCCATTATGGAGGTTGAAGGTTGAGAGATTAAGGAAACGATCCTTGACCTTCATAAGGCCTGACTAGAAATGTGAGTCCCCTAGTTTCCATTTTACCTCACCAATGGTCTTGTTTTTTAAGTACTTCTTCCTAAGAAGTTGATGCCACACTCCAGTCCTCGTTCATTAATTTATAGAGCCACTTACTAAGAAGACAAGCTTCGACAAATATATACTTAGTTAATTAATGGCAGATCATGCCACATCTCATACTGGTCCATTCTCTGAAAGTTTTAGCTGTTTTGGTATCAAAACATTGTCTACATATTTGTCTATTTATAAGTTCGGTTTGTTCAAATAAATGTCCTATGGCTTCGTTTTCTATCATGATATAGGAAAATTAGCATATCTGAACATGTAGCCAAGACAACAGGGTTAACGAACACACAACCCTAATAGTCCTAAAAGAAAAAAAAGTGAAAAGGAAAAGAACCGCAACATCTCCAAAAAGCAACTCTACACATCATCCTTTATGGTTTGCTTTTTCATGTTGACACCTACAAAACCATATTCTAGTGTAGTCTTCTCACACCAAAATAAAAAAGTATAACCGAGATCAAAATAAATCCGAACTCAAATAAAGAACACCTCCATCAGTTGGTTGAAACTCTGACAACGAAACCGAATTGCTGCCACAAAAGTATTTGATGCTGACACAAGCACACCTTGCAAATTTCTGTGTTGCACATTCAATGATCACCTAATCAAACATGCACACTATTTAAACTCTAGCAAGGAACTAACCAAGTAACATAACAGACCACACACTGCATCACACAGAGAGAGAGAAGTAGAGAGAGACCAGAGAATGGCCGCTGTTTCTCAGACCACCGTAGTTCCCGCTGATGCTGAGTTGCTACAAGCACAGGCCGACCTATGGCGCCACAGCCTCTACTACCTCACATCAATGGCTCTCAAGTGTGCGGTCGAGCTCTGCATCCCAACTGCCATACATAACCTTGGAGGGGCTGCCTCTCTCCAGGACTTGGTGAATGCACTGTCCCTCCCCAAGACTAAGCTGCCATTCCTAGGCCGCCTGATGCGGCTCCTGGTCACATCAGGCATCTTCGTGTCTGGTGAAGATGAGGGGTCCTACCGCCTCAATCCACTGTCGTGGCTCCTTGTAGAAGGTGCGGAAGCAGAAGACCACGGGTATCAGAAATACTTTGTAATCGGCACAAACTCACGGAACTGTGTTGATGCTGCCTTGTCTCTTGCTGACTGGTTCAAGAAGGATTTGTCCATGCCTCCGCCGTCACCATTCGAAGATTTACATGGTGTGCCACTTTTCCATGATTACACACCGAAGCTTGGCGAAGACTTCGATATAATGATCAATAAAAGTTTGGCAGCACATGACAATTTCGCAATTGGAACCACAGTACGCGAGTGCAATGGCCTTTTCCAGGGTCTGCAATCACTGACTGATTGCTGTGGTGGAGATGGCACGATGGCGAGGGCGATCGTCAAAGTGTTCCCAGGCATCAAGTGCACTGTGCTAGACCTTCCAAAGGTTATTAAGAAAGCACCAGCTGATGATGCAGTTAAATATGTTGCTGGTGATATGTTCGACTCCATCCCTCCAGCTCAAGCTGTATTGCTCAAGGTATGAATTGGATAATCATTTCACTCCTATGCTTCATTTCAGTGAAAAGATTAGAAATAAAATTTTGTTCTCACATGTAGACTCAACTTGTCCCCTACAAATTTACTCACTTGATAACAAATTATGAAACTTATATATGTAATAACTTGGTATAATTGTTATGTCAGCTTGTACTGCACTTCTGGGATGACGAAGATTGCGTGAAAATCCTGGAGCGATGCAGGAATGCAATTCCTTCGAGAGAAGAGGGAGGGAAAGTGATAATTATTGAAGTAGTTCTTGGCCATTCTATGGAGCCAATAATGTACGAAGCACAAGTCCTATTAGACATGCTCATGATGGTCAATACCAGAGGCAGGCAGCGGGCTGAAAATGAATGGCGCGAGATCTTTATGAAAGCTGGTTTCTCCGACTACAAGATTGTCAAGAAAATTGGACCTCGTGCTTTCATCGAAGTTTACCCATAAGACTGCATGCACTTAAATATATATATGCTCAATACGTGGTTCAGAGTTGACTGGATGATTCAGTCGCTGTGTGATGATATAAATAATTGGAGTGTCTCATTTCTGAACAGAGTTCCATTGGTCTCAAGAGCAGAGCTGTTCAGCTTTACTGTTTGGCTCTATTGCTTTGAGATCCATGGAGCTTCTGTTTCGAACAGTACTAGGGCATTCTTTGTGCTTTTTTCTGCATTCCTTTTTTTTTGTTTTCTTTTTTGCTAGTACCTCCATCTAGACCGTTCTCAATGGTTGCTTTTTCATGTGTGTTTGTACGTACAACAACAATGTGATTATGCAACATATCGTGTATGATCTTTATATCACTGCATAGTGCATACACCATTGTACCTATCCATGATACACACATTGTTATGTAATATACTTAATATCATTTATCATGTACCAGTGTTTATATCACCCCATGTATGATTGTATGTACATTGTATAACCAACTTATGTTGAGAAACATATCTTTTCAAATGTTTATTATCTAGCATATCGTGTATCATGCTTATGTCACTACATGTATATACAACCTCTATACCTATGGATGATTAAAAAAAGACCAAGAAACCCAACATACAATTAACTAATTATGGTACCAATGTACCTATGATATTGGTACCTAAGATGCATAAAAATTGCCTAATTTCCAAGGGGTAACTAATAGATAAGTGATTTTGTGACACCCCCTTTTTGGGTAGCGACAATAAGAAATGGAGTCGTCCCTGTTCTTGCCAAGCCTGTGGCATGTCTCTAGAAATAGCTTGATTTCTAGACGCAGTCCAAAGCATTGACCAATTATGGTGATGTTGATCTCCGGAGGCGGTTCTTCTATGGATCACCTCTAGGAAGTTATCTATTTCTAGAGGAAAGTAGTATAACATGATCTGCCCCTAAAAACGTTGTCTGGTCCCACCTAAAAGCAAATTGATCGAAGGGTGTTGCTCCACATTCCTAGGTAACTAGCACCCGTAAGCCAAATAGGATCTCTATTGTAGATGGCTAGATCTAGGGCTAGTTTGCTCCCTCTCACACACAACTCTAAATTCTCAACCCATCCAACCCCCTAGCCTCCTCTGGCACAAGTAGTGCAGCATCGCCCATAGTAGATGGCATGCTATAACACCACTTTGGCCGCTGGCATAGACGACCTGACATCTTCCTCGATCTATTGCCGCATGAGACCCCACATGCCATTGTTTTGGATGCTCCATGCCCGTCCCCCACTATCAACTCTTGTTGTCACTACCACCATTATTAGAAAAGAAGCATGCGAAAGCTTTTTTGGATATACCGAGATGAACGTTCACAACCATAGATGACACCAAAGGCACTATATTTGCTAACGAGGTTTAGCCTAAGCCTAGCTACATCCCTACATCATGGATGCTCCTCCGCATATTGATAGCCGTGATGGCATCCGAGCACACCATGGCCATACCGCATGCCCATGCCAAACCAACTAATCATTTATGGTTACATAGGGTTGGCCTTGTTGTCTATGGGCCCCTATGTTATAGCTGAGTCCGTCTAAAACCGTAACCAAATCTATATACCAAATCATGGGCACCTAGCACCTAACTATAACTCATGTCAAACCATAACTAAAACATACACATATCTAAAAAACTCTATTGTGGCTGAATATGCCCTCCACCTTGAAGTCGTCCATGCTCAAACGTTTGTATAACAAACATGGTTTACTTCCCTCACTACTCCATATAATATCCTGGCGAGGCTAATCCCCGAGCTCCACCAACTCCGAAAAAGACAACATCGCCACTATTGCATTGTAGTCCATGACCTCATCTTCAATAATGATCCCCTTCAGATTAGTACTAGTGCGCACTTGACTTCTCACCCAACATGACTGTTTTGCTGCCACACATGTCTCTCAAGGTATTCTTATCTAGTGTCGTCAACCAAAGTTCTTCATACAAAAACTAGCACATGCGAAATCAGATTCCTTAGTAGCCCCGGCACATGGCTCACACCTTTTGAGTATCACCTCTTGTCCATCACACATCTTGAACTTGATGTTGCTTGCCTTCTATGGCATGGTATGTGAGCAATATCTTAGGTAAGCAAAAACACCGTGGTCATCCTAAGTATATGACAAGATCTCGAAATTCAGGACATCAACACATTGTGGGACCAATTTGCGGACTTAACTAACATCAAATGAAGAAAGTTTGAAAACCAAAGTTGTAGATGTCTCATAGATCTTCAATTTAGAGTCCAAACTTGTGTCATTTGTTTTTCCTATGAGGAAGATATGGCCAAAATACTAAAGGTGTTGAATAAGGAAAGATTGATTTCGATGGCAACAAGACTTCAACTTCCATCTCCAAGCAAGATTTCTTGGACAGCGCTCTAAGGACTCATTAGGATAAAGCAAAAAGATAGTAGAAGTGGAAAGATCAAATCCCAAACCAATATATTAGTTTCCATGTATAGGACACCCCTTGGACCATATATAACTGGTCCTCTTAAGATAGAGATGCATTGCAATTTGATATATCTTGAGTTCTAGAGTGAGGGCTAGGAGTCTACACTTCATCAAGAAGTCAAAGAGGAGTCCTTGGGGAAAAGCAAGTTAAGGAGGTATAAACGTCCTAGGGTCAGCCAATCATACCCAACTCCGTCCCCCCTCATCACCAACCGACCCCAGCACTTCTTGAGGTGTCTCGAGGCCATCTTCATGGAGGATCTTTATATTAACAAGCTTGTTAGTTGTACCATCAATTTCTTGAGTTCCATCGATTAATCTCCCTACTCATCCTCGGGTTGAGGATAAACTTGAGTTTTGATAAAAAAAACTTGCTTTTGATTCATTGATAGCTATGATTTATGTTACTTATACATGATTTGTGACATATATAGAGAGAGAACAACGCTATTGAGCGCGCTGCGCGTTGAATAGCTATTCAACGCGTCAACCTAGTCAATTCAACACGCTGGGAGCTGAATAGTGTTATGGACAAACTGCTATTTAGCGCGTTGCGCATTGAATAGTTATTCAACGCAGTCAGCTAGTCCCCCCTCCCACAAGTGTAGGTCTTCCACCTGCAACCGTAAAATCATCATCCGTAATTGTAAAATCAATGAAAGGCCAACTGTCATCTTTCCGTAGTAGTAAAAGTGTAACCCGCAACCATAAAAATCATCGCAGAACGTTAAACATTAGTTTTCAGCCTATAACTGTAAAAAAAATTGCCCGTGCTGTAATATTATGTTCCCTCTGATCGTAAATTCCAGCTTTGAATAGCAAATTCAACACGTTAGTTAGTCCCTTTGTTCGTAACAGCAATATAATGTGTCCTGCATCCTTGGCTCATAACAGTAAGAATGTATCAGCAACTATAATTGTAACATAATTTTTTTTGTAACTGTAAATCTTCTAAGGAGAGATAATTTGATCATCCTTGTAACCGTAGGATCTCATCTGTACTCGTAAAATCTTGTTTCATCACTAACATCTACCGAACGCCATGTCTTCTAAATAAAAAATACATGTTTTGGCTATAATTGTGTTAATTGATATCTGTTTCATACATGATGTTCATACAAACCCATGTTATTCCAAAATTCGAAAATCACATGGTTTAATCAAATATATATACAAGACTTTTGCATACACCTCTTTACATATTGCTAGCCTCACCTGAAAAAACTAAAATCTAAGAGTAATATATAATGTGTTGTTCCTGGAGATCCATCCGGGTGAACAGCTACACGGCAGCTACTCTTGATGTCTTCCTCCATGAGCCCGGTTAGGTCCACACAAGGTCAGAGAAAGAATAAAAAAAGATTCCATATATTACTGCCACATGGTCCTCACTTCCGTAGATATATATACATAGAAAAGACAATAACTTTTATAGAAAAAAATACGGAGAGCATGAACGTGCTCTCTCAGTAGCTCCCCATCCGAGTGGCTCCTTGTCCCAGCACCCCCATTCCATCCGGCAGTGGCCTCCAGCTCTCTTCAACTTAGCCACTGCCAAGCCACTGGACCGAGCTGCCCACTGTGTCACTCCCGATGACGTCTCCGGAGGCTGCGCACTCTAGATGCCCGGTTTGGAACTCCTCTCGTAAATCCTTTTCCACTTGCTTTCTTATATCAGGTTTGGATTGATTTTGTTCTCTCATCGAATCCTAGGTCCATCTGAGTGCTTGGATGAGCACAATTGAGCAGTATGAAACGATTTGTTCTGAGTGCTTGGATGAGCGCAATTGAGCATTACGTATCGATTGGTAGGCACGGAGTGTGACCAGACCTGGGAGTGGATCAACAAAACCCAAAGTCCAATTTGACTCGTACCTTGTTTGGGCCGCTTGGATCGAATGGTCCATGGATCTGAACAATCCATTGCCTCACGATCCATTAAACACTAAATGAATCTGGATCCCAAAGCTGAAAAAATCCAAATTCCAATGGACTTCTATGGACCATCTTCTCTAGCATAGCTCCTTCTCCTCTCTATGACTCTATCGGTGCCGCTCCTCCTCTGCTCGCCCATCTCCACCTCCTTAGATCCGCGGTCGTCGTCTCCAGCACAACTCTCCGCGCTTGTGGCTCCGCTTTGACGTGCCTCTGCCTTCCCCACACTCCTCCTTCCATGGCATCCAAGGGCCCCCACATCCCCAGTGCTGAATCCGCCCAGACGCTCACCGCCGCACCCCGCATCACCAGTGCTGGATCCGCGCCTATTGCAGAAGGAACTGAGAGCCAATGGACTGGCTCCATTGCCTTTGGAGTGATGAGTGATTGTCAATTGAAGCCAAGACCATAGAAGGACTTGGGCACAAGACCTCTGATGAACAGGAGGCCCTCCGATGGACTAGAGGTAGATGGAAGCCCTCTGAAGGATAAGAGGCATGCTCGGCATCGGTCGGCCATGGGAGTTTGGTACACGAAGGAGCGGCACGATAACGGTAATTGTAAGACCTCCGAAGGACTGTGAGGCAACCCTGATGGATAGGGGATGCTAGGGTGTGAAGACGTTCGAGGGTGTTGGCGGATTCGTTCAAATCCAGCCACTCTACCACCAAGTTACCAAGACTCGGTGAATGGGCTCAATTCTCGCCGAGATAGAGTGGAGTGGGCTGTTCCAGGCCTAGGAAGGAAACTCTAAAGTTTTCCGGTTTCTGACTTCAAAACAGAGAGTCTATTGGCGGATTTAGACTACTGGCCACGTGGACGTCTCCAGGAGTTAGCCTGCAACCGAAGAAGATCAAGACTCCATCACGGTCGTTCGTCCCCGAGAAGTTGAGTCTTTTCCAGTTTGGCCCCTACTGGGCGTTTCTGTAATATAGGGGTCTTTGTGTAAACTGAGTCAGTAAGGCCTGGGCTATATATACCTAAGTGGCTGGCCATTTAGGTGACTCTTCCACCTCTAGAAATCCTAGCCTTACTTTCCAAACAGCCAAGTGCTTAAAGAGCAAATCTAGGATTTAGAGTCCCCTAGGCTAGTACTTTGCATTAGTGGGAGGATGAAGGGTGGTAGGCTAGTGAGGAACCTCTTGTGAACTGATTTCCACTTCTAATCAAGGCAAGATTTGTCCCCAATTCGTGCTCATGTGTGCAGCCATCTCCTTTCCCCTTCTCTGGTTCGGATTTTGGATGAAACTCAGGCTTTTGGTGATTTGCTTTGCCCACAAGTTAATCATATTCTTTTGGCTACTTTTGGACTTGCTATGATGTGGAGATTATAACTTAGTTCATCTCAATACCGCAGGATTGCCAAGAGCAAGGTGTTCTTGAGTTTTCTCCTTTCTTGCCCAAAGATTGCCTTCTCACGAGATCTGAAATTCCCACTGATCCCTTGGTCATTTTGAGTTGATCTCTTGGGAAAAGATTTGGAATAGGGTCTAGATAGCCTATGCAAAATCTTGTGAAGATTGGACAAGTTATGGTCAGATTTGGGGTGAGAAAACTCTTTTCCTGCGACCCTACCAGACTATCCGATAGGAGCCACCAGACTATCCGGTGCTACCGGACAATCCGGCAGAGCCTACCGGACAATCCGGCAGAGCCTACCGGACAGTCCGGTGTAGGGTCTGCCCGGGGCATCCCATCGGACAGTCCGGCAGCGGTCGCCGGACTATCTAGGTGCCACCAGGACAGTCCGGCAGCGGTCACCGAACTATCTGGTGCCACCGGACAGTCCGGCGCCTGCCACTAGTATAGTCTGGCATTGCCTGGGTTGCAGCCTATTTCTGTTGTTTGCTTCTTCCGCTGTGTTTTGCATCGAACATGCTTATCCCACTATCTGACCATTCTCTTTGCTTGTTGTATATCAGTAAGTCGCATTTCAGGTGTGGTGAGTATCAAGTGGCGAACTTGTAGGTTTTCGGTATTTGGGGTGACTTGCGATCTTTGTGATCGTTGAGTTGCTAGCTCTTTTCTCGGCTGGTGCGTATCCGTTCGGTGGACGGCACCTTGCTTTTGCTAGACTCGTATCTGTTCAGTGGATGGAGTCTAGGCGTCAGTTCTTGTAGCAACAGTTTTGGGGGTCGTGATTTTGAGTTTTCAAGTGCTCCTATTCACCCCCTCTAGTCGCACGTCTCGGTCCTACAAGTGGTATCAGAGCCAGTTAGGTTTCTTCATACCTTTACCAGTGAGAAACCAGTAGCGACTATGACGCACTCTAGGAAGGTTCTAGTTCTCGGCTCGGATGGCTATCCCTACTAGAAGGGTACGATGAGAGCTTTCTTGCTTAGCCAGAGCGAGGACATATTGAATGCTATTAAGAGTACGACATTTACCTGTGCTCCCCAGTTGCCGAGCATACCACACCGGCGCTTGATTGCTCAGCACGAGGCGAACTATAAGGCGGTGAACTTTCTCTTCTCTGGACTTGCTCCGGCAGACTAGGAGAGGGCAAGCCACCTTGATACCTGCCAGTGAGATCTGGTCCCTACTCAGTGCACATCATGAGTGGATAGTGATAGTTAAGGGTCGGCTTGTGGAGACTTATCGGCGTGAATATGAGAATTTTGCCCCGAAGCTGGGAGAGTCTGTGGATGCCTTGTTTGGTCATTTTCAAGTCGATCATCAACTAGCTCCATGTCAACTCTACCCTCGCTGCTCTCCCATACACTAACCATCAGCAGGCTAGTCAAGCTGCTTATATTCCTTAGACAGGAAAGTGTGGGAGATCAAGAAAAACTTCATTCTTGAGTCAGCAAGGTATGACACCTTGGGTGTAGAGGAGCTTTATAGCAAGCTCAAGGCCACAGAGGTTGATTACCAAATGACATATACTCTCAATGGTACTGGCTCCAAGAGCCTAGCCTTGGCTTCCAGCTCCAAGGAAGTTGCTACTAACCCCCCACTTCACGGTTTTTCATTCTCTGCTTTGATGTCTGTGACAGAGGAATACTTGGTGTCACTTGGGGATGATGAGCTTTGTCTAGTGTCTAGTCGCTTTCAGTGTGCCTATGACAATCGGATGAGCAAGAAGAGGAGCGAGAGGACCAAATGCTTTGAGTGCGGAGAGGTCGGTCACTTCATCGCCGAGTACCCGAACAAGCAGAATGACTACTACAAGAAGGGCAAGAGCCACTCCCGCGACTCCAACAAGTACCACTCCAGGCAAGCATGACTTCGGCAAGCGTGACCACACCAAGCACCGCTCCGGCAGGATCAAGAACTTCAGGAAGGCTTTCAAGAGCTACCAGAAGGACTAACCGGAAGCAGGACAAGGCCTTCTTCGCCAAGCTTGGTGGTCTTTGCAGTGGAACGTCCTCTTCCTCCTCATCTTCATCATGCTCAAGCGATGAGGAGATCGTCACCAAGAGGGACAAGAGGAGAGATCAAGGTGGTCCAGCTGGCCTCTGCTTCATCTCCACCAAGTCCTAAGTACAAGCACAAGATGAACCGGAGATCCTTCTGCTCCATGGCACTTGAGGACAAGGACGACAAGGGCAACGACAATGACTCCTCCGATGAAGAGGTAACTCCTGAGCAAGCTGAGATTCTTGAGATACTGGAGAAGAATAGTCGTGAGTTGAAAGCCCAGGATAAGATGTTGGAGAAGGCAGCCAAGAAGCTGCAAAAACAGAAAGCCAAGCTTGCTGATGCTTTGGTTGAGATTGAGAGGCTGAAGAGTGTGCAAGCCCAGCCTAGTGAGTTTTAGTGTGCTACCTGTGAGTCCCTGATGAGTGACCTTTGTGACCAGAAGAGCAAGTATGCTCATCAGGTAGAGGAGATGGATAGGATGAGGGATTGAGTTAGGCAAGCTCCAGTCTAAACTGGATGAGCCTACCTTGAGTGAGGTGCCTGAGTGTGAGTCTTGCCCCCACCAAGGTGTTGACATAGCTAAGCTGAAGGTGAAGTGCGAGGGGCACCTCAAGGATTTGGAGGAGCTTAGGGCTAGACCCACGCTTTTGGATCCATGCATGATCTATCCTACCTTGAGGAGTGAGCTTGAGCAAGTGAGAGCTGACGTTGAGGTGCTTTCAGCACCTCCTGACACGTGTGAGAACTGTCTCACTTTGAGGTTGCTGATGGTGGAGAATGATGCCACCATTAAGAAGTTAGAGAAGTCTCATCCCTCTGTTCTCTCTCTAGACTGTGACACCTATGCTGCCCAGACTTTAGTTCTAGAAGAACCGAGAGAGGAGAAGTTGATCCTTGAAGAGGACAACTAGTAGGTTGAGAGAGGTGTTGAGCTAGATGTATGCCAAGGAATCTCAGCTTAGGATGATCATAGAGGCAAGAAAGCAGTGGTGAGGGTGACACTAGTGGACTTGGGTTGGGAGAGTGTAGGTACCTCGGGTGAGGAGAAGAGTGCCCCAACCAAGGCTGCCCCAAGGAAGTCATACTGGACACCCAAGCGACCACAAGCCAAGCTGGACAAGATTGTAGAAGAAGTGCTTAAGCCTTCGGGCAAGAAGCAAGTCCAACAACCAGCACTACCTAAGGATTCACCACCACACTAGAAGCCTAAGGTTCAGCTCCAACCTATGCCCAGGAGACCTGTCTACCACTATGAGTTTTGCCTAGCGGAATGATCACTTGGAGGAGTTTTGCTTCAGGAGGAAGCGGGTTGAGAGGCAGGAGAGAGCCTAGGAGAATCAAGATCTGTTCTACTAGGGTGGCAGGCAGGATCCTCCCCATCGCAGGTGAGTTGAGAGACCGCTTTGCTTCGAGGAGAGAGAGGAGGCAGCCTTCAAGCCCGAGCTCTTGGTGGTGAGAGATGCTTTGCCGGCTGAGCTCCTAGTCGTTTTCAGCGCGGCTATGGATCTCGTGACTGAGGCTTTGGTAGAGGACTTGAGAGCTCACGCTTTGGAGGTCATGGGTATCCATATCGTCATGATGCTTACTTTGACTGTGCTTTTCCCACCTTTGAGCAAGATGGCTCGGCACCTGGTTCAGTAGTTTTACTAACCCCTAGTGCCAGACCATTTTGCTCACTCTTGCTTTCCTTGATTTTGCAGGATCGAGGCCTGGAGGACATATGGATCATGGACTCTGGCTCCTCTAGGCACATGAAAGGGCACCGCAGATGGTTCTCCAGCCTCAACCCTGTGAGCACCAAGGAGTACATCACATTCGGGGATAATGGTCAAGGTAAATTGTTGGGTGTTGGCTCTATTGCGCTTTCTGGCAAGCTTTCCCAGAGAGAAGTTGCTTTGGTGAGGAATTTGGGGTTCAATATGGTTTCTGTCTCGCAACTTCTCAAGGAAGGGTTTGAGGTTTGCTTTAAGGAGGGTTCTTCTTGTGTGCTTGATGCTAAGGAAAACCTTGTTTGTCGGATTTTGCCCTATGGGTAGGTTTTTAAGGTTGACCTTGCATCTGTTTCTAGCCCTCCTTGGTGTTTGGTAGCTAGTTCTTCTACTGATATCTGGAAGTGGCATAGGAGGCTAGGCCATCTGAGTTTTGATCTGCTAGCCAGGTTGAGCTCGATGGGTTTGATCTGAGGATTGTCCTAATTTGAAACCTAGGAAAGGACTTGGTGTGCCACCCCTATCGTCATGGCAAGATAGTTGCTACTTCTCATGCACCTATCAATCAGGTGATGACCACTTACCTGGGTGAGCTGCTGCATATGGACACGGTTGGTCCTGCTCGGGTATAGTCGGTCAGTGGGAAGTCGTATGTGCTTGTTGTTGTAGATGACTCTTCTCGCTTTTCAGTGAGTGTTCATCATGGAATTCAAAGATGAGGCTTTCGGTTTTGGTCAAGATCTGGTCTGGAGGTTAAGAAATGAGAATCATAAGGCCATGAGGGCTATCTGTAGCGACAATGGTGGAGAATTTTGTAATTCTCATTTCGAAACCTTCTCTCGTGACCTAGGTCTTGATCACCAATTCTCATCTCCTTATACCCCACCTCAGAACGATGTCGTGGAATGAAAGAACCACACACTTGTTGAGATGGCGCGGACGATGCTTGATGAGCATAGGACTCCGCGACGCTTTTGGGCTGAGGCTATGAATACAGCCTGTTACATTGCCAACCGCATCTTCCTACGAGCTTTCTTAGGGAAGACTTTGTATGAGCTACGATTTGGTAGGCAACCCAGCATCAAGCACCTGCATACAGTTTGGTCGCAGATGCTTTGTGCTAAAAAAGGGCAGGCATTTGGACAAATTTGAATAGCTGCTTGGATGGTATTTTCCTTGGGTACACCTCTAGCTCTAGAGCATATAGAGTGTGGATCCTTGATACCAAACAAGTGGTAGAGACCTATGAGGTTTCCTTCGATGAATCTATGCCTTGCACTAACCCCTGCATTTGAGCTTTCAGGTAGTGATGAAGAAGGAACTCGCATATTTGAAGATGAGGAAGTTCAGGTAGATGGTGGTGATGCTGGAGCCACTGCACCGGCTATAGCTCTTGCCCCCTCTGCTATGAGCTCTGAAGATGAAGGAGGACCCTTGCCCATGACTTGCTTCTCGCTCCCACAACTGTAAGCTCGAGCAGAGGCTACCGCTGAGGATGCAAGGGAGGTGACCTCCGATGATTGTTCCATCTCGGAAGGTCCACTGGGATCACGCTCCACATGTGATCATTGGTGATTTACATGCGAGGACCTTGAGGTCCCAGAGAGCATCTATTGCTTTCTTTGCTTATGCTGTATTTGTTGCCTCTTTTGAGCCCGAAGGATGTTGGACACACTCTTTCTGATGGTAATTGGGTTAATGCCATGCATGAGGAGTTAGAAAACTTTGAGAGGAATGAGGTTTGGGTTTTGGTAGAGCCACCGCCACATTGCAATCCTATCGGTACAAAATGGGTTTTCAAAAATAAGCAAGGGGAGGATGGCATTGTTGTGCAGAACAAGGCTAGACTTTTGGCTAAGGGTTTTTGTCAAAAAGAGGGGATAGACCATGAAGGAAACGTTTGCTCCAGTTGCACGCCTGGAAGCTATACATATTCTCTTAGCCTTTACAGCTTCCATGGGTTTTAAGCTTTTTCAAATGGATGTGAAGTCTGTTTTTCTAAATGGTTTCATTCAAGTAGAAGTTTATGTCAAGCAACCCCTTGGATTTGAAAACGCTAAACACCCTAACCATGTTTACAAATTGCAAGAAGCCTTCTATGGTTTGAAACAAGCCCCTAGAGCCTGGTATGATAGATTGAGAACCTTTTTGCTAAACCAGGGTTTCAAAATGGGGAGTGTGGACAAGACCTTGTTTCTCCTCAAGCATGGTAGTGATCTTCTTATTGTCCAGATATACGTAGATGATATCATCTTTGGTGGCTTATCTCGCTCTCTTGTTACTAAGTTTTCTGAGCAGATGTCGAAGGAGTTTGAGATGAGCATGACGGGAGAGTTGCATTTTTTCTTAGACTGCAAATCAAGCAAGAGCGTGAAGGAACCTTCATCCATCATGCCAAGCACATGAAGGACATTCTAAGGAAGTTTGATATCAGAGACTCCAAGCCCATGGAGACTCCTATGTCAACACAAACGGCGCTTGATGCAGATGAAGAAGGGGAGGTGGTGCACAAAAGAGAGTACCGAGGGATGATCGGCTCACTTCTGTACCTGACGGTGACTAGGCCGGACATGTAGTTCGCAGTTTGCCTTTGTGCGTGATTTCAGGCCTCACCGAAGGACATCACACCGTCAAGCGGTGAAGCACATCTTCAGGTATTTGAAATACACTCCTGAGCTTGGTCTTTAGTTCTCTTCGGCTTCGACGCTCTCTCACAGAGGGTATTCGGATGCTGACTTTGCGGGTTGTCGGCTGGAGCGCAAGTCTACTTCCTGGTACCTGTCAATTTCTCGGTTCTTCTCTTGCCTCTTGGTCCCCACGCAAGCAATCTAGCATAGCCACTTCCACCACAGAAGCTTAATACGTTGCTGCTGCTAGTTGCTGCTCCCAGCTGCTTTGGATGAAGGTCACATTGAGTGACTTTGGCCTCAGTTTTAGGAAGATCCCTCTCCTAAGTAGACTCCACTTCTGCTATTTCTGTAGCTAGGAACCCCGTCTTGCACTCCAGAACCAAACACATAGACGTGAGGTTTCACTTTCGGAGAGATCACTATGAGAAGGGAGATATAGACTTGATCCATGTGGAGACCGAGAACCAGTTGGCCGATATCTTCACCATGCCCTTAGAGCTTAGCGCGTTTGCTCGCTTGCGTGGGGAGCTTGGTGCTTGTTACCCCTTTTAGGTTGGGGTAACTTTGCTATAGGTTAGGTTTTTGATTTGCCTTTTCTTTGGTTTTCTTTGTTTTCCTTGCATTTGGTATCATATCATGCATCGCATTGTATCATATGCATTTTCACTTTCACTAGCACTGGATCTCTTCTGGAATGACTAGTTAGTTCTTGCTTGTGCTAGATTGTACAGCGCTTGCATGATCATGGTTGGCTTAGCTCCTTGAATCTGTCTAATATCATTTGTGAGCTAAGTCACTTTTGTTTCTTGAAAATCAAAAACCATGATCACCACTTGACTTGGCTACCTAGCATGTGTAGGAATGTTGAATGCTATGCTATCCTTTCATGCTTGGATATGCTAGTCGTATGCCTTTGTAAAGTAGTTGCCTAAGCATTTATGACACCTTGCTTAAATCTGAGTTCTAAACTAAAACTGTATACAAGCTGTGTCTTATGAGCTAAATTGAAAAGATCCAGGTGGGTTCGCTTGTCACACTGATCTAGTTTGAGATAGCTTGCCTTTGCACTTTAGCATGAACTTGGACTAGGCTGTGTATGACCAAAACCTTGTCTTAAGCTTCTGATGGTTTTCTGAACCAAGACTTGGCATTGGTTGGTAAGAAGTGGCTAAGACCAGTGAATAACCCCTGGCGCATGATCTAACTTGCATGAAGCTACAAATTGCTAAATCTAAAATCTGCAAGTCTCTAAATTGCTTATGGCCTGTTGTATATGCTTTTGTTGAGAGTAGCACACCTTGTATGTTTTGCTAGCATCTTGCTGTTCATGCTTATCTTGCTAGATGCTTTTCATGGTGGTGATGCCTTCTTTTCAACAACCCTGAAAAACATGCTCCTGATATGTATAGGATGGATTCAATTGAGCTTGTTTGCATGCTTCCTTGCCCTCACTTGCTCTGTATGCTAGAACTCGTACTTACTAGCTTTTCATCCCTACTGAGCTCTTCATGGTACACTTCCTGTATTTCATGGCATATTTTGAGGTGGAGTTGTCTAGTTTAGGGGGAGTTGAGTTCTATGAACCATTGATGTGTCCATTGTCAACAAGGGGGAGAGATGTTGACTTATGGGAGAGATTGTTGCTCCTAGGGGGAGTTCGTGGACCAAGGGTGAGAGTTCTAGAGAGATCTAGTTGAGGGGGAGCTGTGCATTCATCCTACATTTGTGAGGATGCATTTCAGAGAGAGTTGAGCTTTTAGCATGCTTTTGCATTGCTGCATTGAGCCTTTTGCCTTTTTTTGGAGGAGCTGATGCTTTGCCTAAGCATGACTGTGTTGAGCCGGTTTGCCTCTTTCTTGAGGGGTCATGCTTTAGTTTGATCAACTGCGTTGAGCGGTTTCCCTTATCTTAGGGGGTCGATCTTTGGCTTTGTTTTTGTTGTCTCAATTTGCCCTTCTTTGCTTGTGTTTGGCTTTTAGGCATTCTGAGCAACTTTCTTCTTTTATTCTTTCTTTTCGGTTTTACGCTTGTTTTTCTGTCTTTGTTCTATTTCAGGTTACAGGTAGAAGGTGTTGACAATGCACTCATCAAGGGGGAGATTGAGAGCCAATGTACTGGCTCCATTGCCTCTGGATTGATGAGTGATTGTCAACGGAAGCCAAGACCTAGAAGGACTTGGGCACAAGACCTCCGATGGACAGGAGGCCCTCCGATGGACTAGAGGTAGATGGAAGTCCTCCGAAGGATAGGAAGCATGCTCAGCATCGGTCAGCCATGGGAGTTCGGTACACGGAGGAGCGGCACGGCGACGGCAAGTGTAAGACCTCCTTAGGACTGCGAGGCGACCCCAATGGACAGGGGATGCCAGGTGCCCCCGTGGTGCTCCAACCCAAGTACACGGCGCGAAGACGTGTGAGGGCGTTGGCAGATTCGTTCAAATCCACCACTCTACCACCAAGTTACCAAGACTCGGTGAATGGGCTCAATTCTGGCCGAGATAGAGTGGAGTGGAATGTTCTAGGCCCAGGAAGGAAACCCTAAAGTTTCCCAGTTTCTGACTTCAAAACCAGGGGTCGATCGGCGGATTTGGACTACAGCCCATGTGGACGTCATCCAGGAGTTACTGTGCAACCGAAGAAGATCAAGACTCCATCGCGGTCATCCGTCCCCGAGAAGTTGAGTCTTTTCCAGTTTGGCCCCTACGGGCGTTTCAGTAATATAGGGGTCTTAGTGTAAACTGAGTCAGTTAGGCCTGGGCTATATAAACCTAAGTGGCTGGTCATTTATGTGACTATTCCACCTCTAGAAACCCTAGGCTTAGTTTCCAACCAGCCAAGTGCTTAGAGAGCAAATCGAGTGCTAATATAGGATTTAGAGTCCTCTGGGCTAGTACTTTGCATTAGCGGGAGGATGAAAGGTGGTAGGCTGTGAGGAACCTCTTGTAAACTGATTTCCACTTCTAATCAAGGCAAGATTCATCCCCAATTCGTGCTCATGTCTGCAGCCATCTCCTTCCCCTTCTCTAGTTTGGATTTGGGATGAAACTCAAAGGCTTTTGGTGATTTGCTTTGTCCATGAGTTAATCCTATTCTTTTGGCACTTTTGGACTTGCTATGGCGTGGAGATTATGACTTAGTTCATCTCGATCCCATAGGATTGCCACGAGCAAGGTGTTCTTGAGTTTTCCCCTTTCTTACCCAAAGGTTACATTCTCAAGGGATCTAAAATTTCCACTTATCCCTTGGTCATTTTGAGTTGATCTCTTGGGAAAAGCTTTGGAATAGGGTCCAGATAGCCTATGCAAAATGTCGTGAAGATTGGACAAGTTTTGGTCAGATTTGGGTTGAGAAAACTCTTTTCTGGAACTACCAACTATCCGATAGGAGCCACCTGACTCTCCGGTGCTACCGGATAGTCCGGTAGATCCCATCGGATAGTCCAGTGTAGGGCCTGCCCGAGGCATCCCACTGGATAGTTCGACAGCGGTCACCGGACTATTCGGTGTCACCGGACAGTCCGGTGCCTTGCCACCTGGACAGTCCGGCGTTGCCTGGGTTGCAGCTTGTTTTTGTTGTTTGCTTCTTCCGCTGTGTTTTGCATCGAACGTGCTTTTCCCACTATCTGACCATTCTCTCTGCTTGCTGTATATTAGTAAGTCACATTTCGGTGCGGTGAGTGTCAAAGTGGTGAAGTTGCAGGTTTTCGGTGTTTGGGGTGACTTGCGATCTTTGTGATCAGTTGAGTTGCTAGCTCTTTTCTCGGCTGGTGTGTATCCGTTCAGTGGACGGCACCTTGATTTTGCTAGACTCGTATATGTTCAGTGGACGGAGTCTAGTGTCAGTTCTCGTAGCACCAGTTTTGGGGGTTGTGATTTTGAGTTTTCAAGTGCTCCTTTTCACCCCCTCTAAGTCGCACGTCTCAGTCCTAGAGGAACCATGCCTGCCGCCTCCAACTACGTCCATAGCTGCTACTTCCCCTCGCTTCTTCTGCGAATCCGTCGTCAGTTCGTAGCTGCTGCTCCTCTACCTGAGGGCAGCCCACCGCTAGTGCCTCCTATCCCCACCTAGCGACGACCATCAACGGCAAGCATTGGCCGCTGGTTGCAGTCCTCCACGCCCACTGCCTCAAGAACCGGAGCTGTGCCGGTAACGAGCACCAGCAGCCGCAGGTAGCAGCTACTCACCTCTCACCTCTGGTCCAGTCCTCTTCTTCCTCCCCAGAGACTGTAGTTGGGTGTTTGGGTTGGATTTGGATTTACATGGTGATGGATTGGATTGGTTTTTTTTAGATAAAGGAGTGACCTCCGGTCTCTGCAAATGCATACAACCAGTTTTTACAGTATTTTAACCATAATGTTGGTCAGAAATGACAAAAGGAACGACAATATAAAATTAGAAGCATAGTCTATTATTGCTTCTCCATCCATTGTTGGCGAAAATCTCTAATGCAACGACCTCCAATGCCTTGCTCGCCATGTGGATGGTCTCCCTTTTGTTTTTATGCTGCAACAATGCCCAAAATCGCAGCCAATATGCTCCCCTGAAGATTGCCTGCATAAAAGAATTACACCTTTTTTTCTCAAATATTTGGTCATTACGTGTGCACCAAATTGCCCACAAGAGAGCTGCCACACCCACAAAAATCAGATTTTTATCATTCTTCCAATGCCTGTTAACCAATGCCCAAGCAAGTGAGATGCTGAATTTGGTGGAGTTAAACCAATAGCTATGTGAACAATTCTCCAAATATTTTTAGCATGTTGGCATTCAAAGAATAAGTGTTCAATTGTCTCATTTCTATCACAGAAACAACACTTTTGACTCCCATGCCAGTTCCTTTTAGCTAAGTTATCCTTGGTTAAAATAACTCCATGATGCAAGTACCATAAGAAGATTTTTATTTTCAATGGAATCTTTAACTTTCAAATGAAATTGCTTGTGAAAGGGGTACACTGGTTCATCAGAAAATGGTACATAGACCGTACAGAAAATTGACCATGTCTATGCAAACCCCAGATGAAAATATCCCTTCCATCAGATAGCTGAACATTAGCTATTTTAGCTAACAAGTTATGCCACGCTATCAATTTGTCCCCAACTAAGGATCTTCGAAAGGTAATATTTATTGGTATTTGAGTGAAGACATTTGCCACAGTTTTATGTGGGTAATGGACTATATTATAAAGGCTCGGAAACTGATCCTTAAGCGGGCTAGATCCCACCCAAGTGTCTTCCCAGAACCTAGTCTGTGAACCATTCCTTATATTGAATGTTCCACATCTCAGAAAATCCTCCCTAACTTTCAGAAGACCTTTCCAAAAATGTGAGTCCCCTGGTTTAATTTGAACTTGGGACAAACATTTTGAACTTAGATACTTATTTCTTAGCGAGTTCTGCCAAATCCCTTCCTCATTAAGTAATTTAAATAACCATTTACTTAAGGAGACATTTGTTTTTAATACTAAGATCTGTTATTCCTAATCCTCATTGATCTTTGGGGCGACATAGCATATCCCACCTAGCTAGGCGGTATTTTTGCTTATCATTATTGTCTTGCCAAAAGAATCTGGAGCGATAGAAATTTAACCTTCTCAAGACGACTTTTGTAATTTCAAAAAAGGACATCATGAACATAGGAAGCCTAGCTTAACACTGAGGTTAATAAGACCAACCTACCTCCATAAGATAGATGTTTAGCCTTCCAAGTACTTAGTTTATGTTTGAATCTATCCTCAATTACTCCCCAATCTGCATTACAGAGTTTGTGAAAGTGCATTGGGATTCCTAAGTACCTGAAAGGATATGATCCTAGACCACATCCAAATAACTCAGCATATTCATGTTCACAGTGTTTTGCTTCACCAAAGCAAAAAACTTCACTTTTGTGAAAGTTAATTTTTAAACTTGATAATTGTTCAAATACACAGAGCAGAAGCTTCATATTTTTAGCTTGCTATAAATCATTGTCAATGAAAATGATTGTATCATCAGCATATTGTAAAATGGACAGGCCATCGTCAACTAGATGAGGTATGATACCTCTGATCTGACTATCATCTTTTGCTCTCTTAATCAAAATAGAGAGCATGTCTGCCACAATATTAAAAAGAATAGGCGACATAGGATCTCCTTGTCGCAATCCTTTCTTACTCTGGAAGTAGTGTCCAATGTCATCATTAACTTTGATGCCCACACTTCCTCTGTGACAAACTTTTCAATCCACAAACACCATTGTCGGCAAAACCCCTTCATATGAAGAGTTTGTTGCAGAAAAGACCAATTTACTTTATCATAGGCCTTTTCAAAGTCAATTTTAAGAATAACTCCATTGAGTTTCTTAGATTGTAATTCATGGATGGTTTCGTGCAATATAATGACTCCTTCCATGATATTACGACCTGGCATGAATGCAGTTTGGGAAGGGCATACCACTTTGCTAGCCACCGTCATGAGTCTATTTGCAGCTACCTTAGTAAAAATCTTGTAGCTCACATTTAGTAGACATATGGGTCTATATTGTTGAATTTTTGTTGCCTCTGTCATTTTTGGTAGTAATGTAATAACTCCAAAATTGAGGCTATGAAGGGGGAGACGTTCTTCAAAAAAATCAGTAAATAGAGCCAGTAGATCTTTCTTTATGATCTCTCATAATACTTGATAGAATTCAACGGGGAAACCATCAGGGCCTAGTGATTTATTATGTTCCATCTGGAACACTGCCTCTTTTACCTCTTTTTCAGTGAACGGCGAAGTAAAGATATTATTTTCCTCCTCCAGTCACTTCGAGGTATGTCTTGATTTTGGCTCTCCACCATACTAAAATTATTATTTCTAGGTGGCCCAAATAAACCTTTGTAATAGTTTGTAATATATGCTTTTAATTCAGCATCACCCACGATGATTCCATCTTCTTGGTCTAATTTGAATATGTGTTGCTTTCTATGTCTGCCATTAGCAACCAAATGGAAATATTGGGTATTATCATCGCATTCCAAAAGGTTCTTGGTTTTGGCCCTCTCATACCATTTAATCTCTTCTTCTCTCAACAAGTGGACTAGTTGTTCGTTGAGATAGTGTTTCAGGTTTAATTCCTGATTAGAGAGCATAGTATGTTTGGCCTTTTTATCTAGTTCGTCAATCATAGAGACTAGTTTTTTCTTTTCTTTTTTGTAATGGCCAGCTGTATTTTTGCCCAACCTCTCAAAAATTGCCTAAGGGATCGTATCTTATTTTGCCATTTCTCCATGGCAGTGCTCCCTCTGGTCTCTGATTGCCATTTATTTGCCACTAGATCATAAAACCCATCTCTAGTAAGCCAACCTCGTTCAAATTTGAAGATAGGTGGATTCCTATTATGAGAAGAGGCACCTGTACTTAGAAGTAAAGGTGTGTGATCAGAATTACTTCTATCTTTGGCTTGTACTGTTGTGAGAGGAAATTTATGCTCCCACTCTGTACTAACCAAGACTCTATCTAGTTTCTCAAAGGTCGGGCTTATCCCCACTACTCGCCCAAGTATAATGACGACCAGACATATCTATCTCTCTTAGATCTAGAGATTGGATGACCATATTAAAAAGATCTAGCCATTTTTTATCAAAATTATCCTTGTTTTTGGTCCTGGGGACCACGCATAATATTGAAATCTCCACCAATAATATATGGTAGTATTTCCTTGCTACACACATGTGATAATTCAACCAAAAAAGCTTCTTTAAATTCTTGTTGTGCAGTACCATAAACTGCAAAAAGCGCCCATTTGAAGCCATCATTTTTATTGCGAAGTGTAAACTTAATATAAAAGTCCCCTTCATCTATGGCTCCAATATCATACACCATTAGGTCTGCGCCAAGGAGCATTCCCCCGGATCGACCATGCAGTGCCATACAGTGCCAAATATATTCTTTGCCACCACATAACTTTTTTAGGGTCCTATATATATCTGGGAAGCTATCCCGACCTGTTTCCATTAGAGTAATAAAATCAATTTGCTCCTCTTTAACCAAATCTTCCAAATACCCATGTTTAGCCAAGTCTCCGAGACCTCTGCTATTCCAGAAGATCCCTTTCATTTGAGACTCAACTTTGATGGTGTTATTGGCTTTTTGGCAGCTAAACCTCCTTTATTAATTTTTCTAGAATTTGATTTTTTTCCTACGGGGTGTAGCAATCAGATCATAACATATATGATCAAACCCCTCCTCTGCCTTCTCATTAAAATCATTACAGATGTGACTAAGTTGTGCATCTAAAAGTTCTGCCTCCTCGACCAGGTTAATCTGAGGTGAGGAAGCTTTCGGGCTACCACTGCTATTTTTTGCCGACACCGTAACCTATCTATTTCTATGTTTTTAATAGAGGTAATAGAAGATTTCATAACATCATTATCTCTACCCATAGAAACACCTAGGTTGGCAATTCTAGTAGCAATAACCGAATCTGAAATAGATGGGAAAGATAAGCAATTACCTGGATCCAGCGTATTCTTTTTTGCTGCTAGACTCATTGCTTTCTCCATCATATTTGCATCCTCTGAAGCGGTTGTCCTCTTGCTTGATCTGATGTCCAATGCTTCGCTTCTGGAGTTTTCAATCAACTTTAAATCATACCATCCTTTAATAACATCTAAGGATTTGAGAGCATTTGCCATAGCTACATTGGACAAATTCGCCCGGATCCCATTTTTCTTGCATAGCATTTGTAGCCTATGGCGAGGTAAATCATGAACTGCCAGACCAGACACAATTGTGTTGTCATCCTGGATATCTGGATTGTGAACCTCATTGAAATTTTGCATAAAGTCTGAATCGTTCTTGTCTCCACCTTTAGTACCATTATCATGGATGAGCTTCAGTACAGATTCAGCACCTTTCATAGTATTTTCTGCACAGGCTTGATCCTCCAGGAGAATATCAGAGAAAGGAGGTGTAGTCACATGATCATCAGCGACAAAATTAAGACTGTTTTTATAAGGAGGTGATTGGTTTGGGTGCTTAGCACGTGTAGTTGGTTTGGATTGGATATATGGCTCTAATGAGTTGGACTTGATTTGGACTGCTTTGATTGGATCCCGATTCTAATCCACTCTCAGGTCTGAGTGTGACCCAAATGATTGCCTTGCTAGGTGAATTTCTCCTTCTTTTGCTAATTGTACAGAGCCTAGGAGATAAGGAGCCTCTGCAGCTCTGCTGCTCCAACTGAACAGGAGCACCTGGTGCATGCGGTCAGCACAACTTGCCAAGGACAGCTTGGTCCGCTAACAGGATGGGAATTAACTGTTCATTTAAGCAGGATTATAGAAAGGTTAAACTCAATGTTCACATAGCACAAACATCGGTCATGTTTCAGCCATCTCAATTAATTTGGAGAAACTGCAGCCACAAAGAGGGACTTAGCTTAAAAACCGCTCCTGGTACAGAGTTACCAGATGCGGTTGACCGCACGGACTGCTCCTACAAATAGCAAGGGCCAAGGGCGGTCCGTGGCACGAGCCACCCCTGGTATTGCCACTTAGCAGGGGCAGCTCATTCCACGGACCGCTCCCGCTAAGTCTGCACCTAGCAAGAGCAGTTGGTGTTATCCACCGCTCTTACTACTAGTTTAGCAGCAAAGGTTGTTTTTGTCCACCGCTCCTACTAACTTAGTAGGAGTGCCTGTTGTTGTCATTCGCTCCTACTATTGGGTATGCTACCTTATTTACAATTTTCGGCCAGTTCTGCAATATTTTATGAATTTAATTGGATTTTAAAGGATTTATCATAGAAAAAATTAATAATACATAAATAATCTCAGAAATTCATGAAACTTGGCGGAGAGGCAACATATGTCCATGTTGCATCCTTGAAAAAGTTTGGACAAAAAACTCCTTAGGTTGCCAGCATTTGTTTCATATGGCTTGCACTTGTTGAATGCGTCCTGTGTGAAGTCACTCCAAATCTCCGAATTTCAACTCCATCTACAAGTCCACTTTACAATTTTCATGTGAGGGCTTGTGGTTACCTTCCTACGACACGTTATTGGGCATGGTACCTTATTCGCAATTTTTGACCAGCACTACAATATTTTATGAATTTAATAGGGGTTTAGAGGATTTGCCGCAAAAAAATAATAATAATACATAAATAGTCTCAGAAATTCACGATAGTTCGTGAAGGGGCAACATATGTGCACGTAGTAATCTGGAAAAAGTCCATAGGGTGCCTGATGTTTTTTTCACGTGGCTTCTACTCCTAGTGTAGGATTACATTTGAAGTCATCCTTGATCATCCAAGTTTCAACATGATCTGCAGTTACCTTTAACGTTTCACGTAGGGACTTGAGGTTATCTCTTCATAGCATGTTTATTAGTCTTGATAAATTATTTGCAATTTTTAAGTACCACTTTTCATGATTTACTGCATAACTAAATTAAAAATACACAAATAGCTCCAGAAATTTATGATATTTGGTGGAGGCGCAACTGAATGTCAATGTAGCATCAAAAAAAAGTTTGGATAAGAAACTCCATAGGATGCCGGTTTTCTTTCATATGGCTACCACTCGTAGTTTAGGTTGCACGTGATGTCGTACTAACAATCCAAGTTTCAACATCACCAATATTTTACTTTATTGTTTTTATGTAGAGACTTGATATTACTTTCTTATAACATGTTTATTAGTCTTGGTTAACTTATTTGCATTTTTCAGACAACGCTACAATATTTTATGCATTTAATACCATTCTCATGATTCACTATAGAAATAAAATAATAATACACAAATAATCTTAGAAATTCATGATATTTGGTGAAGAGGCAACATACGTCAATGTATCATCCTCAAAAAAATCTAGACAAAAAACTCCACAAGTTGTATATCTATATCTAAATAACTTATTATTGAAATCAATAAAAAGATCCCAGAAAATGTAGTAGGGGTGGTGGATCTTATCCACTGCATAGAGTAGCAGGAGCGGTGGACCTTATGCACCGCTCCTAATAGTGTTAGCAGCGGTCCGTGCTACGAGCCGCCTCTGCTAAGTCTTACCAGAGGCGGATTATGGTTTGGACTGCCCCTGCTATTGTAGCACTTTAAATACACGAACTTATCTCCATATCACTGCCCTGCACTGCCGCCACTCCATCACAACCATGCTTGCAATCCCCGTCCACTGTCCCATGCCCACTGCAATGACTGGCTCCTCCGCGACGGCCCCGCAGCGAGGCGCCGCCGGTCGCAACCCCTTCAGTCGCCCCAGGCCGCGGCCCCTATCCTCGTCGCGGCCCCGGCGCCGCCGGCAGCCACTTCCTCCCTCCCCCCCGAAGCACGGTGCTGTCCGGCTAGGGCCCCTCCATCCCCATCGCTCACAGTCATGGCCGCGACCCCTCCACACCACCAGCGCCTATCTCGAGAAGCGCGGCGCCACCGACTGCAGCCCTTCCATCGCTGGTGTCTGCTCCGGCACCGCCTGCTCCAGTGCTTCATCAGCTTCCATGAGACCGTGACTACCACGGCTGCCTTTTCCTCCATCCCACCCACCTATCGTCCCGAGGCAAAGGTGAGGTTTTAACTTCCTCTAAATTTTTGTTGCTCGATTTCTTTGTTTTCCTTGCAGATCCTGGTGGTGTCCATATTTTTTCTCCCTTCCTAGAAGCTACAGCAACATGTATCCAGTACATGCTCATTGTGACTGAAGTTGTTCAGTGTAGATTAAATGTTTTCTAATATGTTGTTGGTTTAGATTCATGCCCCCCTTGGAATCGTGGCCAGTACAAATAAATAGATTAGGTGACCATACTTTCATGTGTATATATGTATGGATGTACGAGGCTACACACATTAACATATATGTGATACTCATGTTACCTGTGTCATGGTGACTATTAACATCAGACACTTCTAAATATTAGATATCGCGGGTCTTGAGAACCAAATTGGGCAGGCCTGTTTTGGTTGCCGGCACCGGACAGTCCGTGTGGCGTGCGCCGGACAGCCCAGTGCCACTAGGACCATCCGGTGGGGTGTACCGGACAGTCCGGTATAGTCGAGTCCAAGAAGAATCTCGTGTTTTCTGTGAGATCTCAGGGATTTCGACTTGTACAAGGGTTAAGACCATCCTCACCTATAAATATGAAGGGGCAAGGCCGATTAATGCATACATAATCGAACCAATCAATACATTTATCTCCTTTTATGCACTTCTATTTTCCCAAACCTTAATTCTCTTCTCCAATCTCCAACTTCGCCTCCTTGTCGACTCTACGCTGACTAGAGGAGCTCTAGGTGGCAAGCCAACACTAGAGCAAACCCTAGCATCGATCCTCCGTGACGGGGTCCCTCCTAGGAGGTTTGATCTAGGTTTCACCTGAAGCCCTGCCCATCACCGGATTGTCCAGCGTGGTCAGGCAGCAACCCCAAGGCTGCCCTGCAGCAGCGAGCAGGACCTAGGGTTCATTTGGTGTTTGGCGAGACAATGTGTCAACACACTTTTTGGTGACTCCAATGGGGAAGAAAGCTTCAAGATCAGAGAAATTGGCCCCAAAGGCCAGTATTCCAGTTCCATCTGAAATCTCCACTAATAACATCGTGAGGCCGACATTGGAGGAGTTGTCGGCCGAAGATCACCAACGATTTGAAGAGCGCATGAAGGAAGTAGAAGAGCAATCACGCCGGCTGGCGGTTCGGGAGCGTGAGGAGGCCGAGAGGAAGTATCTTGCATGTTTCGTCAAGGATCATCATGAGAAAGTGGTCCAGGAGAAGGAGTCAACCTCAACACTTTGATTCCATCATCTACAGTCTCCAATGTAAGCGACCAACTTTTCTATAGACTTAAAAGTTACATCGATCAATGAGAAGATTGGTTTGCAAATTCTCTAGATGGGATAGAGGATTCTATCTATAGGAGACTCATTAATGCTCAAGGGAAAAAAGCTGCTCCTACTTTTCCTTCACATGAATCTAGCACATCGACAATAGATGGTTCTTCGCAGACACGGCTAATGTATGGGAAGCAGGTTAACTTATATCCAGGGAAACCACAGCCGCCACCCTAATTGTTGGGTAAACCGGCTCAACCGGCTGTGCCCGCCGAACAGTCCGGTGCCATCACCGGACAGTCCGGTGCCACGCCGGACTATCTAGTGAAGACTACCGGACTGTCCGGTGTGTCCAGTGCTGGTGCTATAATGGCACCGACTCATACCACAATCACGTCAACTTCGGTGAACACTAGCCGAAGTAATGTATTGCAAACTGCTGGGGTGGAGTATTTTGTGCCGCCAAAGGAATTATAGGGGTGTAAGCCACCTTACACCATGATATCTTATAGCACAGGACTGATTCCACCAATCGGCACCGGTATACCTAAGGCTCTAATTCTTGATGCTACTTATGATCACTTAATGGTACAAAAGCTCAGCACACTCCTACTCAGCCCTCTGCCGGTAGTTCGTTATCGGCCATCCTCAAATCTGTTCGGCAAGAAATAGATGATGCTTTGAGGGTTAAGTCGGGGATTAATGCTTCAAGTTCAGGAGGTTCATATCAGAAGCCTTATGATAGCCGATATGATGTTTATCCTTTTCCCCCTAGGATTTAGAGTGTCAGATTTTGTTAACTTCTCCAATAGTGATGGTAGAAGCACTAGAGAACATATTAGCCAGTTCATAGCTTAGTTAGGAGATTTGGCTGATACAAAAGCTTTTAAACTTTGGCTTTTCTCTTTATCTCTTATTGGTAGTGCTTTTGCTTGGTATTCTACTTTGCCTGCTAATTCAATTGCCACATGGGATGACATGGAGACAAAATTTCATGACCACTTCTTTTCTGAGCATTATGAATTAGACTTAGGTGATCTAGCTAAACTTAGACAAGGGCGTGAATAATTAGTTCATGATTTTCTTAGAAGATTTAGAGATACTAGGAACCGAATGTTTTCAATTATCTGTGTCTGATAGAGAGTTGACTAGTTTGGCCCTTGCTGGTCTTAGACAATACCTTAGGGAGAAGATGGAGGGTATGCTGTTTCTTTTATTTAGTTCATGTATAGCAATACGCTTTGGCTTGTGAAAGCCGAAGTAAGGAGTACCAGAAAACTGCCCGGCACAATGTAAATCTTGTAGATTATGACTCGGGTTTTTCAGATGATGAGAGTAAGGAAGTGTATGTTGCTCAGTTTGTTTGGTCGGCCAAGGCCAAACCTGTGACTCGTACCTCTTTACCTCCGGTTAACAAGAATCGTCAAGAGGAGGTTAAATTTACTTTTGATGTTGCTAAATGCGATAAGATCTTTGATGAATTGCTTAAAAGTGGAAACATTACGTTATCGCATACTATGCCTTCTGTTGATGAGTTGAAAAAGAAAGCTTATTGTAAATGGCACAATTCTTTCTCTCATGCAACTAACTGATTGTAATGTGCTTCGTTGATAGGTAAAATCGGCTGTTAATGAAGGCCATTTGAGTTTTCCAGAGATGCAGATAGACAAACAGTCATTCCCAATGAACACGTTGGACTTGAGCAGAAAAAATTCTTGGTTCAGCCCGAAGTAGCTGATACAAACAAAGGCAAGGCTGTAATCATCGGTGGTTCCAGAATTGATGAGAATACGAAAATTCTGTCTAGGGAGGTGGTTGCGCAGAAGACACAAGATGGAAAAAGCACCTTGAAGACCACCAGCAGGTTCAGTGGTACTGGGGGGTAGTAGAACCAGTTCGGCGTTGACCACCGGACAGTCCGGCGCATTGGGCAGTCCGGCGTCAGCTCCCGGACAGTCAGGTGGTCCTCGGGGAAGCCCACGGACTTTTAAGCTGAGGAATCCAGAAGTGGGAAAGTGGAAGCAATATCAAGCTAAGGATCCTAGTAAGTTTGTTCGTTCAGGGCTTACTTTTGATCAGTTGCTTGCCAAATATACAAAGAAAAAGGCTGTTTCTCAGAACCGGCCATACAAGCGACCAAGATCATCCACCAAGGGATGTGAAGCCTATGCAGAGCAAAAAGCCAACACAAACAGCTCCAAATGTGGTTACATTGGTTCCACCAGCACCTACACAACCACAGATGATATGGGGACCTCCGCAATAGTTTTAACCTAATCCAGCATGTAGTGCTATGGCAATGTATCCACCATATAATTATAATCCTCATCATTACCAGGGCTGGGGGGTACAACAAACTTCTGTGTTTAACAGGTTGGCGCCATCAATTCATGACCGATTGCAAATGCCTCAATCAGGTCTGGGAATACAGGGTCAACAACAATGCCAGAATTATTGGCCTCCAATGCCAACAAATCTGGCACGGGGGGGCATGGAGGACAACCTCAACCGCCAAGATTTGCACCCCCTCAAAATTTCCAAAAACCACAGTCCACCTCCGATGTTTTCAGTCTTCACCAAAGTCAGGTGCGACCTAGTAGCATCGATCTACAGCTCGTGATGTTGTTAAGATTGGGGCAAATAATGTGGAGTACAATGGGAACTTCAAAGGGCCGATGATTTTTGGCAAGTCAGCCAAAGTTGCAGCAAGTGAACTGTTGCCCAAGAAAAATGGCTAATAATCATGAAGCCAGTTCCAGCAAGACTACTACTAAGCCACCACCAGACCCGAAGTACTGCATGCCACGATGGCTAATAATCATGAAGCCAGTTCCAGCAAGACTACTACTAAGCCACCACCAAACCCGAACTACTGCATGCCACGATGGTGCCCATCAGGATTGTCTCATTCGCAAAAGAGGAAACTACAGTGCTTACGGGTAAAAGAGAAGAAGGAAAGGAAGGCCGAGGAAATCTTCAACAAAACCCATCATGTGTTCCCACCTAAGGAATGGAAGCCAAAAGCCGTTGAGGTTCCAATCCAAGGGGCTGGTCAGGGCACAGCTCAGGTACCAGACTATCCGGTAGCTTCGACCGAAATATCCGATGCACCGGACTGTCCGTTGGATCCTGTCGGACTGTCCGCCATACAGGCGACAGAAATAGCAGTTCCAGATGTGGCAGTTCTAGAGACAGCTACGGCAACACTCGAGGCACCTGTACCTGATGTGGCTCCTAATGGTGAAGTTCCAGAAGAAGAGATGGTGTACTATGAAGCTTCTCCAGAGCATGTAGGTATTGATGTTAATATGATCACTTTTTCTGGTGATTACAATATTATCGATGAAGATGAGGAAGAAAGTGCATATTTCAATTTTAGACCTAGAGATGTTGTTTTCACAAAGCTGACAGAATTGGTTAATCATCTCAAGCCTCTTTATGGTCATGGTCATATTGATGGTGCTCCGGTGTCCTGGATGTTGGTCGATGGTGGTACGGTAGTCAATTTGATGCCGTATGATTTATATAAGAAGCTTGGTAAGTCGGATTCTGAACTGGTGAAGACCAACATGACACTTAGTGGGGTGGAGGGCAAAAACCCCATTGAAACCAAAGTTGTCTCCATGGAGCTTACTATTGGAAGTAAGACGATCGCTGCTGCTTTCTTCAGTCGCTGAGGTAGAAGGTAATTTCAGTTTGATTCTTAGAAGAGATTGGATTCATGTCAATCAATGTGTGCCTTCTACATTACATCAGTTTCTAATTCAATGGGTCAACGATGAGATTGAGGTCATATATGCTGATCCATCAGCCTGCATTACTACGGCTGATGCTTCGGTAATCTGGGCGTACTGATAATACCAAGTGCTTGACAGGAGTTGACTTGTCCGATTACCAATTTCTTAGTGTGGGTAAAGAAGGTTTTATTCCAGTGATGTTAGAGCTAGGTTGAGAATCAGCTGAATCATATTATGTAAATACAATGTATACATCAGCATAGGAGTAATGGCAGTAAGGGGGGAGACACAATGATGTCTCGGTAGTAGGCAGCTCCTGCATTGACGTCGGACAGGTCCATTACCTCTTACCAGACTATCCGTGAGGTGCTGGATAGTCTGGGAGGTTCCACTGGATAGTCCGGTGAAAGCTAGAAAGCTGGTTGTGATTTTAGTTTTGATCCTTTTGTAATAAAAGAGTTTATGGACCTAGATAAGTTAGGACAGGGGTTTACATCGGCTCATCCTCTGGATGAGGTAGATATAGGTGATGGTTCTATTCCAAGGCTGACATTTGTAAACAAGAACCTAAAACCCGATTCTAGGAATAAATTGATCAGGTTGTTGCGGGAGTATGTTGATTGTTTTGCTTGGAATTATACTAAAATGCCTAGATTAAGCTTGTGATATAGTGGAACATCGGCTGCCCATTAAGGCTAGGTTTTGACCATTTAAACAAAAGCCACGGCATTTTAGTTCTGATGTTTATCCTCGCATTAAAGATGAGATTCATCGGCTTTTAGAAGTCAATTTTATTAGACCTTGTAGGTATGCTGATTGGGTGTCTAATATTGTGTCGGTGGAGAAGAAAGATTCCAACAAGCTTCGGGTGTGCATTGACTTCCGCAATCTAAACAAGGCTACGCCCAAAGATGAGTATTGTATGCTTATAGCTGACTATATTAATCAATGGTTCTTCTGGTAATAAGGTTATTAACTTTCTTGATGGTAATGCTGGATACAATTAGATCTTTATGGCTAAAGAAGATACATCTAAAACGGCCTTTGGGTGTCTTAGATTTATTGGGTTATTTGAGTGGGTTGTAATGACTTTAGGTTTGAAAAATGCTGGCGCTACTTATCAAAGAGCTATGGATTTCATTTTTCATGAGTTACTAGGGATTATCCTAGAAGTCTAAATTGCTGATATAGTTGTTAAATTGGTAACTTTTGATTCTCATTTAGCCGATTTACGTAAAGCCTTTGAAAAGATGCACCAGTATGGTTTGAAAATGAACCCACGTAAATGTGCTTTTGGTGTGTCGGTTGGGAAGTTTTTAGGCTTTATTATTCATGAACATGGCATAGAAGTTGGTCCTAATCGTGTAGAGGCTATTCGAAAAGTTGTAGCTCCGATGTGCAAGCTTGATATGCAGAAGTTTCTTGGCAAGGTGAATTATCTACGGTGGTTTATCTCCAATCTTGCTGGGAAGGTGGATGCTTTTACTCCTATTCTTTAGGTTGAAAAATGATGTTGATTTCACTTGGGGCAGAACAACAAAGAGCTTTTGATCTAATCAAGGAATATTTATCTTCGGTGCTGGTGCTTAAAGCACCTCAGAGTGGTGAACCTTTCAAGTTATATGTCGCCGCTGAAGATAAAGTAATTGGTGCTGTTTTGACTCAAGAAACCGAAGGCATGGAGCATGTGGTCAAATATTTGAGTCAGAGATTAATTGATGCTGAAACAAGGTATACGTTTATTGAAAAGTTATGTTTATGCATGTACTAAGTTGAGGTATTATTTGCTATCTAGTTATTGTGTAATTGTCTATCAGACCGATGTTGTTAAGTGTATGTTACATAATCCCATCATGAGTGGTAGAGTTGAAAAGTGGGCATATGCTTTGATAGAATATGATTTGGCTTATGAACCTTTGAAATCTATAAAAGGTGAAGTTGTAGCTGATTTTATAGTAGAACATGGGATTAATGAAAATTGTGAACTAGATATGGCTTATGTTACTCTTACCCCATGGAAGCTTAATTTTGATGGATCACTTTATGATGAAGGGCGAGGTGTTGGTGTAGTGCTGATTTCCCCAAGAGGTGTTTTGATTTCTCTAGCCGATTAGAATTTCATTGCACTAATAATCAAGCCGAATATGAAGCGCTTTTATTTGGTTTAGAATTATTACAATCCATGGGGGTAAGGTGTGTAAAGGCCTTTGGCGATTCTCAGTTGGTAGTCCAGCAAGTTTTGGGAGAATGTCAATGTTATGATGGGGTTCTAAATTCGTATTTTGAAAGGTGTTGGGATAGCATTCGCTGCTTTGATGAATTTGAAATTCATCATGTATTTAGAATTGACAATTTTAGGGCTAAAAATTTGGCATGGGAAGCATCTAGTTATTGAGTGTCTAAAGGAAAGTTTTATATCTCTGAAAAACCGATTCTTGGCATGGCCTGTGTGCTAGTAGTGCACACGCCGGACTGTTCGGTGGGCTGTACCGGACTATCCGGCGCGTCGGATTATCTGACAGAACCCACTGGACTATCCGGTGGGATGGACTCTGGTATGAGTCTGATGCTTGGGGATCCAGCAGCTGTTGTGGCTTGTGAGGAATATTGGAGGATGCCCTTTATTACTTATTTACATGATCCCAGTACCAGGATAGATAAGGATAGATAGGAAAGTAGCTGCTTTTAAGTATTCTTTAATTGATAATGACCTGTACTGCCAAACTGTTAGTGGTGTTATGCTTAAATGTCTAGGACTTGATGGTGCTGTATTAGGTATGGCAGAGGTGCATGAAGGAGTCCGTGGTACTCATCAATCGGCTTTAAAGATGAAGTGGCTTTTGAGAAGAGCTTGGTTTTATTAGCCTGGTATGATTGCCAATTGTTTTAAATACTACAAGGGATATCAGGTGTGCCAAAAATTTGGAAATCAGCAGATGGTTCCTGCTGCTAAGCTACATCCCATTATCAAGCCTTGGCCTTTCAGAGGATGGGGCTTGGACTTTATTGGGGAGATTCATCCGTCATCTTCTAAGGGGCATCCGTTTGTGTTGATGGCTACTGACTATTTTTCTAAATGGACTGAGGCCATTGCTTTGAAGAACATGACACATAAGGAGGTAATTGATTTCATTACTGCACATATTATTCATAGATTCGGTATTCCTCAAACCTTAACTACAAATCAGGGTGCTTCTTTTATGTCTAAAGAGGTGTGTGAATTTACCTAATTGTATAAGATCAAATTGCTCAATTCTTCTCCATATTGTGCTCAGGCCAATGGTCAGGCCGAGTCTAGTAATAAAGTAGTTATCAATCTTATTAAGAAAAAGATCGCCGGTCACCCTCGGCATTGGCATGAAGTATTGTCTGAAGCTTTATGGGCTCATAGGATATCTAAGCACCATGCTACTAAAGTTTCTCCTTTTGAGCTTGTGTATGGCCAGCATGCTATGTTACCTGTGGTGGTGAACTTGGATGCTTATAGGTTCGCCAAGCAGAATGACTTGACTGTCGGAGAGTACCATGAGTTGATGATGGATAACATTGATGAAGTCACCGACAAAAGGACGATGGCTCTCAAGGGAGATTGAGAAAGACAAGCTCATGGTTGCCAAGGCATACAACAAGAAGGTGAAGACCAAGTCTTTTCAGGTTGAAGAACTGGTATGGAAGACGGTTCTACCATTGAGGACCAAAGATAGAAAATTCGAGAAGTGGTCTTCAAGCTGGAAAGGTCCATACAAAGTGCCAAGGGTAATTTCTAGCAATGCTTATATGTTAGAAGGTTTGCAAGGTAACCAGCTGCCCAAGGCATTAAATGGTCACTTCTTGAAGAGGTATTATCCAAGTATGTGGCAAGATGCTCGAAAGAAGGTTGTTGTATTACATCGGAGGTTTAGTTTGCTTCGGAACTGATATATTATGAGACATTTGTTGGTTTTCGATGATGTAGTTATTTCTGGTGCTTTTAGTTCATGACCGTCACTAAAAGGCAGGGGGCATATGTTGAGTACCAAATTGGGTAGGCCTGTTCTCGCTGCCACCATCAGATAGTCCGGTGGCATGCGCCGGACAGTCCGGTGCCACCGGACTCGGACTCGACTATACGGGACTGTCCGGTACAGCCCACCGGACATGTCCGGTGGGCTGTACCGGACAGTCCCATATAGTCGAGTCCGAGAAGAATCCCGTGTTTTGTGTGTGATCTCGGGGATTTCGACTTGTACAAGGGTTAAGACCAACCTCCCCTATAAATATGAAGGGGCAAGGCCGACTGACGCATCCACAATCGAACGAATCAATACATTTATCTGATTTTATGCACTTCTATTTTCCCAAACCCTAATTCTCTTCTCCAATCTCCAACTTCGCCTCCTATCAACTCTACTGCCAACCTAAGGAGCTCTAGGTGGCCTGCTGACACTAGAGCAAACCCTAGCATCGATCCTCCCTGATGGGGTCCCTCTCGGAAGGTTTGATGTAGGTATCACCTGAAGCCCTACCCATCATCGGACTGTCCAGCATCCCTCACTGGACTATACAGCTGTGGTCAGGCAGCGACCCCAAGGTGCCCTTGTAGCAGTGAGCAAGACCTAGTGTTCATTTGGGGTTCGGCGCAAAAACATGCCAACAGCGGGAAACATGAAAAAATTTAAAACAGGCGAGAAGCAGCAGCAAATCTTCAGAAATAATTCAGAGGCGGTGTATAATATGAACCACCCCTGCTAATCTTCTAGAAGGAGCGGTTCATATTATGCACAACTCCTAGTACCTCCTTTACTAGAAGCGGTGCAAAATATGGACCGCTCCTGCTAGGAGATTGTAAGGAAAATGGGCTCATGCGAAATATTTCCATAGTTGTGTTTTGGTGATTGATTGGCAACCAACACTTAGACTCGTGAACTTGTCTAGATGCACACTCTCAGTTATTTAGGTCCAAGGAATGAAGAAGAAGAAAAGCTGAAGGCAAGGCCCGAAGGGCCACCCCAACGAGGGTTCCGCATTGGGGGAGCGAACGGGGGTCGAGGAGGGGCCGCCCCTCGCGATTCTCAGGGCAGCGCCCTGAAACCTCACGGGATTGTGAGGATCGGAAGGTATGGTCTGTGAGACCATCCTATCGGATGGACCAAGTTTCTCGAAGGGGCTGAGAAATTGAACCCTGGAGATTTATGAAGACCGTATAGTACGGTCTCAAGGGAATGAATGGACCGGACCATTTAACCAAGGAAGCAGACCTGAGGAGACCAAGTTACATGGACCATATAGTAAGGTCTAAAAGGCCGGACTATAAACCATACCAAGTGGGCTGATGGTGTGAAGATTGAAGCCGTGGAAGATTACAACGGACCGTATGGTACAGTTGTGAAGACCGTGCATGGACCGTCCTATTTAACACAATGCTGAGTACTTTGGGGTGAATTCCAGTGATCAATAGACCATATGGTACGGTCCAATAGACCATCCTAAACATCGGACTAAAGTACAGTGACGCAAGATTTCAGTGACCGTTGGAAAAGTGAACGGACTATATGGTCCGGTCTATGGAAAATGTGTACACTGTGTCAGTAGCCCATTGGAGCAATGGCTAGTTTGAGTTTAGGGGGCTATATAAGCCACCCAACCCGGCCATTTCATGGCAGTTGGAGCCACTGAAGTTGAGAGCAAGTATAGAGGTGTATTCCAAGCATATCCATCACTCCAATCACCATATAAGAGCTTAGTGCACATCCAAGCTAGGTTAGAGCTTAGGGAGAGTGAGCTAGCAAGCTCTTCTTGAGAGTAGCTCCTGCGTGAGCTAGAGGAGAAGCCTTGGCTGCGGCCAAGCCACTTGTACTCGTTGCTAGACCCTCCTTCTTGGTGTGGAGTGGCAGTGACAACTTGTGCGGGGACGAGGAGACCCTACAAACTCCGAAGTGAAGCATCCGGCGCCTTGTGACTGAGAGATGGCAGTGGCGGTGGCTATGCTTTGGTGGCTTGGTGGCACTTAGCCTTTGCTTGCCATGAGCCTTGCTGTGGCGAGCACAAGATGTGATTGGGAGAGTCTTGGTGCATGGCTCGAATTTTGCCTTTGGTAGCGAGGGTCACTTGGTAGAGTTTTGCTATCGCAGGATGAGAGCTAAGTGTAGAGATGTTGATTTGAGGAATGAGGACAGGTACTACTAGGGATGGTAGGCTTGATGTGGCACCTCAGCGTGGGGATAGGCGAGGCCGCTGGCCCTGTCGTGTAGGTGGAGGTAGAGGAGACCGTTTTCCTCGCGGTGCTCCAGGTGGTGGACGCTATGCCAGTAGGGCACCGGGTCGTGAGTAGTACGACTTTGGTCCTCCTTGCCGAGGCTTTGAGAGCTATGACGGCCCACACCTTGCTAGACGTGGTGACCGGCAGTCTCAGTTTTTGCGGGACAGGGTTTTTGAGATATTTGATTGTAACTTTGCTAACCCTTCTTTTGAGTAAATGGCGCGACATTGGTTTGCTTCCTTTTAGACTAACCCCAGTGTCAGACCATATGCTCACTCCATGAACCGCTATTGATGCAAGACAGAGGCTTGGAGCACATATGGCTCATGTATTCCGGTTGTTTGCGCCACATGACTGGTAATCACAGATGGTTCTCCAGTCTCACCCCAGTGTGCTCCAGCGAGCACATCATTTTTGGGGATAAAGGTATAGGTAAGGTGAAAGGTTTCGGCGCTGTTTCTATTTCTGAGAATTTTTTCTAAGGGATGTTGCTTTGGTTTCTAACATTGGTTACAACCTTCTCTCTATTTCGCAACTTCCCAATGAAGACTATGAGGTTCATTTCAAGAAAGGTTGTTCGCGAGTTTTGGATTCTCGAGAAAATCTTATTTTCCCCATGTTGCCTTTTAGGAAGCTTTTTCATGTTGATTTCTCGAGCTCCCCCAGTCCTTCTCGTTGTTTGGTGGCTAGTCCCTCCTCTGATTTGTGGAAGTGGCATAGGCTAGCCATTTGAGCTTTGATTTGCTCGCAAATCTTAGCTGACTTAACCTGATCCGAGGATTGCCCAAGTTAAAGAGTGAGCGTGACCTTGTATGCCATCCGTGTCACCACGGGAAGATGGTTGCTGCTTCCCACACACCTGTGAATCAGGTGATGACGACTCACTCCGGAGAGCTTCTTCATATGGATACAGTTGGTCCTGATCATGTGAGGTCTGTTGATGGGAAGTGGTATGTTCCTAGTGACCGTGGATGATTTTTCTCGCTGGTCCTGAGTAATTTAATAGAATCAAAGGATGAGGTTTTTGAGTTTAGTTCACGACTTAGTTTTGAAATTAGGAAACGAATCCAATCATATCATCTTAGATACTTTGCGTGTATGGCTAGCCATACTTGTTACGTGGAGCGGCAGAGCCTTCGCCACAGATATAAATTATAGGCATGCTTAACTCATGCATCAGTCATGCAGGTGCTATCAATCCAGCTATCTGTAGTTAAGAGACGCCACTAAACTATACTGAATGCTCTGTCGATTGGTTGAACGACAGCTGTACATAGCCATCGTGCCCTGGGCGTGAGATGCGCTCATACGCGCGATCGTCATACATGATACCATATTAACGGAGAGAGCTGTGTACGTGTTGATGTTGATCCTCACCATGTCATACTCTATTTTATTTCAACTATCACATGAAATGAACGTCATAAACGCCCCCCCTACAAGCTGAAAAAAGTTTTAAAAAAAAACTTGCCACCACTGTGTTTTCGTTGGTTTAATTTTGTATTTGGACAAGGAAAATTGGAGCTATTTTTCGGCGACGTAGAAGTTATCCCACAAAAATAACTTACTTTTTTCATTGGCTATTTGGACTTTTATGAAAATACAGCTATTTGGGTTAGCTACCCTAAAAACTATTGAATGTTTAATGGTCTTATGTGCTGCATGCTTGCCAAGTGTGCTCTGAACACCTCGCTTATTTTATACTAGTACATTTTATTACAGCCATTTGAACTAGGACATTCTTACTATTCGCGTGAACTTAAATCCTCCATAATTTACATCAAAAAATAAATCCTCAGTAATTTAAGAGGTATAAATTGGGAAAGCGTTGTTCCCTTGAAGCTTCGTCAGATACTTAATCAATTGCAGATCATGCCACGTCGCATAGTTATCCATTCTGTGAAACATGTAGCTGTTGGTATCAAAACATTGTCAGCATATTTGTCTATTTATAATTTCTGTTTGTTCAGATAAATGTCCTATGGCTTTGTTTTTTAACATGATATGCTAGGAAAATTAGCATATCTGAACATGCAGCCAACACAACAGAGTTATTGAACACAACCCTAATAGTCCTAATAAAAAAACAAAAGTGGGAAGCTCACCATCTCCAAACTGCAACTCTACAAGTTATCCTTTGCGGTTTACTTTTTCACGTTGACTCTGACAAAACCATAAAAAAACCTTTTTCATATTAACGGAGCTGTTTGAAACAAAGGAAAAACAAACAAAAAAATTGGAGGTTTTGATTCCAAAGGAAAGGAATTCAAAGTGATACGTTTGGAACAAAGAATTCAGAGGAAACCTTTCCAAAGCAAAGGAAACAGAAGCTGTACTTTGGGAGAAAAGAAAACATGAGCTCCGAGCCAAGGGAAATTTTCCTCCACGGCGCTCGCTCACGCACTTCTTGCTAATCAAGCTTAACGCGAGGTCTATTTCCTCGTGAAACAAGGCTGCAACTTTTATTAGAGGGGAAGTGCTTCGTTAGAGCGAGAAAGGGCATTAGGAGAGGAAGAGAGAGGAACGAAATCTGGTTTTGATTTTTGAGCATGCATCCAACAAAACATTGGATCCAAATCTAAAAAAAAAAAAAAAAAAATAAAACGCTACTGAGAGAGAAAAAAATCCTTCCTCTTAGTCCAGGAGAGAAGCTTTGATCTGCGAGGAAGGAAGGAGCCAAGTGCTCGCAAGTCACCAGTTGATGCTGACCTATCCCACCAACCACCATGCTCCATCAGTTCGTCGTCCCTTGGCCATGGCGAGAAGGACGAGGGTAAAGAAGGTAGCGTGGGTGATGAATTCGCTGTATCCTTAGGATAAGGACAATGTGTGGTGGGCATCGGTGAGACCAAAGGGCCCACATTTAACAGGATCGATTAAAGAACATAGAATAATGTCACTTTTTGTTTGGGTTTTCTACGGGATAATCAAATATTATATGTAATCATTTATCCATATATATACACTAAAAGTGTTTCTATGACTACATATTTCCTATAGCATGGATTCCTGCAATCATAACGTTCCAAAGTTTCAATTCCTATGTATTAAATTTCTGTAGTTTTCTACTTTTTCTCCATTCCATTCACTGCGGTTTTTTCTATTCTTCTGTTTTGGATTCCTTCATTCCAAACAGGGCCGACTAGGCAACAGTCACTCGCGTCGCTCCGCCCAGGGCGACACGGGTGGAGACCCCACGCCACGGCCACCTGCCTCCTCGCCGCCACCTGAGCACGCAGACGGGAGGCTCGCGCCGGTGCTAGGAAGGCAGCAGCGGGGCGTCCTTTCTCCCCCCCCCACATCCCCCACCTCTACTGGCTCTATCGTGTCTCCCGACTTCCGGCAGGCGGCGGCGACGCTCCTCCAGCTGCCGGATCCAGTGCCTTCCGAGGGCAGATCAGGTGCGCCCCGTGGCGGATTCCGGTGAGGTGCCTGCTATCCGGCGCTGCTTCGTCACCCTCCTGTGTGCCCTCCGCTGCCGCGTCATGCCGAAAGGTCCTAGCCGCGCCGCGGGGGGCCGTCCGGCCGGCTTGGATGTGGTGGCCGCCTCAGTGCACGACGTCAGGGGCTCCTCTCATGTCCTGTCCCAGTCGGCTGGCGGTGGGATACTGCGGCGTCCTAGCTGCTAGGTGCTGTGGTGTCCGGCAGCAGTGGTGCTGCAGGGAGCGGTCTTTTGCCGCTCTGTTTTGGTCCGAAATGGGTGTGGCGAGGTGCTGGGCTCTGGCGGCACGTCCAGGTGGTGCTCCAGCGGTCCGTACCCATTGCTCAGTGCGACGTGCGCCCTCGCGCTGTGGAACAGCGGCTCTGTGCAGTGGTTGCTTCGAGGTTGAGGTGGTGGCTGTCCAGATGGTCTGTTTTGGCAGCTCCTTTGTCAAGCAGGACGACGACTCAGCTTCGGTGTGTTTGGTTGTGCGCGTGCGGCTTGGAGCGGTGTGCTGCGACAGAGGGCATCGACGGTCGACATCTGGGTAAGCAGCTTGAGGTTGTTACATGCTTGTCGTGTGTCTGCTCGCAGCGGACCTTGGCAGCTAGCCCTGCTTGGCAGTGGCTAGTGCGACGAGGGACTATGTCAGAAGATGGCGCTTGCAGCAGGCGGCTTCGTGCGATGACTTGGCATGCAGCAGATTGCAGCGGTTAGCTCTACTTGGCAGGGGGCTACTCCATTGTTGTCCATCGTTGGAAGACGGCGCTTGCAACATTGATGACTTGTTGGATCAAGTGCTGCATGCTTGCAGTGCTTCGGAGTTTCCGGTGGCAGCTTGGCTTGTTCGGTGTTCATGGGGACAGGGTGTTCTAGCATTTCCTGCTGATGGAAGCTTGATAAACAGATCCTTATTCTGGTCTCCAGAGGTGGATGTAGCAAGGCCCCTTGCTCTTTCTTCGAGGCATTGTGAGGTCCGGAGTCCAATGGTGCATGCGGCGAGGCCCCTGCGTGTTGCGTGTTGTTACAGTGGCCGGATCTAGTGCTTTTCATCCCGTCAGTTTTGGGGTCTAGGCTGCGGCGGCACTATGACTTGAGGTCTCGCATGGTGGTGGCCTTCTTGGTGTAGTGCGGTCTGTCCCCCTCGTTTTCACTGCATTATCATGTTATGGCGCGGGTTTCAACATCTACAGCACACGGCCTTTGGTGTTTGTTGTAGCTCCCGTGTGCATTGGGATTGGTGGTTATGGCGAAAGCCTTGCCCGTTTGTCTAGCTAATGACAGCGACACCTTCTGGCGATGTTCACTTCCTTGGAAGCATCATCGTTCTACCCCCTTTCTCTTCGTGCATTGTGTATTCTAGGGTGCAAAACCTAACCCTTAGGCCAAGCGGTGATGGCGCCCAAGGCGTCACGATCCTTCTTGAAGCCATCGCTTTGGATTCCCACACCTTGCCAAGGTTTCACGCATCTTGTGCTGAACTCACTAGCACAGCAACGATCTTTGCAGACGCCCCCCATGAAAGGTTAGAAGCGATGCGAAATGGGAGACGCTTCTGACATTTGTTGGGTGGGGGCAAGCTCTTGGGCCGCCCCTGAAAATAGATTTTTAGGGGCGGGCCATACTACCGATCGCCCTTGCTAATCGGTCCGAGTTTTAGGGGCGGGCCGTATAATGGACCACCCCCATGTTTAGGGACGGCCCATGTCTCCACCCACCCCTAATAATGGATCCCATTTTCAGGGGCCGCCCTAGGGTTCATAAATGGCTCCACATGTCATCCTTATGTGAATGTTTGCCTTACTGTGTGTGCTTTCAGCCCTAGATGGCACCACATGTCATCCTCACGCGACGGTTGGGGTCCGACAGCGTCTGCTATAGGACCTAGACAAAGCCGCCGCCACTCTGTAGATCTATTCCCCATCTCCGGTATACAGTCCTCCCTCTGTTTCTCAGCTCGAGCTAGCTCTCGCTCGTCGCCGCCATGTCGGGTGCGCTGCCTCCAACCGCGGACCCCGTCAATAGCTGCCTCTGCTGCCTCCGAGCGTATACGCATGAGGACATCCCCCGTGAGGTCTGGCTCACGGTATTGCGAGTGGATCTTGAGGTGGCTTTTTTCAATGATGGTCACCGACAGTCCTCCCCGCCTTGTTCGCAGCCATTATGGCTGCGCGGGCGCGGGCCCGGACAAGGCCCTACGGTGTCGTTGCCGCTCCTGTGGCGCCAGTAGTGCCGCCTTCGGCGCCGCAGGTGCCGCCTCCTCCAGCGGTGTCTGCATCCTCCTTATCATCGTGCCGGCACCGCCACCAGCCGCCGTGTACACCTGATCCCCTTCATCCTGCCCTCTAGGGGCGTTTATGTTGCCCATAGTCGCCGGCGCTTCGAGCGCTTGGAACAACAGCGTCAGGCGCGTGAGGCCGCCGCCGCTGCCTGCTGAGCGCGACCCAATCGGACTGGGATGCACTGATCAAGAAAGACGATGGGGAGTAGTATCGATCTCTATCTATGTATAGCTAGCTATCTGTGTTCTGCTGTGATCGATGAACTTCCTATGCCTATGTAGCTATTTATCTATGTGTTGATCTGTGATGAACTTCTACATGTCTATGTAGTTATCTATGTTCTGTGATGAATTTTGATCTATAGTAGTATTGTGTGATGAACTAGCTTGTTCTGTGAAGATGAACTTTGCATTTTTTTTGGTGATCGATGGCGAGAAAAGAAAACCCCAATAGCTGTTGGGTTAGAGTTTATCAGGGGCGGCCCAGAACAACCACCGCCCCTGAAGATATATTTCAGGGGCGGGCCTTGTGATGGACTGCCCCTGAAGACTAATTTCAGGGGCGGCTCTAACCATGGGACGCCCCTAAAAATAGCCCTATATAAGGCCACCTTTCTTCCACCTCGCTACTGTAACCCGAAGAGGAGTTCTTGGCCAGCCTCTCTAATGGCGTCCAAGAAATGCAAAGAGGGGGGAGGTTTTGATCTGGTTTTCTTGGCAGATCTAAGGCTTCTGAGGTTAGGCTGCGCATACTTTGAATTATGTTTTACTTTTTCACTAAGTACTTTGTTGTAGGTAGGCAAAAATATTTTCTCTCTCATATATGTGTAGTGGTAAATTTTGGTATTATAGGTCATGTGTAGCCATTTTTCTTGCCTAAGCTTACAAATTTAGTATTTGGTTAGTTCATGTTGTGTTGCAAATTTATCTTGCTCTATTGATTTAAGATTTTTTTAATGCATGAAATGGTAATAATTAAAATAAATTCTCTCATGTTCCTAGCTAGTTGTTATATACACTATAATAAGTTGTTAAATTTTCCTACAAAATTATTTGCCATTATTTGTCTAAATTATGCATAATAAGCCAATAATAGTTTAGTTTCTCTCTCTTGTAGTGCTCATATTTAGATCAGTGCGTGTTAGTAGAAGATGGACCATCCTAATCGGGCATGGATGTACAAGAACCACACCGATAAAGCTTACCTCAGTTGAAGTGAACAAATTTATTGAAGTTGCGAAGAAACATGCTAAGAATACGAAGTCTGTTGGTATCTTATGTCCATGTAGATGCTGCAAGAATAAGATGATTGCGACAAAAGATAAGACCATTAGATCCCACTTGATCTATTATGGTTTTGTTAAGGACTACCACACTTGGATCTATCATGGTGAGGAAAAGATCACATATGAGTTCATTCTGGATGATGAGGACATCAATGAAGAAATATTCCTCGCTGCATGTGCTAATTTTGATGCCGTCGACAATAATAAAGAAGGCATCGAACATAATGAAGGTGTTTTGGAGAACGTATCAGCTGGTAGTAGCGGTGATTTGGGTGATGATGATTTTGATCAAGATGGGGATGATCTTGAGGAAATGCTAAAACGCATCAAGGCAGATGTGATACTTAGGCATGCGAAAGGGCTAGAGCACTTTGAGGCCGTAAAGGATGCAGCTAAGCAAAGTGTATATGACAAGTGCAAGGGTTGCCCAAAACATTGGTCTCAGCTATGGTTTGTGATTGAGTTGCTTATTTTGAAGGCAAAATATGGGTGGTCTGAGAGTAGCTTCAATGATGTATTGACGCTCTTAGCATGGTTGCTTCCAGAGCCTAACTTCATGCCTACAAACACATACAAAGCCAAGAAGGTTATTAGCCCATTAACCATGGGAGTGGAAAAAAAATACATGCTTGTCTAAACCACTGCATATTGTACCGTGGGAAGGAATATAAAGATTTGGAAAAGTGCCCAACATGCGGTGTCAGTCGCTATAAGAACAATGAGGTTTTCATTGGAAAAGATGACCAAGGATCGGTCGGGAACAAAAGAAAGAAGGGTTCAAGACAGACTTGTCCACCCGTACGATGAGGTGTAGACATGCTTAGGCATTGATGAGAATCAGAGAGGAATCCTGGCTCTTGTTATGTGGTACCTCAATCCCATAGATTGCTTAAGGCATCTGTTGCAAACCCTAGAGAAGCAAAGTTAATGCGATGATGGCATAAGGAGCGCGCTAAGGATGATGAACAGCTTGTGCACCCAGCAAATGGGACACAGTGGAAAAGGTTTGATGAAATGTAATCAAAGTTTGCTGAGGATCCAAGGAATGTGAGGTTTGCATTGAGCACTGATGGTATGAATCCATTTGGGGACAGAAGCAGCACACATAGCACTTGGCCGGTGATCCTAACCATATACAATCTCCCCACATGGTTGCGAAGCTTTGGAACGAGGGTTTCAAGATATGGGATGAGTTTGCTAAGGAAGAGTTCACTTCAAGAGATATTATAATCGTTACCATTAACTGACTACCTAGATTTGTTCTCACTCTCTGGACAAATCAAAGGGAATATAGGATGCCTTGCATGATTGGGCGACACTTGCTTTTTGTTTTTGGATGGGTCAAGAAAAATTGTGTACACAAAGTACTGGCATTTCTTAGTTGAAGGGCATAGGTACTGTGGAAGGAAATTCTATAAATGCTTTGACGGCAAAGCAGAGTCAGATTATGCACCTATCAAAAGGAAGGATAGCAAACATTTTTTTCATATAGCCAAGGTGATAAAGGTTCAATATGGGAAGAAGGTAAAAAGAAGTAGAACTAGCGATGGAAGCTGGCCCACCATTCAAGAAGTTGTCGATCTTCTTTAGGTATTTACCATATTGGAAGGACTTACAAGTTGGGCATGCAATCGATTGTATGCATCTGAAGAAGAACGTGTTCGATAGTACTATCGGTTTGTTGTTGGACATACATGGGAAGACAAAGGATGGGCTTAAATCACGTAGAGATCTAGTAACCTTGGGATTAGAGAGGAGCTCTCTCAACAGAGAATGGAAATGGCAAATTTACTCTCCCCGCAGCAAGATACAACCTGACTCAAGAAGAAAAAACGGCAATCTGCTAGTGCATACGTGGGCTAAAAGTGCCAACTAGTTTCTCATCGAACATCAAAAGATTAGTGTCATTGAAATATTCGACAATAAGTGGGTACAACGCACATGATTGCCACATGATGCTGATGGTCTTCCTCGCTATTGCAATTAGGGCGGTTAAGCCAGTCTATGTGAGAATGGTCATTACTCAGTTGTGCTATGTATTCAACACGCTCTCTGAAAAAGTGATCTTTAGAGAGGAACTTGACATGCTACATGATTTTGTGACAGAGACGATGGCCCAGCTTGAGATGTGCTTCCCTCCATCATTTTTCAACATAATGCCACACCTCATGGTACACATGGTTGATCAGATCCGTGCGTTGGGTCCTTGTTACTTACATGAAATGTGGACGTACAGAGTGATTGATGTCCACTCTCAACTAATATATTCTCAACCGTGCTTGCCCATAGGGGTCCATGATAGAGGCCTATTGTACTGAAGAGGTGGTTGAGTGGTGCCAAGATTACTTGAAGGATTAGAAAGGTATCGGTCTAGTTGCATCTCGATATACAAGGAAGGTTGGGTGGGAAAGGCACACCAGGGAAGAAAACTCTTGTCGACAAAGATTACAAAGAAGTGGGAAGAGCACATCACTAGTGTGCTAGCAACAACTTTCTATAATGTCTAGGTTCATTGATCAACACCTCAATGAAATCCATGCAGAAAGCAATGGACGATCAGAGGCTTGGGTAATGAAAGAGCACAAGATCCGATTCATGTGTTGGCTTATGGGCTTGGATATACCGGAGGGAGAAAATGAGGAAGACATAACTGTGAAAAGATTAGCTGCTGGTCCATCTTGACAGGTCACGAAATGGCAAGTATATGTCATTAATGGTTACACAATCTACACGGCTGAAAATGATAAGAAAAGTGCATGCCAAAATAGTGGGGTTAGGATTGAGGCCCTTGATACAATGCGACAAAAGGTCACATACTTGTGGATTCATAGAGGATATATGGGAGCTTGGACTATGGTTACACTATACAAATACCAGTCTTTAGGTGCCAATGGGTCAAACATGCACAGGGTGTACAACTCGACATACTTTGGGCTGACAACTCTAGACCTAGCAAATGTAGGCTATAAAGATGACCCTTGGGTACTTGGTTCATGTGTTGCACAAGTTTTCTACGTGCGAGACCCATCATGTCCTAAGAAGGAGAAACATATCGTTGTAGCGGGCAAACAAATTATCATCGGAGTTGATGGAGTGGAAGATATTAAGGCATTCAACGAGTATGAAAACTTACAACTATTTACAGATGTACCAACAAAGATGAAGGGTGTAAAATCAAGCATCAAGGATGGCACCCCCTGGCTATGCAACGATGGAGAACCAAAAATTGTAACTGGCTAAATTTAGGGTTTTGTGAACCATATTGTACTGATAGTGTGTATTATTAAATTGTGAGACTATCGGTGTATTATTATTAGTTTGTTTCTGCAGTAAAACATGAAAAATATTGTAAATCATGAAAATATTACTAGGGGCGGTGCGTAAAGAAAACCGCCCCTGGTAATATTACTAGGGGCGTGTTGACGGCAATTAAGCACGCCAAACCTTATACTGCAAGCGACAGTATCGTGCTAGCTTTTCCCCAGGTTGAGTATCATGGGTTTTGTCAATCCAGGAAACGAACTAATTGAGAACTAATTAACAAGAGTTTATGGAAAACTAAAGGTAAAAAGCAAGGCTCTAATCTACCTCTAAACTAGCTCTAAACTATGTCTAATCTACGTCTAAACTATACTTAATATATAAGATAAACAATTAGAACAGAACTCGAACACTAATTAGGGGTATTAACTAGATTCTAATCAAGCTCTAATTGGATCCAAAACAAGCATGATAAGGGTACCACAATTAGATAAAAGTAACGAGATAACAAGTAGCTCAAGGTAGACAAGCATATTCATCATAGCATAATTAAATCAAGATCAATCAACCTAACCCCCTAGATCGGCTTAACCTTTCCCCGGGCTCCACTGTCACCGGTAACCAGGTAATCGACGAAAAGATTTCAACAGGCACGTAATCAGAGAACTAGCTTCCAACTACCTTATACGGTCTAATAACATAATTAGCACAACTAGAACCTCTAATCTCCATGATCAAAAGAACTAGACATACAACTATATCATTAGTAAGCTAGATCAACAATCAAGAATGCTAGATGAATATAACCCTTAAAGACATGGTCTAATCAACAAGCATCTAGATCTAAATCTAATTAGAGCTAGAACATGCATAATTAGAACAAGAACATGATAATTAGACAAGAACAATGCTTTCATTAATAAATTGTATCATACTTACAACCATGGCCATACCTCCCTTGATGATACAATTAGACCTCTGGAGCTAGGTACTTAGAGCACCATGCAAGGCCCATAATCACCTCTACGAACTAGAAGAACTCTAATCCTAGCCTAGAATCTCGACCCTCAGCTCTCCTCTAGTTGTTGTCCCTCTTCTCTACATCTTGTCGCCTTCATAATGAATTGGATGCCTCGACTCGGGGCCTAGACTCGCTTTATATAGTCTGGAGAAGACGTGGGAGAAAAGGAATCAGAAATCCGACCCACGGTTGGGTGGGGTCGGCCGACCAGAAGGCCTAAGGTCGGCCGACCTCAGCCCTTCCTTCGTCCGTTTCCTTCCATCTTTCGCGGGGACGTTGCTTGTCGCCTAAGAAATATTTGTGCGGGGTCTTTCAGACTCTTGACCTTCTGGAATCTTCGTAATGGGCCGAGCTTTGACGGATTCTTCTAGCCTTTGACATATTTGACATCTTTAATGAATAAATATCTTCATTTTCTTGTAGCTCTTGACACTTTATTGAATCTTCTGATTAGGAAGCCTTGATCCACACAGAGGGGGTCATGAGTACACCAAGCATTCATTGTTCTTCATCTTCAATTCATGTCATCTAGAGGTCTTTTCTTACTCGAAGTGGATCATGGTGAATTTCAGCGAAAAATTGGCTTAAAACCTGAAAAAATCACATGTAGCATATTTCCAAGACAATATTGCAAAATCCACAATTATTGGTGATAAATGTTAGAAAAAGATATAGTTGACGCATAAAATCAATGAAAAACCATATAAAATGATGTATAATTTTCATACATAAGCCGCGTCAACAGGGCGGTTCGTTAGATCCACCACCCCTAATAATATGGTGGCCATTAGGTGAAAATTTTCGAAGTCCCGACGCGACATAGTTGCGAGCATTATCAAGCATTGCGCACCATCTTTAACCAGAGGACACATAATAATATGATGTTCTAGGCATCAACATACAGCCACATAGTCATAAGTTACACACATAATATGTCCCTACATTGATGTCATCATAAGTTACACAAATAAGATGCCGTAGGCATCAACATACAGCCACACATAGTCATGCTAATTCTTGTTTCCATTAGCACCATGTTGATTCTCACCATTGTGGCCATCTGCTGCAATACCTTCACAATGCTCATCCTAGCTGCTCCTCCATGGTACCGCATCAGCTCAGCGGTCTCCTCATTCACTGTACATCCTTTTCAGTTGATCAATGATGGACTCATAATGCACTACTTTCCGAGGAACCTTATTACTCGGACCTCCCTCATACCGTCTGGCTCCACAAACATCACATTTCTCTTTATCAACATCATTTTTGTAGAAGAGCATGCAATTATTGTAATAGGCATCTATTTTGATCCACTTGTGGGTTGACATGAGAACTAGTTCTGTGATTCAAACATTTATTTGTTAGTAACAAATGAGGAATCCACATATATGTTCCCTAATGCAGGTGGTAAACTTGTGCATGAACCGATGCATGCATGCATAGGTCTTCGCAGGATTTATGGATAACGAAGAGATTTTGGAGGGAAAGAGAGGAAGCTACACCTTACCATAGCTTGGGTGGAGGCGATGGCAGGATCTGGCCTGCGGCGACGACCCTTGGTGGTGCTGACGTCCAGATCTGGTGGGCACGGTCCTTGGTGGCGGTGTGGCGGTGGCTCAATAGGCAAGTAGAGGCTAGGGAGTGGTGGAGGCGGGAGTGGGAGAGGGGAGTGAGTGAGCTATAGCTAGGGTTCGCAAGTTTTTGTCTCGAGGCATGAGACTGAGATCTATCCGATTGAATTGAATAGTGGATAGGGTGGCGGGAGAAAGGGCTGGGCCGATGATGGCCCAATGATCAGTAATTCACTTTATCATTCTCACATGGAGAAAAAAAGAATCTAGGGATGGTGGATAAAGAGAACCGCCCCTGATAACACCGTTGTCAGGGGTGGTGGAAATAACGACCCACACCTGGTAGCTTTACAAGGGGTGGGTCGTTAGTTCCACCGCCCCTGATAATGGTGTACCGTATGTATACTTGGGCGCGAACATTGCAAAAGATACGCCATCAGGCTGCCAAATTTTCGCCTCGCCGCTGCCGCCTCCTTGCCTTTCCTGATGCCGGCTTAGTGCTGCAACTATAATGCCGCTACATGCCTCCTCATCATCCCCAACCCTGGCTGTAGTGCTGTGACTCCGATGCCACCGCGCGCCTCCTCGCTGTCCCCAACATCGGTTGTAGTACTGTGACTCCTCGCCAGTCCCTAACGTCGGCTGTAGTGCTACCACTCCGACGCCGTCGCACGCCTCCTCGCCGTCCCCAACCCCGACGCCGCCTGTCCTCACCGTCCCCTGCTGTGAGCTTGTTTGTTTAAGTGTTTTTCATACACCCAACTAAAAACTAGCTGCTATCAGTTTGTAAAATTGACTAATTGGTAGGTTGCCTTAGCTTCAAATTACCTACAATACACTCAACTAAAAATTTGCATATAGATTTTCTTACTTGTAATGTAATCTTATTATTGGTGTATTAGTTACAAAATGGATAACCCACAAAACAAGATGAAATGTTCAGTTCCTACGAGGAAGTTTTTGGCGATGGTGAGCATGCTACCTCGCCTTCCGATGTTGAGGAAGAGGAAGACTATTTAGTTGACCCGTTTGCTGATGTAGTATAGGCAGACAAAGCTGCTAGAGAGTTGTCAAAAGATCCAAATTTTGATCCCAGTGCCGAGGTATATTCATAGTAAATTTGTGCTAATTTGTTTATATGTGTGTAGCTTTAGCACAACGATGTTAACCAAAGCCATGTGATAACCATATGATCTCGTAGGCTCACCAAGAAGCGGATGAAACCATGGGGTCTCGTACCGCAACTAGTTCAGATAAGAGAAGGAAACGTGGGCAGCGTAGCAAGAACAAAGTCCCAGACACGATTTACACAGTTAACAATTTGGGCCCCACTGGTCAGCCGATGGACCCTCCATCAGTAATTGCCAAATTCAGCAACACCTTAGGAGCTTTAGCGTGGACATGGTGAGATCCATCGATTCAAGATTGGAGGCTGGTGGCAGGTGGGACAAAGATGTTCCTTTGGAATGAGTTGAAGAAAGTTTTCCAGACCCCTAGAGGAACAGAGGACCTCACCCGATCTTTCACGATGAAACAAATAGGTTTATCCTTTTGGCGTTGGACGTCGGAGTTGAACACCAAGTACTTGCAGAAGGGTCAGACACCTTTTGAGGACTATGGCAAAATCACACAGGCACAGTGGGATGCGTTCGTGGCTACAAAGACAACCGAAGATGCCCTAGCCTTGAGCAAGCATAATTATGAGCAAGCAAAATCAAATCCCCACCCTCACCACTTGGGCACTGACAGGGTACAAGGGGCATGGAAGAAAAAAGAATGAGGCAAGAACTAGTGACCGCACCAGATGGTATTGCGTAGGAAAATCCGTACGACGGCCTCAATGAGTGTTCATACAGTTGGATCAAGGCGCGACAGAAGCAAAGGCAAGTCTGACAAACCAGAGACTGATGATGTTGTATGGAAAATTTTGGAATTGAACCAGCAGCAATAGGAGGGCAAGTTCATCCCTAATAGGGAGAGGGATGCCATAACCCTTAGCCTAGGCAACAAGGAGCATGGAGGCCACATGCGACGCTTAATCTTCTAAGGTGAACTGGAAGGAAGGGTTCGTTCGAGACAGGGCTAGATATAAGAGGCATGATCGGTTCAGGGAGATGATCAGACAAGAAGCTGAGGCCATATTTGCTGAATGGTTTGGAAATTTATATGTGAATGCAGGCAGTCAATTAGAGAGAGTGAACGAATGAACCATTATTCATTGCTATCCCGACAGAAATGGTGCCAAGCATGGTTACCGATCCATTGGATCAAATTTCTAAGGCCAACACCGTGCTCATTGGTAATTCCAGTGGGCAAGCACGGGAGAGTTGAGGTGGTGGGCAATGCACTGGCTATTCCTGAGAGTCAATGGACCTGGCTAGATTGCCTCTGGAGTGATTAGTGAGTATCAACAGAAGTCAAGACCCAGAAGGACTTGGGCACAAGTCCTCCGATGGACTAGAGGTAGATGGAGAAGAAATACCTCCGAAGGACAGGAGGCATGCTTGGCATCGGTCGGCCATGGGAGTTCGGTACACTGGAGGAGTGGCATGGCGACGGCAAGCTGTAAGACCTCCGAAGGACTGCGAGGCAACCCCGATGGACAAGGGATGCCAGGCTCCACCGCGGTGCTCCAATCTTAGTGCATGGTGTGAAGACGTGCGAGGGTGATGGTGGATTGCTCCAATCTGCCACCCTACCACCAAGTTTCCAAGACTCGGCTAATGGGCTCAATTCTCGCCTGAGATAGAGTGGAGTGGGCTGTTCCAGGCCCAGGAAGGAAACCCTAAAGTTTGCCGGTTTCTGACTTCAAAACCGGGGGTCGATCGGTGGATTTGGACTACTAGCCACGTGGATGTTATCCAGAAGATTGTGTGCAACCAAAGAAGATCAAGACTCCATCGTGGTCGTCCGTCCCCGAGAAAGTTGGGTCTTTTCCAGTTTAGCCCCTACGGGCGTTTCTGTAATATTGGGGTCTTAGTGTAAACTGAGTCAGTTAGGCCAGGGCTATAAATACCTAAGTGGCTGGTCATTTAGGTGACTCTTCCACCTCTAAAAACCCTAGGCTTAGGTTTCCAACCAACCAAGTGCTTAGAGTGAAAATAGGGTACTAATCTAGGATTTGGAGTCTCCTAGAGCCAGTACTTTGCATTAGTGGGAGGATGAAGGGTGGTAGGCTGTGAGGAACCTTAGTAAGAACTGTTTTCCCTCTCTAATATGAGGAGGATTCAATCCCCAATTCAAGTTTAGGTGTGCAGCTGTCTCCTTCCCCCTTTCTAGTTTGGGTTTTTGGTGAATTTACTTTGCTCGTGAGTTAATCCTGTTCTTTTTGCTCACTCTCGTTTTCCTTGATTTTGCAGGATTGAGGCCTGGAGGACATATGGATCATGGACTTCGGTTGTTGTGGGCACATGACTAGGGCACCAGCAGATGGTTCTCTAGCCTCAACCCCGTGAGCACCAAGGAGTACATCACATTCGGGGATAATGGTCAAGGTAAAGTGTTGGGTGTTGGTGGTGTTTCACTTTCTGCCAAGCTTTCCCTGAGAGAAGTTTCTTTGGTGAGGAGTTTGGGGTTCAATTTGGTTTCTGTTTCGCAACTTCTCAATGAAGGGTTCGAGGTTCACTTTAAGGAGGGTTCTTCTTGTGTGCTTGATGCTAAGGAAAACCTTGTTTGTCGGATTTTGCCCTATGGGCAGGTTTTTAAGGTTGACCATGCATCTGTTTCTGGTCCTCCTCAGTGTTTGGTAGCTAGTCCTTCTGCTGATATCTGGAAGTGGCATAGGAGGCTAGGCCATTTGAGTTTTGATCTGCTAGTCAGGTTGAGCTCGAATGGGTCTAATCCGATGATTGCCTAATTTGAAAGCAGAAAAGTATTTAGTGTGCCACCCTTGTCGTCATGGCAAGATGGTTGCTTGTGTCATCATGCTCCTGTTAATCAGGTTATGACCTCTTGCCCAGGCGAGTTGTTGCACATCGACATGGTTGGTTCTACTCGGGTACAGTCGGTCAGTGGGAAGTGGTATGTGCTTATTGTAGTAGACGACTTTTCTCACTTTTTCGTGGGTGTTCTTCATAGAGTTCAAAGATGAGGCCTTCAGTTTTGTTCGGGATCTGGTCTTCAGGTTAAGAAATGAGAGTCATACGGCCATGAGGGATATCCGCAGCAACAATGGCGGAGAATTTCGAAACTCTCGATTCAAAACCTTCTGTGGTGACCTAGGTCTCAAACACCAATTCTCGTCTCCTTATACCGCACCTCAGAACGGTGTTGTGGAATGAAAGGACCGCACACTTGTTGAGATGGCACGGATGATGCTCGATGAGCATAGGACTCCAAGACGATTTTGGATAGAGGCTATGAATACGACCTGTTACTATTGCCAACCTCATCTTCCTACGAGCTTTCTTAGGGAAGACTTCGTACTGAGCTATGGTTTGGTAGGCAGCCTAGCTTCAAGCACCTGCGTGCGTTTTGCTGCAGATGTTTCGTGCTCAAAAAGAGGGGCAATTGGACAAATTTGAATCTCACTGTTTGGATGGTATTTTCCTTGGGTATGCCTCTAGATCTAGAGCATATAGAGTGTGGATCCTCGATACCAAACATGTGGTAGAGACCTATGAGGTTTCCTTTGATGAATCTATGACTTGCACAATCCCCTGCATTTGAGCTTTCAGGTGATGATGAAGAAGGTGCCCCCATCTTTGAAGATGAGAAAGGTCAAGTAGATGCTGGTGATGCAGGAGCCACAGCACTTGGCTGTAGCTCCTACCCCCTCTGCTACGAGCTCTGAAGACAAAGGAGGACCCTTGCCGACGGCTTCCTCCTCGCTCCCCCGACTACAAGCTCGAGCAGAGGCTGGCCCCGCTGAGGACAAAGGGGAGGTGACCTCTGAGATTGTTCCATCTCAGTAGGTCCTAGCTGGGATCACCCTCCACACAGGATCATTGGTGATTTGCATGCGAGGACCTTGAGGTCCCAGACAAGTTCTATCGCTTTCTTTGCTCATGCTACATTTGTTGCTTTTTTTTAGCTGAAGGTTGTTGGACACACTCTTTCTGCTGGTAATTGGGTTAATGCCATGCATGACTGAGTTAGAGAACTTTGAGAGGAATGAGGTTTGGATTTTAGTAGAGCCACATGCCATAATGCAATCGTATTGGTACAAAATGGGTTCTCAAAAATAAGCAAGGGGAGGATGGCATTGTTGTGTAGAACAAGGCTAGACTTGTGGCTCAGGGTTTTTGCCAAAAAGAGGGGATAGACTATGAGGAAATGTTTGCTCCAGTTGCACGTCTGGAAGCTATACATATTCTCTTAGCCTTTGCAGCTTCTATGGGCTTTAAGCTTTTTCAAATGGATGTGAAGTCTGCTTTTCTGAATGGCTTTATTCAAGAAGAATTTTATGTAAAGCAACCCCCTGAATTTGAAAATACTAAACACCCTAACCATGTTTACCAATTGCAAAAAGTCTTGTATGGTTTGAAACAAGCCCCTAGACCCTGGTATGATAGATTGAAAACCTTTTGCTAAACTAGGATTTCAAAATGGGGAGTGTTGATAAGACCTTGTTTCTCCACAAGCTAGGTAGTGATCTTCTTATTGTCTAGATATACGTGGACAATATCATCTTTGGTGGCTCGTCTTACTCTCTTGTTACCAAGTTTTCAAAGCAGATGTCGAAGAAGTTTGAGATGAGCATGATAGGAGAGTTGCAGTTTTTCCTTGGACTGCAAATCAAGCAAGGCCGTGAAGGAGCCTTCATCCATCAAGCCAAGTACACGAAAGACATTATGAAGAAGTTTGATATGGGAGACTCGAAGCCTATGTCAACTCCCATGTAACACAAATGACGCTTGATACAGATGATGAAGGGGAGGTGGTGGACCAAAGGGAGTACAGAGGGATGATCGGCTCACTTCTATACCTGATGGAGACCAGGCCAGACATTCAGTTCACTATTCGTTTGTGTGCACGATTTCAGGCCTCGCCGAGGACATCACAGTGTCAAGCGATGAATCGCATCTTCAGGTACCTGAAATACACTCCTGAGCTTGGTCTTTGGTTCTCTTCAGCTTCGACGCTCTCTCTTAGAGGGTTTTTCGGATGCTGACTTTGCGGGTTGTTGGCTAGAGCGCAAGTCTACTCCTGGCACCTGCCAGTTTCTCAATTCTTCTCTTGTCTCTTGGTCCTCATGAAAGCAATCTAGCATAGCCACTTCCACCACAAAAGCTGAATACGTTGCTGCTGCTAGTTGCTGCTCCCAGCTACTTTGGATGAAAGCTACACTAAGTGACTTTGGCTTGAGTTTTAGGAAGACCCCTCTCCTAGTAGACTCTAATTCTGCTATTTTTGTAGCTAAGAACCCCGTCTTGCACTCCAGAACCAAACACATAGACGTGAGGTTTCACTTCCTAAGAGATCACTATGAGAAGGGAGATATAGATTTGATCCATGTGGAAACCGAGAACTAGTTGGTTGATATCTTCACCAAGCCCTTAGAGCTTAGCGTGTTTGCTCGCTTGCGTGGGGAGCTTGGTGTTTGTTACCCCTTTTAGTTTGGGATAGCTATGCTGTAGTTTAGGTTTTTGAATTGCCTTCTCTTTGTTTTTCTTGAATTTTGTATCATATCATGCATTGCATTGTATCATATGCATTTTCACTTCACTAGCACTAGAGCTCTTCTGAAATGACTACTGAGTACTTGCTTGTGCTAGAATTGTACAGTGCTTGCATGATCATGGTTGGCTAAGCTCCTTGAATCTGTCTAATATCTTTCATGAGCTAAGTCACTTTTATTTCTTGAAAATAAAAAACCATGATCACGACTTGACTTGGCTACCTAGCATGTGTAGGAATGTTGAATGCTATGCTATCTTTTCATACTTGGATATGCTAGTCGTATGCCTTTGTTAAGTTGATGCCTAAGCTTTTATGACAACTTCCCTAAATCTGAAATATGAACGAAAACTGTATACAAGTTGTGTCTTATGGGTTGAACTGAAAAGATGCCAGGTGTGTTCGCTTGTCACACTGATCTAGTTTGAGATAGCTTACCTTTGCACATTGGCATGAACTTGGACTAGGCTGTGTATGACTAAAACCTTGTCTTAAGCTTTTGACTGCTCTCTAAACCTAGGCTTGGCATTGGTTGGTAAGAAGTGGCTAAGACAAGTGAATAACCCTTGGCATATGATCTAACTTGCATGAAGCTACAAGTTGCTAAATCTGAAATTTGCAAGTCTCTAAAATGCTCATGGCCTGTGGTATATTGCTTTGGTTGAGAGTAGCACATCTTGTATGTTTTGCTAGCATCTTGCTATTCATGCCTACATTGCTAGATGCTATTCATGTTGGTGATGCTTTCTTTTCAACTAACACTGAAAAATATGCTCCTGATCTGTATAAGATAGATTCAATTGAGCTTGTGTGCATGCTTCCTTGCCCTCACTAGCTTTGTATGCTAGAACTCGTACTTACTAACTTTACATCCCTGCTGAGCTCTTCATGGTACACTTCCTATATCTCATGGCATATTTTGAGGGACAGTTGTCTAGTTTAGGGGGAGTTGAGTTCTATGAACCCTTGATGTGTCCATTGTCAACATGGAGGAGAGATTGTTGCTCCAAGGCGGAGTTCATGGACCAAGGGGGAGAATTCTGGAGAGAACTAGTTGAGGGGGAGCTGTGCATTCATCTTGCATTTGTGAGGATGCATTTTAGGGGGAGTTTGAGCTTTGCATGCTCTTGCATCGGTGGGTTGAGCCTTTTGCCTCTTTCTGGAGGAACCGATGCTTTGCCTAAGCATGACTGTGTTGAGCCAGTTTGCCTCTTTCTTGAGGGGTCATGCTTTAAGTTTGATCGAATGCGTTGAGCAGTTTCCCTTGTCTTAGGGGTTCGATCTTTGGTTTTGTTTTTGTTGTCTCAATGTGCCCCTCTCTACTTGTGTTTGGCTTTTGGGCATCTTGAGCAACTTTCTTCTTGTTCTTCCTTCTTTTCGGTTTTATGCTTTTCTTCTTGTCTTTGTTCTATTTCAGGTTACTAGTTGAAGGTGTTGACAATGCACTCATCAAGGGGGAGATTGAGAGCTAATGGACTGGCTCCATTGCCTCTGGAGTGATGAGCTGATTGTCAACAGAAGTCAAGACCCAGAAGGACATGGGCACAAGTCCTCCGATGGACTGGAGGTAGATGGAGAAGAAACACCTCTGAAGGATAGGAGGCATGCTAGGCGTCGGTCGGCCATGGGAGTTCGGTACACTAGAGGAGCGGCATGGTGACGGCAAGTGTAAGACCTCAGAAGGACTGCGAGGCGAACCCCGATGGACACTGGGATGCCGGGTTCCACCGCGATGCTCCAACCCGAGTACATGGCGTGAAGACGAGCGAGGGCGTTGGCGGATTCGCTCAAATCCACCACCCTACCACCAAGTTACCAAGACTCGGCGAATGGGCCGGACTATACCACCAAGTTATCATTTTCTGTGACTATACCGGACTATCTAATACAGCCACCGGACAGTCCGGCAGCTTGTACCGGGCTGTCCGGCGTCGGCTCTGCCCGGGGCATTCCACCAGACAGTCCAATAGCCTTCACCGGACTATCCGGTGTCACTGGATAGTCCGGCCCATGGCACCGGACAGTCCGGTGAGGCTAGGGCTGCTACCCCTTTTCCGTCATTTCGGTCTTCCACTGTGTTTTTGGGTCGGATTTGCTTTTCCCACTGTCTGACCATACTCTTTACTTGCTGTGTTCTAGTAAGTAGCATTTTTGTGCGGTGAGTGTCGAGTGGTGAACTCGCAAGTTTCGGTGCTTGAAGCGCCCCAGTTTCCATAATGGGACTAAAATGTGCTTTATTACCATCCCAGGATTTGGTAATCACATTCTTACATCAGAGTGATACAGAACCACCCTAAATGGGTCAGACAACAAGGGGCGCAGCCCTGAAAATCTAATCAGCGGAATATAAAATGTGGGCCTAATCTCGTAGTTGGGAAGCAGGTCGTAGTCCTTACTCGTTCTCACTCCAATATATGTCCATAGCACTATGAAAACCAACAACAAAGCAAGGATGAGTACATATGTAACTCAGTAGCCCACCTTCCTCCAAAGGAATTTGGAAAGTCTAACACTATATGCAAGGATATATCTAGAGTTCACGGAAGGTTTTGCATAAAAGTAGTTTGTATGCAGGGTTTGAGATAGTTTTCAAGTTTTAATCTTTCTAAAAACTGAGTTTTTCCCAAAAAGGCTTGCCACTAGACTTTCCGGTCCAACATGGCTCATGGCATTCTAGCCAACACATTTTCCATACATCCAGTATCCACCGCTAAACCAAAAACCATTTTATCCCATCCCAAACCAATTCCATTTTATTTATGAAAGCTGCTAATTGAAGAACCAAGCCATAACCCATCCATACCAGTGGACACAGGACTATTCGAATAGGTTTTACTCTGATCAAAGGTTGTACTAATTCCCACAAGTTGGACTCGGTGGCACATTACCGTCATAACTGCCCGAATTTCAAACTAAGATGTTGCCTTTCTTTCATCACCGAGCACGACTTTAGGGGTTCAAGCCACCGAGTCACTCCAGTATCCCGCGGTACTCCCATTGACACTCACCCCTCCCCTTGCGCTACTAGGCTATCCACTCTAGCTTGGACCTGGCCAATGCCTCATACAGAGCGAGTGGTTGTACTAAAAGAGTTAGGCAAGATGAAAATCATAACGGTCCTTACGGAGAGCTCAGGTAGAACCATTCCCACTTTCCAATGCTCGACACCACGAGCAATCCACCTACCCAGGTATTTTTCCACAGATCCCGGGACATGGTATAACCGTGAGTCACTAAGGTACCCATTCATACCCTACCCTTTAAAATGGCGGATCCTGGCCCGTGGATCGTTTGCTGAGGTTCTTCTCATTTTATTTCAAAACCACACCATACATCCATTTTCCCATACCCATCATATTCCATCTCCACAATCCAACATAATGTCAACATCATGATAGATAATTTAAATGAGCAATCTCACCTATGCGCGCTATATCTAGAATAGCCTTAGGTGGCTGTATATTTTGCTGGGTTACCTTAGCAAGCAAAACATGCAAGTTTTTATGTGATTATCAGGCCAAGGGTTGTGTTTGTAAAACATAGGAAATTTATGCATCAAGTGGGGATTCTAGTGGGCTTGCCTTACAACTCGAAGGGTAAGGGGCTATCATATAATCAGCATGCTTTCTCCGGTTTCCTGGTTGAATGTCCTAGTGATTGGACTGCTCGGCCTTTCTGGGTCTTCCTACATGCATAAACACAAATCGAGGCATAATATGAGCTCAACAGGTTTGGTGGTGTAGAGCTTGGAGATGAGGATCAGCTGGGTTCTTACTAGTGGTATTACTGCAAGTTGTTGGGGTGTAGCGAGTTTTCGGGTGAGTTGGCGGGCTCGGTAACGACAGTTACGAAGATGCCACTGGTAGGGGTGGTGGACGCGGGTTGCGAGGTCTACGACGCCGAAGAGTTGGCGGTCGCATGATGACATTTGGAAGGGGGAAGATCCTTTTTATGGAGTGATGGAGAGAGCAATGATGTTCAGATGATTTTTGGTATCGTCATCATCTGAATTCAAGGCTCGGACTAACCAAGGCAGGAACCTTGTGGGCTTATGGAGAATAGGAGATCAACAGCATCGATCACTAGGCTCACAATATATGTGGGACCGGTGCGAAGCACTTGACTGGGCGTAGGAATGGCGTCATGGGAGCATGACGGCGGCTTCTAGCCAGGGAAAAACTATGTGGTGTGTACGAATAGATAGGGCTTGATTTTAGATAAATTTAGGTGCAAGAATCACCTAAATCGGGGTTCAAATGGAGAAGATATAGAGTATTTGGTGTGGATGGGGTAGCAATAGACTTTTTTGGAAACTTCATGGGCGTATCTTTGGACTTTTATCAGGCGAACTTATTGAATTTGGCCAGCGGGGGATTCAACCTGGGCCGGGGGTGGAATGGCTCGGCCCAAAATAGCCCACGCGTGGCCCACGCACGAGGCGCATGCGTGGCGTGGCCTGCTGGGCCGGCCCACTGGGCGGGGGACGGCGCGGTCAACGCCATCTATCCGGGGCCCACGTGGCGGTGATGGAGGGGGGAGACAGCGTCAGCGGTGGGGAACTGATGCTGGTTCCGCTCGGTCTAGGTCGAACCGGTTCACTCCGGCCTGACAGAGCTCGCAGCCGGTTCTCACTGCCGGCAGTGGGTCCGGTGACTAGGATACCGGGGTGAGCATCGACGAAGGGTGGCGAACACTGGTGGCTGCGTTGGATGGGTGGATTGGAGGCCGGGGGTAGGGTTGCCATGGAGAGGTGGCTACGGACATGTGTCGGCGGTGAGGCCGGCGAGCGCTGAAGGCTGGGAAGATGCGGCGGCGTGGTGCCTAAGGTAGTAGCGTGGCCTAGTGGCAAAGCTCACTACCGCTCGAATCGAGCACAGGGGCAGTAGTGGGAGGATTTGAGAGGCAGAGGTTGTTCGTCGGAGCAAGGGCTTGGGAGGGAGATGTCGTTCGCGGCTAGCGGCGCCCGAGCAAGTCGAGGGCCTGGTCGAGGCGATTTGGGTGTTTATGTGTAGGGAAAGGAAGGCGAGGTGGTGGTGACCGGATAGCCTATTTATAGAGGGGGGGAGGCAGCCATAGAGCTTGGTGTAGTGGGGCAAGGCTGGTGCGGCAGTCGTGGTGAGGCGGGGCTCAGCGCACGGGGCGCAATGCGAGGGTGCGGCGCATAGCAGGCCAGGGCCGGAACAGCGGTGGTGGGCTGGCATAGCGGCATGGCGTAGTGATGCGGCAGGGTACGGGGAGACGAGGCTGTGACGCATCACGGACAGGGACCGGGACACGGTGTGTTGCAGCGTCGGGGCGCGATGGCGGTGGGGTCCTGGGTCAGAGCGCTTGGCGTGCATCGCTCGGCACAGCGTGCAGTGCGGGCAGTGCGCTCCCGTCCAGGGTAGAAGAAGGGGGCAGTGCTGACGGACAGGGCCCATTTGGCAAGGAGAGGGAGGTGGGGAAGAGGAGTTGGGCTGCGGCGAGAGTGGGGCCATTCGGTCCGAGGTGGCTGCTGGGCTGCCCATTTTGGGCTGAGGCGATGGCAGCCCAAGAGGGAGGGAAGGCGGGCTGACAGGAAAGAAGGGGAGGGGGAGTGGGCTGTGGCCCAGGGATGGGGGAGGGGTTTTCTCCTTTTTCAGATTTTGATGTTGGAATTTTGGGTTGGAAATTTGAGAAGATTTTTTAGAAGAGTTTTGTGGAATATTTGCGAGGGAAATAATTTGGAAAGTTGGAGATTTTTGTTAAGCTCATATTAATACACTCAAAGAACACACACAAACACAAACAAGGTTTTTGAAAAATCAATTTTGAATTAGGGGGAGATTAGAAGAAAATCCTGGTGCTAAATTTCATGGCATTACTGTGCTTGCGGAGACTTGCGATCCGTGTGGTCGTTGAGTTGCTTGCTCTTTCTCGCCTGGTGCATATCCTTTCAGTGGACAGCACCTTGCACTTGCTAGACACGTATATGTTCAGTGGACGGTGTTTAGCATTGTTTCTTGTGAGGTTTTAGAGCACCTAGTTTTGGGGTTGTGATTTTGAGTTTTTAAGTGCTCCTATTCACCCCCTCTAAGTCGCATGTCTCGGTCCTACAATTCCTGGCGATATGTTTCACAGGAACTCCTATTCCATCAGGATATCCGGGTCCAGGTGATTTTGATCGACCCTAAGCATGGGGAAGAACCAATAGACATCCCTACACCAGACGGGATACACTGCCTCGGACAAGCTGTGGACCAATTCATATTGTGGAGCAAGAAAGAGATTTGCATGACGCCTATGCTTGATCAAGGACAACCAGATGAGCGGACAATAGTGAGAATACGATCAACAAGGTCCTAACTGAAGAAGCAAACCCCCACTCTCTATCTCCACATCCTATGAACCCGCTATCTCCACCATCGGCGAACCCTCCGTCTCCACCTCCGGTGAACCCTCCCTCTCCATCTCCACCTCCGGCAAACCCTCCGTCTCCACCTCTGGCGAACCCTCCGTCTCCACCTCCGGCGAACCCTCCGTCTCCACCTCCGACAAACCCTACCCTCTCCATCTCCATCGAAACCTCCTTCTCCACTTCCATCGAAACCACTAGTCTCCACCTCCTGAAGCATCCAAACATGCCGAGATTCCAAAGCAAATACGTGAATACGAAGGAAAGGCCGTGTGGAAGGAGACTACAGCTTGGCTACAAAGCCATAAGAAGGACAAATAGGTACCATTATCCAAAGGACATGGACAAGGACGAGCATGACAAAGAACAACCGAAGTTTATAGAGTCCATCGGCCTAAACCACATTGCTGATCTACCGGACTGTCCAAAACAATATTGGCATGGAAAACCTTTCCTCCCGGATTGGGTCTTGAAAAATTGCCCAATGAAATTAGGAGGTTCCATAATTGGATCATGAGGGCCTACAAATTTGGGATCAATCATATCGAAGCAAGGTACAATGCCCAATTATTTCAATCATGGGGAACTAAATCAGTAAATATCAGCTTCAACGACCTGCAATTAATGTTTTGGCTCAGCTGGTTGGACATCAGTTTTGACTGCTTGGTGCCTGTAAGTGCCTCAATCCTTAAACATGAATTCATAACTGTTAATTGTACATTACATCTTATGTGTGCTTTAATTGCAGAATGCAAGTTCAAATGGCGGAGAAGATGGGTGAGAAGGTCAGTTTCTTGGACCCATACCTAATTTCGAAGGAGCAACACACGTTCCCACTCACCTAGATCACCATGCTGAACTAGCATCAGGTAAAACAAAAAAAAAGATAAACAAAAAATCCGCTGAATCTCGCGAGGGAACGTAGGCAGCAAATGTCGGCGTACATTGCCCTCGCATTGGAATTCTATGAGAAAGAGGGTGTGGATGACATATTTGCCCAATATTTCTTTGAGTACGTCATCAATACAAATGTCGGCGTACATTGCCCTCGCATTGGAATTCTATGAGGAAGAGGGTGTGGACGACATATTTGCCCAATATTTCTTTGAGTACGTCATCAATACAAATCTTCAATTCTGCAATTTCAGCATATTGCTTGTAGATACAAGATACATAAATGTGTATGTTATGATTTTTTGCAGCAATCATTAGATTTGTCTAATGATAACGCCCAAGCTAAGCAAAGTCCTCGTCCTCGACTCCCTATATTACAAGACGAACACGTATAAAGAGATCATATCAATTATACAAATGTACGAAACACATTTTCTTGTAACCGTTCTTCAATCTTATATACACTATGTGCAATGCAAGTAACTTAATTAATTAAGTATCGTTCCTGAATCATATATTTCAACAGAGGTTTCAATCGCTACATCGAAAACGGAGGGAAACATCATGAAGATTTTACAGACAAGATCCGTGTTCAAACAAAATTCCCTGTAAGTTGTGTACGTTAATACTTTCGGTATAGTATGTTGTCATATGAAGATAAATGGTGTGAATCAATACTTGTGTAGTGCCATAAGCAACCACTTGGTACACTTTATTGTCGATACTATGTCTGCGAGTTCTTTCGGGTCAACGGACGGTACTAGAACGAACCGGAAGATGTAAACCACCGCTTAGCGCAAGCTCCATCAATTACATATAATACATAGTATCTAATGTCCTCTCTACATATCTTGTCCATGCAGTGGCCAAACCTACGTAAGAAGCACTCCTATCTCACCGAGGAGGATCTCATGAATGTCGCCGCAGACCTCTGCCGTTTCCTTCTCCATGAGGTGTGCCACATCACAGGCGATTTCTTCAAGCCGGATTCTGAACTAGCTACGCTTCCGGATGCAAAAATCTTAGGGAGTGGCATAATAAAGGACTTTAGTTAGGCACCCGAACAATATAACTGAATGTGTATATGCAACTATAATGGTCGTTATAAATATTTCATTCAAATTTCGTGGACTACATATGTGATCTGGTGAGGAAACCGTGGTTCAAATATTGGTGCCAAGCACACGGCGTGTTAATTAATGGCGCCAAATATTTCTAGGGGCGGGTTATAATTTGCACCGCTTCTAATAAAATGAAACTCGAGGGCGGATCTATGCTACAAACCACCCCTGGCAACATAATATCAGGGGCGGCCATCATTGCCAACCGCCCCCGGAAAAGTGGTATCAAGGGCGGTGGGTAAGTTGGACCACCCCTGAAAACGTTATATCAGGGGTGGCCTTTATTTCCAACCAGCCCTAGAAAAGTGGTGGCAAGGGCAGTATTTAATATGAACCATCCCTGAAAATAGTTGATTCAGGGGCGGCTTATTATACGCACCGCCCCTACAAATCCATTTTCAGGGGCGGTCGAGGGCCGTGCGTCCCCGCTGACATGGATCTTCAGCGACGTTTGCGCACCGCCTCTGAAAATGCTTCCCCAACCTTCTCTGTACATGCTCGCTGTGCTAGTAAATGTTGGGGCCGTCGTCGAGTTTTGTGTAGAGCGTAAGTGTGGTTCGGCTTGTGTCGATGTCCCAATCCAACCGGTCGGTGTTTGTTTCGCCCGTTGAGTTGCTTGTGTTAGTGTTGTGCGGTGCGTGTTGATGTCCCAATCCAACCGTCCAGTGTTTTTGTTGTGCTGTCCAGTCTGTACCTCTTTTTCTTTTTTAATATAATTGGCAAGCTTTGCCTGCTTCGTTAAAAAAAAAGACAAAACCATATTCTATTGTAGTCTTCTCACACCAGAATAATAAAAAGTATAACCAAGGTAAATCCAAACTCAAGTAAAGAACACCTCCATCGGTTGGTTGAAACTCTGACAACGAAACCAAAAATGCAATTACGAAAGACTGCCACAAAAGTATTGATGTTGACACAAGCATACCTTGCAAATCTCTGTAATTGCACATTCGACAACGATCACCTAATAATCAAGCATGCACACTATTTAATCGCTAGCAAGGAACTAACCAAGAAACACAACAGACCACACAGACTGACAGTACTGCAACACACACACAGAGGGAGAAGTAGAGAGAGACCAGAGAATAGCCGCTCCTTCTCAGACCACCATAGTTCTCACTGATGCTGAGCTGCTGCAAGCACAGGCCAACCTATGGCGCCACAGCCTCTACTACCTCACATCAATGGCATCTCAAGTGTGCGGTCGAGCTCCGCATCCCAACTGCCATAAATAACCTTGGAGGGACTGCCTCACTCCAGGATTTGGTGAATGCACTGTCCCTCCCCAAGGTTAAGCTGCCATTCCTAGGCCGCCTAATGCGGCTGCTGGTCACATCAGGCATCTTCGTGTCTGGTGAAGAGGAGACCTACCGCCTCAATCCATTGTCGTGGCTCCTTGTAGAAGGTGCGGAAGAAGGAGACCACGGGCATTAGAAATACTTCGTGATGGGCGCCAACGCACGGAACTGTGTTGAGGCTGCCTTATCCCTTGCTGACTGGTTCAAGAAGGATTTGGCCACGCCTCTACTATCACCGTTCGAAGATTTACATGGTGTGCCACTCTTCCATGATGACACACCCAAGCTTGGCGAAGACTTCGATATAATGATGAATAAAAGTTTGGTAGCACACGACAGTTTCGCAATTGGAACCACAATACGTGAGTGCAATGGCCTTTTCCAGGGTCTGCAATCACTGACAGATTGCTGTGGTGGGGATGGCGCGATGGCAAGGAAAATCGTCAAAGCGTTCCCAGGCATCAAGTGCACTGTTCTAGACCTTCCAAAGGTTATTGAAAAAGCACCAGCTGATGACGCTGTTAACTATGTTGCGGGCGACATGTTCGACTCCATCCCACCAGCTCAAGCTGTGTTGCTCAAGGTATGAATTGGAGAACCATTTCACTCCCATGCTTCATTTCAGTGAAAAGCTTAGAAATAAAATTTTGTTGTCACATGTAGACTCAACTTTGTCCCCTACGAATTTACTTATCGATTACAAATTATGAAACTTATATATGTAATAACTTGGTATAATTGTGATGTAAGCTTGTACTGCACTTCTGGAACGACGAGGATTGCGTGAAAATCCTTGAGCAATGCAGGAAGGCAATTCCTTCGAGGGAAGAGGGAGGAAAAGTGATAATTATTGAAGTAGTTCTTGGCCATTATATGGGGCCAATAATGTACGAAGCCCAAGTCCTATTAGACATGATCTTTATGGTCAATACCAGAGGCAGGCAGCGGACTGAAAATGAATGGCGCGAGATCTTTATGAAAGCTGGTTTCTCTGACTACAAGATTGTCAAGAAAATTGGAGTTTGTGCTTTCATTGAAGTTTACCCATAAGACTGATGCACGCACCGAAATATGCTCAATAAGTGGTTCAGTGTTGACTGGCTGGTTTGCTGTGTACGTGATGATATAAATAAATGGAGTGTCTCAGTTATATTTCTGAACAGAGTTCCACTGGTCTCAAGAGCAGAGCTATTCAACTTTACTGTTTGGCTGTATATACAGCTTTGAGATCCATGCAGCTTCTGTTTCGAACTATACTATAGCACTCTTTATTTGTGCTTTTTTCTGTGTGCCTGTTTTTATTTTTATTTTTTGCTAGTACCTCCATCAAGACCGTTATTAATGGTTGCCTGTTGACATGTGTATGTATGTACAACCAGTGTGATTATGCAACATATCGTGTGTCATCTTTATATCACTCCATGTGAATACACCGCTGCACACCTATCCATGCATGATATGCACATAGTATGCTATACAACATACACCGCGTATCGTTTCGTGTATCATGTACTCATATTTGTATCGCTCCATGTATGATTATTATTATATTAATATATGTACAACCAACATATGTTGAGAAACATATCTTTCCAAATGTTTGCTATCTAACATATCGTGTATCATGCTTATATCACTGCATGTATATACAAACATCCTCTATACCTAAGGATGATTCAAAAAAGTCCAAGAAACACAACATACTATTACTCCCTACGTTCTATAATATAAGACACAAATATTATTTTCCCTAGTCCCATAATATAAGGCTCGAGCCAATACTCATGCATGTATTACATACACAATACTACAGGCAGCCAGTGGCGGAACCAGAAACTTGAAATTTTTCATTGACAGGGGAGACCAATAATACTAATTTTTTAAATTTTATTTGAATTTAAAAATTTTTAGTACAAAATTTCCAACCATAGGAGGGCTTGCCCCTCCCAGCCCCGCCTTGTCTCCGCCCCTGCAGGCAGCCAATACCTATGCAAGAAATAATTATTTCTTGGTCTTGCGCGGAAGGTAGTTGCGTCTTATGTTATACTAGCACGAAGCGAGTAATTAATTTACGGTACCTGATACCAGTGTACGTAAGATACATAAAAACAGCTTAATGTTCAATGGTCACCGCTAGATAAGTCATTTTGTGATGCCCCCTCATTGCTAGAGAATAAGGCTTCAGATGAGTTTCAATATAAAAACTGGCCAACACTGCACCCGGTATTGATGCTTGCAAAAGTCTGGAGCCCTTGGTGCAATGGTTGCACCCGGTTTTCCACTTTCAAATTTAGTCTAAGTTGTTTGTTAAATTTTTTTTTTCATTTACAAATTTAGCCTACTAAGTGATCCCGTAATGTTTTTCATAAAGATGATAGAAACATTTCTATAAAACAGCTAGTTTGTGCCTAACTTTACTATTACTAATTAGATACTACTTTTGAATCCTCCTATTAATCCTCACAATGCGTTAAACAGAAGATAAAATTATAGAAATTTTCACAATAATCAGAAACATCTTATCATCGATCGTAGACTGAAATCTTAATAGCTATTGGACCTATTTTCTATGTAATTAACATCACGTCATCTATCATATAGTTCTAATAATAGATCTGTTTTTAAAAAAAAAATCTAAAAAATTCTCACAAAAAACAGAAACATCATGTCATACATCATGTAGATCTAATAATAGTAGTCATTAGATCTATTATAGTTTCTAAAAAATTACCCACTTTAACATTATGAAAGATGAAATAAAATAATCGCCTAAATTTGTATAAAAATTACCCATCATGCCATTATGAAATATGAATTAAATAACCCTTCAAATTTGCATAAAATTACCCAACATCCCATTATGCAATACGAATTAAAATAACACCTTAAATTTACATATAAATTACTAAAGATGCCATTATAAAAGGTGAATTAAAATAAACCCTAAATCTGCATATAAATTACCCAATATGCCATCATAAAATATAAATTAAAATAATTTCTAAATTTGCATATACATTACCCACAATGACATTACAAAAGATAAATTAAAACAATCAACTCTAACATTTTAACGGATTAAATCTATATCCCATAAACCCCAACCCGTGCTGGACTAGCTTTCACTAATTGGAGGTTCTTTTCAAAGTCTCCACGTTAATCCTCACTAGACGTGCTAGAAAAAAAAGATAAATTCTAGAAATTCTCATAAAAATAAAAAACATCCATCCATCCATAAGAGATCTTTAATAATAATAACAATTAGATCAATTGTATTTTTCTAAAAAAATTACTCACCATACCATTATAAAGATGAATTAAAATAACCCTCTAAATTTTCATATAAATTACCCACCATGCCATTATGAAAGATGAATTAAAAAACCTCTAAATTTGCGTATAAATTACCATTATGCCATTATAAAATATGAATTATAATGATCACCTCTAATATTTTTAATGAAAAAATAAAATAGCATCTAAACTCTAAACTACAAACATATATTGTTATAAAAATAATTAACAAAATAGGCCTATATATATATATAGAAAAATTCCTTTCTACATGCGCATGTAGCTACACTCACCTGTATATCTCATGATTTTGAGGGTATTTGATTGAACGAAAGGTATGTACACGAAGTATGTGATAATACTAGACCATCTGTGGTGGTATATACGTGAAGTATGCGAGTATACCTGAGGTATGTGCACATACCTCATTATATGTACTAATATAAATATATTATGGTAATAAATTAAAATCAGGGGTTGTTTTGTAATTTTTTCGAGTGGTGATCTTTGAAGTATCTTAAAATAATTATGTGAACATACTCAAATTGATAAAGGAGTATGCGAACATACCCTTATTAGTTTTTTAAAGGTGAGTGTAGCTACATGCGCATGTAGATAAAACTCTTCATATATATATATATATGTGTGTGTGTGTGTGTGTGTTTCTAAATTATGTACTGATGGTTGTTGCTATTATTAAAGTTATCTATCAATTTTTAATATATATATACCACCTACCATTATGAAAGATGAACTAAAAATCCTCTAAATTGCGTATAAAGCCATTATAAAATATGAATTATAATGATCACCTCTAATATTATTAAATACAAAATAAAATTGCATCTAAACTCTAAACTACAAACATATATTGTTATAAAAAACAAATAACAAAATAGGCCGGAAGAGTTTTATCTACATACGCATGTAGCTACACTCACCTTCAATAAATCAACAAAGGTATATCAGAATACTCATTTATCAGTTTGAGTATATTTACATACTTATTTTAAGATATTTCAAATGTCACCACACGAAAAAATTACAAATCAGTCCCTGATTTTAATTTATTATGATAATACATTTATATTAATACATATAATGTATTATGTGCACATACCTCAGGTATACTCGCATACCTCATGCACATACCACCACAGATGGCTTAGTATCATCGCATACTCCGTGTACATACCTTTCGTTCGACCAGATACCCTCAAAATGTTGAGATACACATGTGAGTGTAGCTACATGCGCATGTAGAAAGAAATTTTCCTATATGTGTGTGTGTGTGTGTGTTTCTAAATTATGTACCGATAGTTGTTGCTATTATTAAAGATATCTATTAATTTTTAATAAATATATCACCTAAAATTCTAACCCGTAAAAGAGCACGGATTGATGGACTAGTGTTATACACAAACGGGGGGCAACGATCATTGTTGCTACTATGTCTGTGAGTTCATGTGCAATTTCGTAGGCAAAAGGTCTCTTACAAGAGACTTATGTGTATGTTAACAACATATTCAGCAATACTTTCTCATTAATAATGCTTACAAGCTTTATTTCAATATATTCATATTTTTAAAACCAAAGGCACTGAGTCTCAGAGATAAGGTCCTCCAACAGTCCCGCCCAACAGAATCACAGCAATCTGAATAGTTGATGGGATTTATTGATGAAGAGATCATGAGCGAAACAGGAGAGTTTTCACTGCCCACAGGATTAGATATTATGCATTGCAGGAGTGGTCGAAACAATGGACAAAATATTTTATAGTATGTATATACAATGCTATTATTATGTAATAACATATTAATACTAATGTGATGTATAATATACCGTAATGTGATTATAAAATATATATCTATAATAGATTATAATAGCATACATATAGATATAATTATATAAACACGATTGTCATCACTATAGTATCGGGTAAGGGGCAAGGATAAAATCGGTACTAAAAGAGTATATGCGACACATGGTGCCATCACTTTAGTACCAAGTCAGGATAATACCGGTACTAAAACGATGTGCATCTATTCTATTTAGTATGGGTTGGTAATACCACCCGGTGCTGAAAATCTGTGCGTGCGCACGTGGATGATATGCCTGTACCGGTTGGAAACACCAACCGGTGCTCAAGTGGGGCCCGCACGAGCGTGCTGGCTAGTCTGGCTGAGCAACCTTTAGTACCGGTTGGTGCCTTCATACCGCATCACCGCTGATTAAGTGGCACTACTATGGAATCCATCACTATAAGGGGGTTACCAACCGGTACTATAGGCCCGTTGCGCAGTAGCGTCTTTTTGTGCCACAACACACAATAAATGGAATCGTCCCAACTCTTGCGGTGCTATGGCATGTCCATAGGTGACACCAAGGACACAATAAATCCGAGATGATCATGCACAAGCATAGGTGACACCAAGGACACTATATTTGTTAGTGAGGTTTAGCCTAAGCCTACATCCCTAGAGCATGCTGACTATAGCTACTCCCCCCCCCCCCATTACGGATAAGCCATGACGACATCCGAGCACACCACATGCCCATGCCAAACCATATAATCGTCCATGGTTACACAACGTCAGCCTCATTTTTATGACACTCTATGTTAAAGAGTCCAACTAAAACTATACCCTAGCCCCTAATTACAAACAAGTCAAATTGTAACCAAAACATACACATATTCAACACATATATAAGTATCTAATAAACTCCACCTTGGTAAATATTCCCTCCACCGTGAAGTTGCCATGCTCAAACTTATGCATACCATGCTTGAGTAGCTTCCTTTGCTGCTCCCTTAGAATCGCATGGTGATCCCCCAGTGGCACCAACTCCGAGACAGATAGCATTGCCATTATTGAATCGTCATATATGACTTCACCTTCAATAATGATCTCTTTCAGCTTGTACTAGTGCGTGATTTACTTCTCACCCAACATGGCTGCTTTGCTGCCATTCATGACTCTCAAGGTCGTCTTATCTAGTGTCATCGGAAATAAACCAAACTTCTTCATACAAAAGCCCAAGCGAAATTAGATTCCTTGTCAACCTCAGCACATGGCTCACACCTTCGACTATCACCTCTTGTCAGCCACACACACCTTGAATTTGATATTGACTGTCCCTAAGGCATGGTAAGACAAGCATTATCTTAGGTAAGAAAAATCACCGTGGTCATCCTAAGTGTATGACAAGATCCTCTCAGAATTTAGGACATTAACACATTGTGGAGCGAATTTGAAGATTTAATTAATATCAAATGAAGAGAGTTTCAAAACCAAAGTTGTAGATATCTTTTTAGATCTACAATTTAGAGTTCAAAATTGTGTCATTTGATTTCCAAATAAGGAAGGTATGGCAAAAAATAGTAATGTTGTAGAATAAGGAAAGATTGATTTTGAGGGCAACAAGACACAACTTCATCTCCTAGCAAGATTTATTGGAGGGCACTCTAAGTACTTACTACGATATGAAAATAGATTGTCGAAGTGATAAGATCAAATCCCAAACTAACATATTAGTTTCCATTTATATGACACATCTTGGATTATATAAACATGACCTTTTAAGAGGGAGATGCATTGTAATTTGACATATTCTAAGTTTTGGAGTGAGGTCTCATGTTTAATCTATGCTTTGATGCCATGATCATTTTCTCTTGGTGAACTTGATATGCTTAGGAAGGATGTCTCACATCTCTTGTTAAACCATTTGATGAACATGTTCTAGCCTTGTTCTAAACCTCTGTAATCTCGTTCTAGCTTGCTTTCTAATTAGTTGAGTTTAACTTCCAAACCGATTTATCATCAACTTGAGTTTGCTAGATCTATTAAGACTAGATAGTACTAGTGTAATACTAGAACAATAGTATATTAGGTGAGTTTTAATTTGGATTGACATGTCTTGGGTAGAACCTCTCAGGATGTCACGGTTTAACTTTTAGAAAGGTTAATATCAAAGTTCAAATAGCACAAATATCATTCATATATTTCGTACATCTCAGTTAATTTGGAGAACTTGCAACACACTAAAACAAAACCCAACTTGATTTAGGTGGTTCTTCATTGCTTCAAAGCATTTCATGGTGTAACTATCTCTGACTTACCTACACAAGAAATGTAAATAATTCAAGTATTGCTTAATTTCTCCCTTGTGGTATTTCATGGCCTATCAATTCCCTCAATGCATGTATAATCAGTTGATCTCTTCTCTTCTGCTGTTGAAAAAGTGTACGATAAATATCAGATGGCATGGAACGGAATGGTTATATTTACCTTGTCGACAAGCTGCTGGGTACTATGTGCCACTAACTTGAAGTCTCCTTCGTTCCTACTTACTGCTTCTTCCTTCAGGCTAGCCACAAAAGAACCCGAGTCTATGAAGCACCAGCCATGATCTTCTTGGGAGTACGACTGCTCTCCTCACAACACTAATGTTGGCATGTCGTGCGGCCAAGTGCGGACGACCAGGATTGCAGTTTATCGATGCAATGACAAAGAGCCATTCTATCACCAAACACCCACGATGCCGCCACTAGTGAGGCTACCTTTAGGCTCAAGGTTAGTGGTGGGTGTTGACGGGGGTGTCCTTGTCCTCTGGGGTTATAAGGTGGAGGTTGTCGAAGCTGTGGAGGAGGGTGAAAGTAAGACCGTGGTGTCATAAGACAGTGGTGAATTCGGTTCTCTATAATAACTTAGTAAAACATATGCCATTTTACTAAGAAAAAAAGTGCTCTACAGTTTATTAAGTGTTGCTACTTCTACCAAAAACATTCATTCAACCTAATATCCAAACCTAGAAACTTGCCTATCAAGATAGACTAGGAAAGAGGAAAGTAAGCACATAATTGTAAGAATTAAGAATGTACTTTTGTAAAGGATAGTACAGAAGACAAACTAACATTGACGATGGTGACTAGGTGATTTTTTTACTGAGGTATCGAAAGGCATGCAAACCTTCTCCTAATCCTCATTGGACCCCTCCCCGCAAGGGCCTTGCTAAGCCTTAATGCATACAAGGATCAAGGAATTGCTCTTGCAAGGGACCAGGTACCAGTCAGATGACTTCATGGATAGTTATGGATCTCCTCCACTCGCAGGGGGAGACATCCAAGAAACTCTCTCGGATATGCCCTTTGCTATCTTCACTATGGTGAGCTTCGGACAAAATGCCAAGGATCTTCGCTATGGTGAGCTTCGGACAAAACACTAAGGGCCTTCCTCCATCTCACAAGTAAGGTAGCAACACTCCACACTCTAGATGGTGGTATTACAATACTTAAAAGCCCCGCACTTATAAAGATGGTGCGTGCAAGCACCAGCAACACGATGCACGCAAATCTCAACACTAACATTGGTCAGAACCAAAAGCAATGTGCTAAAGGGCCTAAGCAAGAATTTGCATGCACTAAGCTATGCCAAGATGCCAACATCAAGCTCCTTGGATTATTAGATTTCTTTTTAGTTGCATGATCATGTATGGTTCAATGCAATGTTTTGGCAGTATGTTTGCGTAATGAGATAAATAGTGCAGTTGACCTTTAATTGTTTGTTCATTGAATATGCAAATTACAAGTGTCCCTCTCTGGTTTGCGAGGCCAAGTTATCAGCACAACCATAGCGACAACAATGTAGTTGGTGATCATGCAACACTGGTGAGTTGGCTTGCTTCTTGTTGGGTAGCAGCAGCTTATTACGTGTTTCTTTGCATGAACAGTTCTATCAGTTGTTGCTTGCTGCAGAGATGCAATTGTTCTATCTTGTTTGGTCACTAGCTATGGTTTGACTTATGATAAAGCTAGAGTTGCATTTTTTATCAGTGGTTTTACGATTTTGGGAATAATGAAAAGAAATATTATTGATAGAAAATGTGCCTGATTAATTTTCCATGAGAAAAACACTGATCATCCTGTAGACTGAACAATAATAGATGATCTTGGGGTTAGTCTGAACATCCTATGCATGATGGCTAGATAGGTCTTCCAACAACTGTCTGTTATTGTTAATTCCACAGTATGATATTACATTTTATTTGCATGATAGCTAAGCCCAAAATAAATAGCTGGAAGATCCTTTGCATAATTTGCATGAATTTATTTAAATGTTTAGCTTGTTCTATTATTCTTCTGAATCAAGTCATAAATAAAGCAACGACCCAGCTATCTTCATTTTTTTTCTTATTGTTTTTTAGACATGTCCTAATGTTTCCCATTTGATTCAGGTTCCACTGATACCAATTGATAGGCATTTTGACCAATTTGGAAGCTGATGGGTGGCAACTTGCAGATCTGTATTTGTGGGGGAACCCTGGAGAAGTTGTACTTTAATTAGAAAGTTCAAATATATAGTAGTCTACTGATGAAAAATCAAATAGTAGGAAGGATATAGATACTAACAGAAATAACCTCAATTCTCTACTTTCTGCTAGATTGAGATGTTTTCCTGTTGTTAGTGTTAGTCCTGTAATTAATTAATGTAATAATGATGTGCATTGTTACTATAATGTATATTTTTTAACTATTTAAAATGGCCTAGAAGATTTGGGCCGCTTAGCCCACAAAGAGGTCCCTGTATGGGCCTCAGCAGGCCATATTATATTTTATGACAAATTAAATTGTCACAATGTCCTCTATGCCAAGTCATCTCCATGTCATCTATTCCAATGATTTATGACGATTATAGTCCTATATGGTAGTATTCTAGTCTCACCAGGTTGTGACGATTCATGGGCTCAATAATGACGAAATAGAGTGTCATAAAATCTATGATGAAATTGGTATTGTCACTGTGTTAATGATGGCAGGGCGATCCTCTGTCCCCTATGCTCTTCATTATTGTCATGGATGTTCTTAACTCTTTGTTAAATCGAGCAAGTGATGCTGGTCTGCTGCAACCCATCCTAGCTCGTGGCGCTGCTCAACGAGTGTCCTTATATGCAGATGACGTGGTGCTTTTTCTCCAACCTTGCGCAGATGACTTGATTTTGACTAAGGAGATCCTTAGAATTTTTGGAGAAGCATCAGGACTGGTCACCAACATCAGCAAATGCTCCATGACTCCGATCCATTGTGAAGAACAGGACATTGCGGTTGTGCACAACTCTCTTCCCTGCAAGGTGCAGGATTTTCCGTGCCGTTACTTGGGACTCCCCTTATCAGTAAAGAAACTTCCAAAGGCTGCTTTTTATGAGTTAGTTGATAAGGTTGCTGATAAACTACCAGGGTGGAAGGCTTCCATGATGAACTCAGCTGGTAAAGTAACACTTGTTCGAGCAGTGTTATCGGCCATACCCATATATCAACTTTTAGCCCTGGAACTCCCCAAGTGGGTCATCAAAGCCATTGACAAGATTCGGAGAGCTTTCTTGTGGAAGGGTCGGAAGGAGATAAATGGGGGACACTGTCTTGTAGCCTGGGGACGAGTTCAGAGGCCCCTTGATCTTGGTGGATTAGGAATTCTAGACTTGGAAATTATGGGTTGGGCGTTAAGAATGAGATGGCTGTGGTTAAAAAAGACCCAACCTGATAGGCCTTGGGCTGATTTGGATATACAGGTTCACCCCAACTCAATGGCCATGTTCCACATTTCAATTTCTTCCATTGTAGGTGATGGCAGCAACACCTTTTTTTGGAGAGATAAATGGCTTCATGGAAAATCATTAGCTGATCTCACTCCATCACTTTATTCATATGTGGCGAAGAGAGCTGCCAAGAGAAGAACTGTGCAGGATGCTTTGGATAGTAATGCATGGGTAAGGGATATTAGGGGAGGACTATCAGCTGCAGCATTGGTGGAATACCTCCAACTTTGGGATACCCTAGCAGATTTTGAACTTCATCCTAGAATCAAAGATCAACACATTTGGACCCCTTCATCTACAGGAGAGTTCTCTACCCAATCCGCTTACCGTTCCTTCCTGGTCGGGGCTGTTGGTTTTGAGCCATGGAAAGAAATTTGGAAGACCTGGGCTCCACCTCGATGTAAGTTTTTCATATGGCTAGCTGTGCTGAACCGTTGTTGGACTGCGGACAGGCTGGCTCGTCGGGGGCTTGAACACCCTGAGCGTTGCCCTTTGTGCGATCAAGAAGAGGAGAATATGCAACATTTACTCACCTCTTGCGCTTTTGCACGAACTGTGTGGTTCTCAACCCTAAGGATGGCTGGCCTCCAACGGTATGCCCCAGGCTTAAGTGACAACATTTTTGTAGAGTGGTGGCGTCAGGCTATGCAGCAAGTACCAAGACAATCACGCAAGGGATTTAATTCTTTGGTGATTTTGGTGGCTTGGTGGATTTGGAAGCATAGAAATATGTGTGTGTTTGAGGGTGCCGCACCTAGTTTGGATAGCATCTTGAGCAATGTAAAAGATGAGGCTCGTCTTTGGTGCATGGCAGGGGCCAAAGGGCTCCGTAGCTTATGGCCATGACGCTCCCTCTCGGTGTTGGTCGAGTCCTAGTGTGTGTGGCGCGTCCCTAGTGTGGGGTCTTGCCCTTTAAGGGTTGTATGAGTCATGTAGACTCTTTTTTTCCTTCTTAATATAATGATGCGCAGCTCTCCTGCGTGTTCGAGAAAAAAAAAGAATATGTTTGTTTTCGTCATTATTTAGAATAAAGGCAGCGGATCGGTGACAAATGATTTTTTGTCAATCAATTGTCATAACTGCTTAATAGTGACGTATTTTTCATCTTTTGTGACATAAATGAATTGCCATAGTACAGCAAACCTCTTGTAGTGGCTCTTCCCATATTCAATTGATTGGTTAGGATGGCTTATATAGCATCTAAGAGCCAACTAGCTGTTAGGACTAAGGCTGACAGATTTTGTATTGACCAAACAATCTAATCCTTACACCTCTGTTACACATCATACAGTTGGGTTCAGTACAATGTTTAACTAGCCATTGGCATCATTCGGTTGACTATCTGAAGGGGGCATCGACTGTTTAGTCATTTCATCTAACCTAGTCTTCAACTTCATTGGAACTATCTGGAATAATTGTCTGACGATTGTTTGGCCCGTGCTTCGGACAATCCAGTTAGTACACTTGACTTGGGCTTCTTTTTGCTTTCCATGGTAATATGTCCATCGGACAACACGGTCAGTACATTTGACCTTGGCCTTCACTTCTCAGTCTTCTTTGGAACGATGCTTCCAGCGGCGGAGGACCTCATGTGGCAAGGTGTGGCAGCTGCCATACCTTGGCCTAAATATTTCAATGAATACGAATTTGTTTTCAATCTAAACTAAAGCATTTTCGTAGTTAAATGGTAGTCCACTTGTTTTGCAAGAGCTAGATCTTGAGTTCAATTCATAGAATGTGCTCTTTTTGGTGCTTTTTTTCTTTTTGCTATTCTAAGTCTTTTATTTTGCTTTTCTCTCACTATTTTTTTAGCATTAATCTATCCCGCCATACTTAATTTTTCCACCATCCTCCGCCACTGGATGCTTCGAACATTCCGGTCAGTTCATCTTCTACCTAACTTGATTTTCCGTTGTTGTGACTATCCGACCATTTCATTTGGAGGTGCAGCAGACTGACTGGTCTGTACAACTAACTAGACTTTGAACTACCAGATAGAGTGACTTTCTAATGCATATAATCTTTTAGACTTCAAAGTGTCTAGTGCTCACATTTTCTATGTTTTTTCGGCGCTGCATTGCTTGACTTTGCTTGATGTCTTGCGGTCTTCTCGTGTGCTCTTGATCACTCATTTGAGGTGTCCATGCCTTAAGTCCATCATTTGCATCCCTATGACTTAAACAAATATAGTAGCAAACATATTAGCCTCAAAGGTCCTTTGACATTCAAGCACCAAAATCACACTAAGCACGAGGCTTAGGGTCTATTTGCATTAAAACGGAAATTACGCTGGCTGGGTGGGCGACGGTGGTGGTGACAGGGGAGCTCAAAGCTGTGAAGGTTAGCGGTGGCGACAGAAGCGAGGATGCCAAAGCCGATGGCAACAACTTAGGGGGGAGGGGGAAGCCTAATTAAAATAAGTGAGGGGAAGCACGACGGGCGTTGCCCAGGCAACAAATAGTTGCCTCCATAGGTGATTCCGGCAGGGCTAGGTGATGCTGGCTGCTAACGACGAACAAGGCCACCGTATGGGACACTAAGAGATCCAACTAGGCCAAATGCCCAAATGCATTGGCCAAAGTGGATATACAAACAATAACAAGTTGGCCCACTTCAGTATTTATCAATTTTGATATCGTACTCCCCTTGTTTTAAAATATTTGTCACGGTTACATTTTTTTCTCCAACTTTAACTAATCTTCTTTTTTGGAAACACCATTCATTTGTCAAATTAAAAACATATCACAAGTTATCATTCTTTTAGTGATTTGTTTAATCATTAAAGGTAGTTTGACAATAATTTGTATTTTTACATGTTCATATTATTTTTCGAATAAGAAGAATGGTTGAAGACCCACAACAAGCGGTGCGGTCTATCTCATGCTTACTATCTAGGCTCCTCGCCGCTGGATCTGCCCACCACCACCATCCAACAGATCGTCACCATGACACCCCGCCTCCTCTGTTGCCCTCTAGCAGTCCTTCACTGCCCACAGCTGGCGGCAATGTATCGGACAATAAATGAATGAAAATACTACATCTAGCAAATCCCAGTTAGCAAAACTAGAATAATGTAAATTGCAACAAGGAAAACTATGCACTCATTGCATCATGTCCTCCATAAAACTAGAATAATGGTCAGACATTCGATACTGAGTAACATAAATAACTCCAGAAGATGCAAACATCATAATTGCAAGCCACCCCCATTTTCATAAAATGGTTAAGTGGAAGATCAATCAAAAGCCCACGTCCTCTTACCCTCAACTGGAATATTTCGAGGCACCTATATAAAACAAATGGGAATATATGATTATTTTTATTTGACAAGATCTGAGACAGTGCAAAGAACAATGGAGTTTACAGTTCAACATCCATTCGCATGGGGTTTAAAGGTGGGATGTATGAACCCACTGCACAAGATATATTTTCTACGCAGTTTCCTATTTCAAAATCAAAATAGGCCACAACAACAAGCACATGGAATTTACATAATGGAAGCATAGCATCTTTGAAAAGCCACATCTTCAAAAAAATATGGGTGATGTTATAGGTTTCAGCTCAGGGGCAAAGACCCATAGGACTAGTTAAACAGATAAGGCCCATAACTGATCCTGTGCCTTGAGCCTCAATCTAACACGAACACTAGCAGCACAACATATCCAGATGATGGCAACCACATCACAAGGGCAATCTAGGAGAAGGGGGCAGGGGTAATAGATCTTGCTTGCTTCCAAAAGAGGCCATCCCTCTGTATATATAGATCCAGACACTAAAAACATGACAATTATCCAAACAACTGATCTATCTAATATAATATCTTCATATAATCCTATGGGCCTTGGGCCCAAGCTGACACCCATAACAGATTACCACTAAATCAATCAAATTGAGGTTGATATAGAATGACAGCTTCCAATATGGATGTTTCCATTCACTTGGAGGGGAAGAAAAATTAGTACAATTCCACTAAAATTAGCGACAGAGTAAACATACAACAGCAGAATATGGCCAAACAAAGATTTAGATAACGAAGATAACAAACAACAGTCAGTATCTGCCTACGTAACTTTGAGAATCGGTAGGTCCTTTACAACTTCAGCAACTAATAACACCAAATGCGTAATTTTAATACAGTAGCACAAAAAAATCAATGCGAAAGAAGTATCATGTGACGTATGATTCTTCATACTTGTAGTTCAGTCAAAACTTGTATTGTAAGAAATTGGCTAATACTCACTAGTACGGGTCATTTATATTTTTATATAGCATGCACACCAACGAGTTCACACATGCAGATTTCTAAAGATTGCACTCTATAACTAGCATGGCATTTTCTTCACATGGTTTTACACTTTTTACATATTTTGGCAAATTGCAGACATAGAAGAAATATGTGTGTCATTGTATCAAGGTCCTGAAGCCTTATTAGTTTCTTGAATATATATTAACTTGCTTGAGCACAATACCATAAGTGCTCAACATTTCTGGAGTCTCCTGAACCCTCACATCAACTTCTTCGCATTTGATATAAACTATGAGAAGATGGTTGCTTTTAAATGATTGTTCTATCCGTTTGCAACTTTTTTTCAGTTTCCACTTGAATTTTTGGTACCTAAAGGAGACAATTACTTTACAATGATCAGTCAACAGTGGATGGTGCTAACATTCAATAGCACACAGCAACTAAAACAAATAAAAGAAAAGGACATAATACCTCGCAAAGCTTGAGGGTGAGCTTCTCCAAAATTGGTGAGTTTTGGAAGATTTGAGTTAATACATCACGATCACTATAAACACCAGGACACCATTAACTAAGGAACAAAATCTTTAACTTGCAGAACATAAGGCACAACTTTAAATCCATGTTGACAATAAATTGGGCAATGTGCAAAAGATCAAAGATTATATGTGTGATTTGATAAAGATTAGTTGTTCACGATGGATCATAGTATAATAGCTAATAGAATCATTTTGGTGCAATATTTAGAAGAACTCAAAGCAAGAGGATTATCACCCACGTATATTAGTCAAAGATGCATCTAATTTACAGAGGTCCACAGGTTTTTCCATACCAACTAAATCATGCAGTACTAACCTCTATTTGTTTGATTGCATGGCAGGAAGTACAAACAAATTACAACATGTATGAAATAAATAGTAATCATCACAAACTGGATCAGATAAAAGCAAAAGTACCACTGTTGAATCAATTGAGAGCTCCAACTCTGTAACTTGAGATCAACCATTCAAAAGCAAGGACTCACCAAGCCGATCATCAGCACCGAAATCAGAATCATAACAGCCAGAACATGTAAGATCACCACAGTTCCCATAGTTACTCTTAAAACATTGGTCCTCACAGAATGTATTAATTATGACAATCGCTGAAACTAACAATGGCATGTTTTCAAGCAGCGGCGTCCTACGGCAAAAGTCACTTAAGACCAGGGAAATGAGACCAGGTGTACAAATGCAAGCACGAACAGAACCTGTCCCAAAAAGACAGTCTGTCAAGCTGAGATGTTTCAAGAAAGGGGAGGACAGATTCCCATAAATCTCACAATAATTCATCTTGAGGTCAACCAGCGCTGGAGTGCTGGACACCCTGAGAAATCGAGACTGCTGCTTTTTAAAGTCACCATTCGAAGGTCCAATATTTTGAGGTGCTGGGAGAAGAATAGCTCATTTGGTCGCTGCAGAGGCATTTCAAGGTCTTCCGTGTAGTACCCGAGCTTGGCACAGCAACATGAGTCGGAACCACATGCCCAGACTTCTATCATAGGTGGGCAAGAATTGCTTGAAACCGAAGTCACACTCAACAAGATCGAGACTGAATGAGTCAAGACGGACACCAGGATGGCGGAGCAGGAGCAGATTGTCAACATACTGAATGTACCATTCGGGATTGTAACACTCCTTAACACCAGTGACACTCATGGAAGGGGCAGATTTCCAGAGGTCAAGCCAGCGCCGGGCAAGCAGGGTTGTCTGCACCACCTCGTGCATGGGGAGGAAGGACAGCACATGGTGGAGGACTTCGTCAGGGAGGGGGCTGATGCTGTCAGCACCACTTGCCATGAACAGCTTCGTCCCCCTCTCTGCTGCCAGGATGGGAATTAACAGTTCTGTTAAGCGGGATTATAGAATGGTTAAACCCATAGTTCACATATATAGCACAAACATCTTTCATGTTTGAGTCATCTCAATTAATTTGAAGAAACTGCAGCACAAAGAAAGTTCACATAGCACAAACATTATTCATTGGTTTGAAGATTTTCATGCATGGCGTCATTATCTTTGACGTTTACAGAAAAGTAGAAAACTAATACTCAACTACACAAGAAACCTGAATCATTCAAGCATGACTCAGCCGCTCACATGTGCTAGTTCTTAGCCACCAATTCATTCCCTCACAGACTTCTCATCGGTTGATTTTAATCTTCTTCATTGCAAAAGTGTACGATAAACAATTTATTCAGCGAAAACACGCTGCTACTCTGAGGTGATTGAACAGAATGGGGGTGTTTACCTGTTCCCCGTAGTACTGGCGTGCCACGTGCTGGCGCACCACCCGGGATATAACCGAAGGCCGAGGAACCGGAGCCTAGCCTGCTCGCAGCCTCTCCCTTATGGCGAGCCGCGGCGAAGTGCAGGCGACGGAGGTGGGCTGGGGACGCTGGTTGGTAGCGACGAGCGGCGGCTCCCCGCGTGTGGCATCGGGAGATCCAACCCTAGTTAGGTTGGCGGGTGGACTATGCAAATCTATATATCCTAGGTATAAGTGAAGCTCACTATATTTCATTAACTATATTTCTTTTAATATACAAGCTATTCATGCCATCCTTAAGTTCACTAAGTTAGAAATCAAGTCATCATCCATTAAGATCCTATAATATATATTGATGCCTTTCCTCGATTTTCTATATATATAGCTAATAATAACATTCATTCATGCAAACTATTAATCTTCTGTGAGCACCATGTTACAAAATTCTCGCAGCAAAAATACATGGAAAACCAATCATTTGAGAGTCAATCAAACACAAACTAGGGTGACTATATGTCATCAAGCACAATGTATTTTTTTTAAAAAATGGTGTCATGTGATGGTACCAATGTTTCTACATTGAAATTTCACTTTTAAAAATTAGTATAAGAATTCTGCAACACGATCACACCAATGTTTCTACCTTCAATTTTCACTTTAAAAACAGTTTAAGAATTCCGCAGCAACGTGAGGGTATCATCTAGTTAGACCTGGGCATGTGCCGGTTTGGGTTAGGTAAAGGTCTGGCCAGCGTAACGGTGGAATTCTATGGTGGCGAACTTAATGGAGGTAAGTTATTCTGATCCTGCTGCTACTGTAAAAAAATATGCATGGCATGCTCAATTAGGGGAGATTTTTGAATTAGATCGAGCTACTTTGAAATCAGATGGTGTTTTTCGCAGCAGTCCAAGGGGTTGATTCACTTTTGGTCATGCTATCTTTGCTTTGCTCTTCTTTTTCGGACACATTTGGCATGGTGCTCCTCCGAGATGTTTTTGCTCGTATTGATCCAGACTTGGATGCTCAAGTGGAATTTGGAACATTACAAAAAGTTGGAGATCCACCTACAAGGAGACAGGCAGCCTGATACCCCATTGCTATTTCGTGTGTATCTCACAGGTGGGTTTAAAAAAACCCGTGAATTAACTTGGGTCACAGGTGTAGTTTCGGCTGTGTTGACGGCATCATGTGGTGTAACTGGTTATTCTTTGCCTTGGGATCAAATTGGTTATTGGGTAGTCAAAATTGTGACTAGGTGTACCTGAAGTGATTCCTGTAATAGGATCCCCTTTAGTGGAATTATTACATGGAAGTGGTCGGTCCGTGACCCCTGGACGTCGAAGGCGTCCTTGGGTGATCTCGTAGTTCCTACGGGGTGTAGACAATGGGGTCGGTCCATGGATTTTCCTTCCTTTTGCCACATTTCGCTCAAAGGGTTGAAGGGAGATAGTGCATCAAGCTATTCGCATGGGCCAACTTGATCCTCTTCCCCATGTATCCTAGATGAGGGAAGCCTAGGAGAGCCAGAAATTCCACCCGCCTAAGTATAGAATAGTTACAAATAAAGAGGAAACTAATAAATTTAGGTAAGAAGCAAGATAAAATAAACTACATTTAATACCAGAATATTCTAGTTTGATAACCTGCTACTAATTCTTCCTCTGCTTTTGGTAAATCAAAGAGTAATCTTTCACATTCTGCCAAAGAAGAAATTAGAAAAACTAGAAAATCTATAGGCTGGCGCCAAAGATTCCATCCAAAAAAAACCATATCTGGACTGTGCTTCAACTATATCAACCGTACTTGAACCGTTAGATAATCATAGTCGATGATAACAGTCACAGTTCCCACCACTATTCCAAAACCATACATGAAACCTTAGCTTCATACGGCACGGGCTATTTAGGACAGCCCAAGCCTGACCCATGGCCTAGTGCGGTAGTGTTAGATCGGGTTTGCCCGCACACTCTCCGCGGATGTGTCATGCCGGGTTTTTTTCTGGCTTTGAGTTGGGTTTTGGATAAAAAAAAAACATGACCCGTGCTCAGGTACGCTGTTTGTTGCGGGTCAAAAAATATATATATAGCATGTGCCCGCTCTTTGTGTTGCTCGGGTTAGATTTTTTTTAGATGGGTCAAGTCGAGCAGCCCATGCCCAGGTCTAGGGCAAATACACGGTCTAGAACACTACTCAATTTGGCCCACCTTAGTATAAATCCATTTTTAGTATATCTAAAACACTCCTCCCATTCAGTGAAAAATTACCATCTCAAACAAACATATGGGTTGTCTACGTCACCTCCTCAACTATAGAACCAGATGTTTTGTGCCTTAAAGCATAAAAACAGGATAAATAACCCTCTAAGGGTCTGTTTCCAACCAAACTTTTCCAAATACTATAGTTTTAGAATACAATGGTACGTAGTTGTCTATGACATAAACACCTATGGTTTAGAAAACTTTGGTCCACACTATAGCATTCACTTCTACAGAAGTACTACTGTTTTTCAGCTATAATATGGTATTCAAAATAGTATTTTACAAAGCCAACCAAACACCTATAGATCCAAAATACTATCTTATTTGTAAATACCATGATGTTGCATTAAAACTATGAAAATGCTTGACTTCCAAACAGACCCTCAGTGGGGTTTAGTGGGTGGTTCTAGAGTCTTGGCACGCCAAACATGGCACCTCAGTGAACATGTGGCAGTGTCCTCTCCCTATGTATTGAGCTTTGTCCGAATAACCTCTTAATATAATGTTATGTTTAAATAACCTCTCTAGTTTAGTCGGGCCTAGTCGGGCCGATCTGCCCTCAATAGTTTTTGTATTTTTCTTTTATCGATGTAGAAATTTCGTTTTAAGTTTAAATTTTATATGGTGAAGGGCATCATAACTTATGCTAGAACATGTATAATGTTAGACATCTAATAATACTAGTGCAACGCAAACATGTTTCAAGATAATCAGTCAGGCAATAGGAAGGAGAAAAAAAAGAATTAAAGGAAAGGATAAATGCTTAATTGAAGTCATTCCTTTCTCATTAATTTTAAGATAAAATGGTGTGAGAAAATAAAACACTAAATGGCGGAAACATTTTTCTTCTACTAGTTTTAGACTTTTTCCAAACTTTTTTAGCCTGTGCAGTGAGACCAACACAAGCGATACACTAAGCCATCGTAGGTAAAAAGGATTTTAGTAATACTCGCTCTTTTACAGTGTATATATTAACATTTTCAATACCAAACTGTATGAAATGTAATAACGAAAAAATGAATATTTTTTAATTCAATTTGTACAAGGTTAAATAAAAATATAAATTGTATCTAGAGATAGATCAGACCAAATGAAATAGTTGAGGCAAAATTTAAACACAAATTAGATTTAGGGGTTACGTGGACCAAGCTCATCAGCACATGGGGAAATGGGAAAAATCATAGGAGTTAGACCATCCCTTGCGGACTAGTAAAAAAGACTGTATATCATTATTCCAACCACTTCCCTCTCTGTCTATAATAGCGTTACAATGTCGATCTATACTACAGACGTTCACTTTACATGCTCCGTTGAGCATAGCTTTAGCATACCATGTCATCAAAACTACCCAATAAAACACTTAGGAGGTTGATTCAGGTTTGGATATCGCTATATATCTCATTGTCCATACTAATATCCAATTTTGAATCTTTCAAGATCAAATATTAACTATTCAATTTGGATATTGGATGTACCGTTTAATCTCTAGGGACTGGAAAATCGAAAAATATCTATCCGAGTTTTGTCCCTACTCCTCGTGTATCTGCCAACACCATCCGCCACCACACTAATCCATCAAGGCCAGTCTCCGTGACACCCCACTTCCTCAGTTGCCCTGTAGCTGTCATTGCAATGTGCCCCGCTAGCAGCGGTATATCTAAACAATTTAATTTAATAGGAGAAATGTAGAAAACACTAAAATTTCCATGTTCCAAAGAAACCCTAAATGAATGAAAATACAAGAAACCTAGCTAGCAAAATTAGAATAAGCATGTCATCCATACAAGCCATTACAGTCAGAACATCCGTTCTATGAGGGACATAAATAACTATTGCCAGAAGATGCAAACATGCATCATAACTGCAAGCCGCCCTTGCTCCATCTGCATAAAATGGTTAGGTAGAAGATTAATCAAAAGTCCAGGTCCTCTTACCCTCTACTGAACGACTTCAAGATACCAAGTAAAACAAAAAGGAACATGTGATTAATTCGCAATAGTCCTTCAAAATGGCAAATTGTTAAACAAGCTCAATATAAGGAACAACTTCACTTGAACCAATTATATATGTATTTTTACTACTATACTCTTGGCCTCGGGATATATTTTCTACACAGTACTCAGTTCAAAATCAAAATAGGCGACAGCAACAAGCACATGTAACTTACATAAGAGAAGCCATAGGTTCTTTGAAAAAACACATTTCAAATGAATGATTATATGCAATGTTTTCAAATCGGAATTCCGACCATTGGCCAACTAATCACAATTAATCACTGACTAATCGGACTCTATGCAATGTTTTCAAACCGGAAAGTAAAGTCTAGTCACCTCAGTACTAACCACTAGCCAACAAATCAGCAATTAATCGTGACTAATCTAATGACTTTACAACTGATTGCGGTATAAAAAGCAAGTCACCTCGGTACAGCCTAGGATAACTAATCACAACTAATCATGATTAGTCAGACAAGTTAGAACACTGATTATATGAACAACTAGGTCTGTGCCCATGCGATGCCATGGACCCAAAAAAATTCACACAAAATGAAGGATGTAGAATAACAAACAATGATCTGAGTGACAGTATGTCAATACAATAACAATATGTATGGCAATACAAATGAGTAATATCATAATATCATCGTCCCTGATACATAATGATGTCAAAATAAACATAGGCTGATACAAAGTGATTATTCTCATACCAAGTGAATGAAAAAAATAATATTCTAACTGATTGCAGTGATATGCGTAATACTAATATAGAAATTGGCCATAGAGGAACTCTATGGAACCTTGAAAGTCTGAAACAACGCATACAGTCATCAGATCAATGCCTTCTTGCCATGTGCACCACACCAAGAAAAAAAAAAGAAGTGACACATTAAGAATATCAAGACATGTACTTAGAAGCATAGAAATTTTTCGCCAATGCAAATTATAAGACATATACACTGTCCTGCATCTAATGTTCGTTGAGAAGAGGAGAATACTATGCCAATCAGTTGTTGCAGAGTTTCAGAAAAACTATTTCTGAATACAGAAAATGCAGTTATGATTTGGGAACAAGATAATCTGCAGATTAAAGAAACAGTAGCAAGAAAGATACAATAAGCACCGGTAGAAAATTGTCTTTTTAAAGACAGTAATACAACACAGAAAGAGAGCCCGAGGATCACCGCTGCAGCCAACCCCTCCGCCTCAGTGCCATTATGCACCTTTGCTCAATAATTGCCCTAGGGTAATACCCTTGCGCCGCCACAGAGAAGCTCCACCACCACTACCCAGGGTCATTATATGCATATTCTTTCTCTCTTCCGGAGAGACATGAAGGCCGAAATCAAGTGTTCCAAGTTTCTGAAAGTATCTTTCTTTTTGTCTTTAGCCGCTTAATTTACTGCTTGGTTTATCTCATCAATGTTACATGAAAAATTTTGAGGCAAGGCTTCCTTAATGAGCAATATCTCTCTTGGCATGAGTAAAATCATTCAATGTTATTTAAGTTAAATTAAAGGGAAATGGCGTTTTTCAATTTTACTGACTTATCCTATTTTTGTTCTACAGTTTTACTAACCTATCTTTTTTTGCAAGTTTCTGTAAAAACATAGAGCTATAAAAGAGTTTCAGCTAATGTCATCGCTGGGTTGGTTGGTAGAATAGTAATTGATAAACAAATACAAAACCAACACTAAGCCAACACAAACAGTAATGTAATTTGAAAAAAAAAACGATGAAACAAACATCAAATTTTACAATGATATGAATGGACAATACCTCTTGAGCCTCTGCGTGAGTCTGAGTACAAGTTCACGTTGGTGCTATATGAGATCTATAGACCAACACAATGGCAGAAGCAGACATTTTTTTGAAGCGTTACAGGCTTACTAAAAGTTTAATCATCTTCGATCAAGGCGTTAGTCACCCTCATTTTCAATCTCTAAAGGATGAAATGCATAAACAGATATCATTAGACTGTTGAATTAATTTCAGAAAAGCTGTTGTAAACAATTCTATGAAAATAGAATCAGTCAATATTCAAGAGTGTACTGCATCAACTCAATCTAAGTTCCAATTTGATGTGTACCCAATTGGATTCCTAACGAACCTTCAATGAAAAAAATCAAAATCCAAGAACATGCTGAAGGGATATAAAGCTGATCAAAGCCACTACACAATACTGGTAGGTGCTAACAGCTGCATCATACCTCTTGATGTAATCCAGGCATATATAAATATATATCAGTCGATTGTAGTAAGAAGGTCACCGGGCAAGAGACGTATCGACAGTCGACACCGACACCGTTCTTGTACTGCCTCCAAGGTCGTCAAACATCTCATGCCGCTCCTCCAGCAAATTGATGTCATCGAACCGAAGCTTCACGGCAGGCCTCAAGCTCGGTCAGATGCATCAGCATCTGCATTTGATCACATGGCGGTGGCAACCTGCTTGACCAAGAAAACAGATCGGATGGTAAATTTGGTGGAGATGCTGGTAGAGAAATTTGGTGGACGTTATGTGAGTTAGCTCTGGCCAAAAGCCCATAGAAACTAGCTAAGGAGATGAGGCCCGTAACAAATCTTATGGGCCCCAAGGGATTAGTTTTAGGGGTGGGCGTTCGGTTCAAAACGACGATTCCGGTTAGTTTCATCTATGGGCAAAAACTTCGATGCGCAAGAAACAGAAACCGATCGATGCAAAAGAAAAGGCAAAACCGTCGAATCTGGTGTTAATTTGTTTGGTGACGCTTCCATTTTTCATCGAACTCCTAAGCTTCATTGCACACCCGGGCGTGGGCATTGCCACCCTTCCATGCCCTATGCACTTAGCCGGCTAGCCGCTCACCCGTTCCTGGGCACTCGCCTGCTGGCTGTTCGTCCACGCCGCCATCGACCAAGAAGCGTTGCCCGCCCTCACAGACGGCTGAGTCGCCGTCAATATGGCCTTTGGGACCTTTTGCCCTTGCCATTGGTGAGCGGAGACACGCCCTGCATGCATAAAGGAATTAAGGGCTGGCTTGATTGGGGCTTGCTGAGCTGCTCAAGAAAGGGAGGTCAAACCACAGAATCATTGTGTCCCTCATCCTGCGCTGTGCAAACCTCGACGCGTCATTTCTATGTGGAACTAAAACTGACACCAAAACCGAGAACCAAACTGGACAAATAAAAACTGACACTGACATCGAAAACCAAACAAACCAACATTTATGTTCGACTCGGCTGTGTTCGGTTTTTTATTAGGTTTTCGATTGAAAACTACCCATCCCCTAATTGGTTTACTTGTTGCTTACCTCCACATGATTGCCGATGCCGTGCCTCTATATATACAGCTGGCCACTAAAAACTTGATAATTACCCTCGGTCCACCTATGTAATCTAATCTCTTTCCTAATCCTTATCTTTCTAACTAATCCTATCTCTTTGATTAATCCTATGGCCTATGGGCCTTGGGCCCAAGATGACACCCATACCAGATGACCACTAAAGCAATAAATATGAGTTGCATATAGAATGGCAGCTGCTTGTATGCATGTTGCCATTCACTTGGGAGGTGACGAAAATTCAGTACAATTCCGACTAAAAATGGTGGCAGAGTAAAACATACAGGCAGCACAAGGTAGGGCAAAAAAGATGGAGACAACTGAAGCTAACAAACAACAGAATTTTAACGCACAAAAAAAAAATCAATGCTTCTGAAAGAAGTATCATGGGGCTCATCTGACTCTTAATACTTGTAGTTCAACTGAAACTTGTGTCGTAACTCGTAAGAAAGTGGCCAATGCTCACTAGTATGAGTCATTTATATTTGTATACAATATGCACACCACCAAGGGCAAATGTGCAGATTGCTAACGAGTACAACTCTGAACTGGTTTCACATTTTTTTTCCTTTACATGGTTTTAAATTTTACAACATATTTTAACAAAGTACAAACATAGAAGAAATATATGTGTTAGCAGTTTAACTCACATCAAGGCCCTGAAGCCATATTAGTCTGTTGAATATTAACTTGTTTGAGTGGAATACCATAAGTACTCAAGATTTCCAAACTTCCCTGAACCCTCCAATCAGCTTCTTCACATTTGATATCAACTGTGATAAGATGATTGCATATAACTGATTGTTCTAATCGTGTGTAACTTCTTTCAGTTTCCACTCGAGTATTTGGTACCTAAAGGAGACAATTATATTACAAAGATCAGTCAACAGTGAATGGTCCTAACATTCAATAGCACACAGCAACTAAAATATATAAAAGAAAAGGGCATATAATACCTTAGGAAGCTGGAGGGTGAGCTTCTCCAGAATTGGAGAGTGTTGAAGGATGCAAGTTAATACATTACGGTCAGCATAAATGCCAGGACACCATGCACTAAGGAACAAAGTCTTTAGCTTGCGGAACGTAGGGCACAACTTTAAATCCCTGTTGACAATAAACTGGGCAAAGTGCAGAAGATCAAGATCATATGTTTGATTTGATAAATATTTGCAGTAGACGTAGGACCATAGCTTATACAAGTTTTTTAATGCCATCTGCATTCTATTTAGAAGAAATTGATGCAAGAGAGGTTTATAACCCATGTATAGCAGTCAAGGATGCATCCAATTAACACAAAAAGGCCCCAATATTTTCCATACCAAGTAAATCATGCAGAAGTTAACAGCTCACACCATTTACTACATATTAGTAACTTTTATTTGTTTGATTGCATGGCAGGGAGTACAAACAAATTATAGCTTGTATGAAATGAATAGTAATCATGACAAACTGGATCAGATACAAGCAAACATACCATTGTTGAATCAACTGAGAGCTCCAACTCTGTAACTTGAGATAAACCATTCAAAAGCAAGGACTCACCACGCCGATCATCAGCACCTAAATCAGAATCATAACAGCCAGAACATGTAAGATCACCACAGTCCCCATAGCTACTCTTACAACATTCGTCCTCACAGCACATATTAATTCTGACAATCGCTGAAACTAACAATGGCATGTTTTCAAGCATCGGCGTCCCTACAGCAGAAGTCACTTAAGACCACGGAAATGAGACCTGGCATACAAATGCAAGCACGAACAGAACCTGTCCCAAAAAAACACTCTGTCAAGCTGAGATGCTTCAAGAAAGGGGAGGACAGATTCCCATAAATCTCACAATTATTCATCTTGAGGTCAACCAGCACAGGACACTCTGAGAAATCGAGACTGCTGCTTTTTAAAGTCACCATTTCAAGGTCCAATATTTTGAGGTGCTGGGAGATGATAGGCGCATTTGGTAGCTGCAGAGGCATTTCATAGCTTTCCGAATAGATGCCATAGGTGGTGCGAAACGAGAGTGCCCGAACTTTGCACAGCAACGCAAGCCGGAACCACATACCAACACTCGTATCATTGGTGGGCAAGAATTGCTTGAAACTGAAGTCACGCTCATCAAGATCGACACTGAATGAGTCCAAGGCGGGCACCAGGGTGGTGCAGCAGGAGTAGATTGTCAACGTACTGAATGAACCATTTGGGATTGTAACAATCCTTGACACCAGTGACACTCATGGAAGGGGCAGATTTCCAAAGGTCAAGCCAGCACCGGGCAAGCAGGGATGTCGGCACCACCTCGTGCATGGGGAGGAAGGACAGCACATGGTGGAGGACTTCGTCAGGGAGGGCACTGATGCGGTCAGCGCCACTCGCCATGGAGATCCTCTCCGCTGCCAGGATGGGAATTAACAGTTTAGTATGTGGGGGATTATAGAAAGGTTAAACTCAAAGTTCACATAGCACAAACATCGTCATCTCAATTAATTTGGAGAAACTGCAAGTCTGCAAGACAAAAGAAAAGTTCACATGGAACAAACGTTCTTCATTGCTTCGAAGCATTTAGTGGCTTCACAATCTTTGACTTTTACTGAAATCTCATACTCAACTACACAAGAAATGTGAGCCATATTATCCGGGTGATGTATCCTTGGACAATGGGGTAATGGGTGAACCAAACAGCCCTTAGCCAATTGATTCCCTCAATGCCTTCTAATCAGATAAACAATCTATTCATGGAGCAGGCTGCTTCTTGGAAATGATGGAACGTAATGGAAGTGTTTACCTGCTGCCAGAAGGCTGCTGCCGTACTGGCGTGCCAAGTGATTGCAGTCTCCTCTGTGCCTCCTTGCCCGCTCCAGCGCCAATGCACCGCCCGGGATTACTGAATGCCGGAGAACCGGAGCCCGCGCGCTGCCTGTCCCCTCCGGCGAACTGCAGATAAGCCTGTGGCTGCGCAAGGACCGGCCACGGCCCTATCGGCGCGCGGCTGCTTTCTTCACGCCCGCCAGCGTTGGCGAGTGGCGAGGCAAGTCGCAAGTGTGGGAGTCGGTGGTGGGGCTGGGGCGAGGGTCGGCGGACACGAGCCGACGAACGGCGGTGCCGCATGGGAGGGTGGGGACTGGGGAGATCCAAATCCAACCGTTGTTAGGGTTTAGCGGGCTGGACTGGGCCGAATACACGAGACAAGTTGGTGGGCTGAGATAGATGTACAAACGCTAACGATTTGGCCCACATCAGTATGTATTTTAAGCCTGTCTTCTATGGAGTGCCAGAAAGAAAGGATCCTACACGGTACAAAACGATAATACGTACGAGAAGAGAAAAGTAATTGGAACAGTGATAGATAAAAATAGATAGACATTCTGCTGGTACTGGAGATAGTCTAAGTGAATTCAGAAAAAATCTACCATGTTTTCTTCCACTGTCACCTGCGTTCGAGTTCTTTTCTAAACCACAAAACCAGACACAGTAAAATGTCCCTGAACTTACGCAGCTATATCATCCCGCTCCATTAAACTCTCTCCACATGTCTCGTCTCAGGTCCAAACCGGTTCCGACCCGCTCCATCTCCTGACGTGTTACGCTGACATGGAGCTAGGCTCATATGTCATCTCCATCTGGCGCTCGTTGACTTCACCTTTGTGCACGCCCGCGCACACCATCGGCCCCTGCTCCCATCTCCCCTCGTCGGCCGCCCTTGCAGCCTCCTCCGCGCGGTGGCCGCACCTACTCCTCCCTGCATTGCCCACCTCTGCTACCGAGCTCCCCATCCCCGCTCCGCCACCAGTCGCCAGATCTCCAGGTTCCAGCCATGGACGACAACGGCGCAGCGTTCCCGTCGCGCACCGCCGGGCGAGGGCTGCTGGAAGTTCCGCCGCTGCGACACGGGCAAAAAGGGCGCGGCGGGAGGTGGTGCTGCTGCGCGCGCGCGGGCCTTGGCATGGCCGTTGGCGTTCGCGTTTGCTGTTGGCCTTGTGCGGCGCCGCGTTCTTAGCACGGATGGCGTCCAGCGTCTCCACGTACTTGTGCAGCCGCTTCTCCTGAGGAAAAATCAATGGTTTCACTGGTCAGAGCAGAGCAGCGCGGCGGGTAGGAATTAGGATTGAGCTCTGGCGCTCGCGAATCCATCCATGAAGCAACGGCAAGCCGGCAAGGAAATCAAAATCAGCCTTTTCCGTGTGCTCACCGACCTGCATTCGCAGCTGCACCTTGACCTCGCCGTCGGTGGCGGTGGAGTCCAGCTTGTTCATGTGCGCCTCGGTGAGGGTGACCACGTCGGCGTCCACCACCTTGCCGCCCTTGCCCACGATGGCCTCCAGCGCCGACACCTGCAGCGAGCGAGCGAATCGAGAGCCGAACGCCCAAATTCAACACCAATCCATCTGACTGACAAATAGAGACAGAGCTAGCACTAGCAGGTCGCGCCCGCGGCCGATCCTTACCTTGGTGGCGAGCTTGTCGACGTCGAGGCTGATGCCGATGCGGGAGATGGACTTGGCGGCGCGCTCCGCCTTGTCGGTGTGGCGCTGCTCGATTTCTACTGCGGGCCTCGCCTCCTCCCGCGCCGGTCTGCCGGGGCCACCGTCTCCGCCTTGTCCGCGCGCAGGATGAGGGAGCAGCCGAGCAGGGTCATGTGACCGAGAGGATGGGGAAGAAGATAGATGAGGTGGCATGAAAGCCCCACAGTGCAGCTCCTATGTCAGCATGCCACAGTCACCACTCAAAATCTGTTTGGACCTACAGATGAGACCCTGAACCTGAGTTTAGGAATCGGGATGATCACTTTTAGAAGTTCGTGGACCGAGATGACACACCCGCGGAAAGTTGTTTTACTCAAACCGGATATACAAGTCTCTCAACTATCCCTAAATTCTGGATCGTATCGTATCTTCATCCATAACCCACCTCATCACATCAGTGATCACCACGAGGTAAGTTTGTGTTTGTCTTCTCACATTAGCCGATGCTTGGTTTCGTTAGGTTCCGTAGTGTTTGCACTATTTTATTCTTTTCAATTTTTGCACTGAAATATTCGATCAACACAGGCAGGTTCTGAACTTCCGATCCAGTCCAGTCCAGTATCAGCAACTAGCATCCTGCCATCCTGCTATCCGAAACCCAGCACCGACAAGTGACCAAGAAGGCCAAAGGTAAGCTGTAATAACTAATTACAACTTTTCTATTAGTAATTTAGTAATTCATTAAACATTACACAGTCCATCTTCTATGTGGATATTATGATATCATGTCATTTGGCGACTTCATGCATTGAGAAAAAAAATTATTGGACTAGATTGATATCAGTAGTATAATTGATGATTTTGTATGCGAAATGTTAATTAGAAGGAATTCTTAATATTAAGTGCAAGTAAGAATTTGTGGATACAATTTACATTTTTATTTTATGAAAAAAAACCGAATTATTTTATATTTTGTGCATGGAATGATAATGTATTCATTGATTTGTTTATAAGATTATATTTATATATAGACATGAATGCGTATACGCACACACATATAATACATACATATATATGAGGCGGTGGATAAAGCCTCAGTATAAGTTTTCGCTCAGACGAGCCTTGGGTCTCTGCAGTCGCTTCGCATGATGGAGAACTGCAACTGTCCAAGCGTGTCAAGCACCCTACTGGGCCTCCTAATTAAGTTGGTCGTCAAGATTGACGGCTCTTCAAACGGGAACGCCTCATGTTCATCGGGCTCACTGCCTGGCAATGGTTGGTCATGTCGCAAGCGAGTCTCGCACACCGCATCAAAGTTTTGATTTAGGCCTGGTGTTTCCTACACACTATCCCAAGTCCTCCGAGGCCCGGGAGCAACGCCCATCGTGTTCCTTCCGCAGTGGTGATCAATGACGCCGCACCATGAAGCCACGCCGACCCAGAAGAGAGGCTGAACTATTTACATGAACATGAGATCAGCAGTGACGAGGATGATGTGAGCACGGTCCATCTCAATATTGATGTTCTTCTCTCTCTTTTTTTAATCTATTAATTTCATCGTTATGCAATTCTATATCGATGTCGTTCTTTTTAATCTGTTAGCGTCACTGTCGCTGTACAGTTCCATGTTGATCTTCGTGAATTTCCACCTGACCCTACTCAGCTCATCGATTCTATGACTAATGCTGGGCACCAGAGCGTGGCAGGCAAATCACAAGGCCGAACATCTCTATTTTATTTTGATAAAAATAATGTCGAGTCTAGTAGAAGAATCGGTATAGGTTAGTTTTACCCCTAGGGGTGTGTTTAGGTTCGGGCGATGCGATGGTACGATTCTAGTTTTGAGCTGTTTGGTTGGCGGGACGAAATGAGACGGGATCATCCTCAGAAGACAACTGTTTCTTCAAAACAAAGGACGGTGTGATCTCTTCAAATTGGTGGGACGAGAAACGGGACCGTCCCATCCCACCCCATCCCCTCAACCAAACGCCACCACCAAACGCCACCTAATTGACCAGGTCTTAAGTGATCTCTCCAAGCTTGTAGGGAGATCTCTCCTACATTGTAGGGATGAGTCATTGCTCCAACGGCCTCATGGGCTATGTATACTGTACATCGACATGAACTTGAGCATTATTGCCGCATTGCCTTTCTACAGTGATCCCTTATCTAATTGGACATATTATCATTAATTTAGTAACTGTTGCATATTTTCTTCCGCTTTCAAAAATAGCATAGCAGCTGGAGGGGAAGGCTGTGATTCAGCCCTCAAAACAGTCCCAAGGAGCTAGAAGGAAGACGCGGCGTTGCCCCCTAGTGTCGGTGTTTGGTACTGGCAGTGCACCGAGAGATGTATCAGCGCAGTGCTTTTGTGGTTGGCGAAATCGACCGTACATCGATGGTTCGCGTGGAACGCGACGGGAATAAGATTTATATAGGTTCGGGCCCGCGGAAAGCGTAATACCCTACGTTCATGTTTGTGGCGAGTTGTATTGCATTGAGTTCTCAAGATTACGATGAGAGCTCAGCTAAGCTAGAGGTTTAGGTATGTGAAAGTAGCATAGAGAGGGGGTGAATAGGCTAAACTGAAAAATTATACAAACTAAAAGAGCGAAGTCAGTGACCCACCGGTTGGACCGGTACGGACCGGTTCAACTGGTCGGACCGGTTGAACCGATGCTCACCGGTTCAGCTGGTGGGAAAAAGGAATCTTGAATTGATCTCTAAATCTATGCAAGTAAATTTGATACCGATTCTTTCTAGAGGTTTCTTGAATGTTGTTCTTGCAGATCTGAGAGGTGCTAGCCTTGGAACCTACACACAAGATAGATCCACACCAAACTTGCTAAGAACAAGATGAGTATACTCAAGAACAATATGAACACCAAGAATACAAGCACCACAAGAAAGCACACGAGACAAGGATTTATCCTATGGTTCGGGCACACCACAAAGGCGTCCCTAAGTCCTCGTTGTCGAGGAACCCACAAAGGATGTCCTCTTCTCCCCAATCACAAAGACCGGCGGAGAGGCACTTACTATGAGGGGTAATACAAACTTCCCGGAGCAATCCACACGAGACGGATGCTTCTACAGGCGACGCCTAGCCGTCTAGGAGTACGAAAGCTCCAAGAGTAACAAGTCCACCAAGTTTGCTTCAAGAATCACTAAAGCTCACAAAGAACAAGAGAGAGAGGAGGATGAACACAGAGTCTTCGATGCTCTCTCAAGATCTCACAAACTCTCACTCAAGATCTATGGAGGATTTGAGCTCAAGAGAGTGCAGAGTGAGGGAATGGAGTGAATGAGCAAGCAAGCTTTGTCTCAGGTGGGATAGAGTGCCAAGAGAGGGAAAAAGAGGGGAGTGAAAGGGTATATATACTCCCCCTTCCCGAACTAGCGGTTTTGAACAGTTACAGTGCAAAACGGTGACCCACCGATTGAACCGATGGGGCACCGGTGGAACTGATAGATCAACAGAGCTGGCAGACCGGTTCCAGCCTCCCAATCGGTTGAACCGGTCGGGCAACCGGTCGGGCAGCAGAACCGCAGACCGATTCCAGCCTCCCGATCGGTTGAACCGGTTGGGCAACCGGTGGGGCAAAAACACGGATGAATGGAGACTTTAGGGCTAGGACATTTGTATGTGTGGAGATAAATGAACTTTGTGAGCTTTATGATTCTAGTAGCAGCTTCATGTTGGACCCCCCTTGATAGAACGGTGGTTCCTATACTCAAGAGATAAATTAGCAAATCTATTTAATCTTCAACCATAGAGCTTGAACCGCTTTTCTTTTGCTTCAAACAAACTGAGGGGTCTCTTTTCTTGCTCGCAAAGTACCTTAGCACTTGTTTGCTTGATTGTAAACATGAAATCCACTTTTACTTGCTCGATATTGATGTGTGTAGCACTATCACTTGATTTGTCGCTATGATCATGCTCATGTAAACTCATTAGTTACTTTTAATGTATTGTCAACATTCACTAAAACCCTCAAATAAGGTTGATTGCACTTACAGTATGCGATGACTGGGATGTGTCTTGTGCGTAGGGATCCCTTATCCACCTTATATATGTTGACGAGTTCTTGGGTTACAAGTCGGGTTCCTTCTATATCTCCTAATCGGTTTAGATTATAAAAGATTGCATAGAGTCCGCGATCCAAATCCTTCCTATCTTCGAATCCCGCATTATTTCAGAGATAAAGTCCGAGTCATGTACTCCTTCGTACTTGTCTGAATTACAACTTCCTTGCTTTGATCGCCGAGCTCTGTTCGCTATTGCTATCTCAAAGCCCCAAGCCAAATAGTCAGCCCATTAAAATCTGCCGACCGGCCTGCCTAGGTCCACCAACGGCCCATGTCTTGAATCCGCTCCATGAAGACCTAGGGGATATCTATCCCCCATAAGCCTCCGAAGCTCGAGTTAATTCTAAAAGCAATTAACCCGAGACTCCAAATAAACCCACCAATACATGCACATTCCTCTGAGTCAACAAAACTTTCCTCTGTATCAATATTTCTTTCTATTAGTTGCACCGACTAGGTGCACCCAATAGGTATAGCCCCCAAGCTTCGAATTGACGTGACTATCAATCGATTCGAAGGTCCATTAATCTAGAAATATCTACTCGACCGTATCCGAATGAAGTCCATCTTCATAATTTCTCCGAGTCACTGGAGGCAACATCCAAGTGAAAATCCTAGACTTGACCCAACAAAATTTTCGATAAAATTCCCCACCCAATGGGTATAAGGAGAGTAAAAATATTTGCCATAATACCCCACACTTGGTTGCACTGCTTGCTATGATAACTGCACCGCATCGATATCTCAACCGCCGTCATATCTAGCTTTTCCGAACCATCACCGCGTATTAGATTTCTTACGCGTGCACTGCTCAGAATACGAAGCAGTCTTCCTTGCGCGCGTACTGCCAGGAACACGAAGTGACGCTGCTCCTCAGTATATAACCAGACCCTGAGATCCATCTTCAGCACATTGCCATCGCCTTCCACATATCCTTCCTCTTAAGAAAATACTTTCCCCACCATTAGCGACATGGCCAGTAGCAACGGTAAAGGCAAGAAGCCTACTGGCTCCTCCGAAACCAGCAAGGGACGATCCCTTCTGGGATGATTTTGACGAGGATGACGAGGCCATGCTCGGGGATTACGGTGACGTGGATATGCCGGCCCGACCCCAACAGCGATGATGACGACCCGAACAGCAACGACGACGCCCCGCCCTCCTCCGACTCTGACTCCTGAGGGCTACAACAAGAAGGAGAAGGCCATGCTCAGGTGCCTCAACCACCCTAGGCTCGTTGGTCTGGACGAAGAGGAGGAGGACAGCGAGGACGAGGAGAGCAGCGACGACTGACGACAATGATGACGAACGACGGCGGCGGCCATGACAATGACGTCGATAACGATGATGGCGATGATGGTGAGGGCGACGACGGTGAGGACGCTAGCCCCCGTCCACTGAAGCGTCACCGTGTAGATAGTAGTAGTTAGAAGTAGCAGTAGCACATAATGTAACAAATGTGCTACTTTTGAAGATCTCCGTTGTATCCAATGCTGTTTTAATTAATGAATCCATGTTTGCTTTTTTTATTTTGCTTCGTTGTATGTTGATCACCACGCTTCTAATCTTGTGATAACCGCTATTATCTCTGTATGGCTCAGGAATAAAACATTATATGAGCAATTAATTTGAGTGACTCATAATTACAAACAACGTTGGTTAGAATATAACCATGAATCGTCATTAAGTTAGTGCCTGTTATAACTTAAGTCCCAAACCAGAATTTCACGT